>OZ005659.1:35337680-35937680 GCA_963930645.1 Salticus scenicus | reverse complement strand
TGCTGAGAGATTTCTTCAATGGTAAAGAACTCTGCATGTCTATAAATCCAGATGAAGCTGTAGCTTATGGAGCAGCGGTTCAAGCAGCAGTTCTAACTGGAAGTAACGACGAAAAGATAAGAGATGTCCTTCTGGTTGATGTTGCTCCACTCTCCTTGGGTATTGAAACTGCTGGAGGTGTCATGACTAAAATTATTGAAAGAAACTCTCGAATTCCATGTAAAACATCTCAAACATTCACAACATATTCTGACAATCAGCCTGGTGTTGATATCCAAGTGTATGAAGGTGAACGAGCAATGACTAAAGACAATCATCTACTTGGCAGATTCCAGCTTTCTGGTATTCCTCCAGCACCTAGAGGAGTGCCCCAGATAGAAGTCACATTTGATATGGACGCCAATGGCATCTTGCAAGTGTCGGCTCAAGACAAGAGTACTGGAAAATCTCAGAGCATCCGCATTACGAATGATAAAGGACGCCTATCCAAAGAAGAAATAGAAAGGATGCTGAATGAAGCTAAGCAATATGAGAAAGAAGACGCCGAACAAAGAGAAAGAATTGCATCCAGAAATTCCCTCGAATCTTACGTGTATTCTGTGAAACAAGCAGCTGACTCAGCTCCTGAGGATAGGCTTTCTTCAGCAGACAAGTCAAAAATCAAAGAAACTTGTGAAAATGTCATTCAGTGGCTCGACAATAACACACTTGCAGAGAAGGGCGAAATAGAACATAAGATGAAAGAAGTGCAGTCTGAGCTGACTCCTTTTATGACCAAACTTCATCAAGGTAGTGCTAACCAAAGCTGTGGTGCCAACTTTAATCCTGGTCAAGCGCCTAGAAGTAGTGCTGGAAATGGACCCACGATTGAAGAAGTTGATTAGAACTACTTTGTACAATAGAAACTGTGATAAAAGACTGTTTTTTAGATTAATTTTAATACTGCTTTGTTCATTTTGGACCAAGGTGAGCCTTATTTATATTTGTAAAATTGTTATTCAATCATTCATTTGTAAATATGCATTGTATTTTTAATTTATTTAATAAATTTATGTAAAAAGTTTATTTACGTTTATTTATTGCGTTTATCTTTTTTCTAAGAATTTCTGTCTAAATCAAAATTTAAAAAAAAATTATATAATAGGTATAACAGACGTATTAACGAGATTTACCTTAATGTTTTATTTTAGTAAAAACTTTACAAAATGTTATTTGATGCTGCCATCTATTGACATAACTACCAACCATTCCGATCTTTAAAAATTGGTACTTCAGAAAATTCTGTACTTCAGCAAGATAAAATTTTCTATAAAATAATAGTGGTATCCAAAAATCGAAAAGGTTGGTAGCTATGTAGTATTAGTATATCAAAGCCTTACTAAAACTTGTTGAAGTTTATCATATTACTTATTCTTTTAAATTTAAGAATATTACCGGAAATGTACGTTCAGCCCTATCAGATTAAATTTTATGATATATTAAAAGTTTAATGCTATTTATATTTAAAAAATGTTTTTGAGAATGTAAATGCATGCATATTTCAGAAAAGTGACTTTGAAAATAGTTTAATTCCAATGGATATTTCTAAGTGCTGTATGGTGCTGCCCTCTATTAATATATAAATTAACATAGAAATCATGAGATTGTCGTAATAAGTTCTTGAAAAAATAATCTTAGAACGTAACATGAATGAAGAATTACATAGTGATATAATTGTTAAAAAACAATAAATTTAAAAAATTTATGTATATTAACACTTTAGCATATATCACTGGGAGTAATTTCAATATTCTTTAAAAAAAAATTTCTATCTTTTCAATAAATGAAAGAGTCGGGAAATTTGAATAAATCTTTAAAAAATTTTTGATGAAAAGTATAATCCATAGATATAGTAATATGACATAGATTGCTCAGCAAGAGGGGAAAAGTTATGCCTTTTTTCTCGGGAAAAGTCACTCTAATGGCTGTCTGTCTTTCCCCGGGTAAATTACACGCAGGAATATACACGGATAATTTAGTAAATAAAATTTGTGAATAATTTATTTACTAAAGGTGAATGAAAAACTCCAGATACAGTTTCAAATTCTCTCTCTCTTTTATTTTTTTTATTTTTAATACTTTCTAATGGTTGATTTTAGAACTTTTTTTCGGCATCAAAAATTTCTGCTCGATAACATGCGGATGATAGATTTATATATATTACTATATCTATAGTATAATCGATTTTGAGAAAAAATGAATATGAAAGAAATTCTGATTTTCATGTATAACTAATAAATTAACTTTAAATGGTACAAACTTAATTAAAACCTGGTATACCAATGTAAAATTCGGGTAATTATCACACAAGTTCTAATAAAAAGAAACTTTTTTAATTATTGTTTATTTTAGGATACCAAGAATTGTTAAAAGAACAAGAAATTTAAAATGTCAATGATGTATATTAGATCTCCAATTTTCGACAACCTTTACTGGCTATTATGTATTAAGAATTTGAAAGTACTGAAAATTTTCGGCATCTGAAATCTTTTTTGTAATACCTCCTTTAGAGGGGTATTAGAAGTATTTAAATACCCCCAATATCCCTAACGTTTGATGGGAAAAAAAAAAAAAAGATATTAATCAATTGAAAAAATATTTTGGTGATGCATTGCTTAATATTAAAGACATCGTTTCCTTGCTATTGCATATTATAAATCTGAAAATAATAATAACAATTTATTTTGGGCCCACTCTATTGTATAATTTTACGTTATTTTTTCCTAACTTGATAACCTCTAATGACACTGCCTGTACTATTAGTGGCAATGCCACTAATAGTACAGCCACCGCACTTTAAAATGTAGGAAACGATGAATAAAAGCTAAAAGTCCATAGAAAAACGAAAAAAAAAAATCATTCAAAAACCCATAAAAAAAGCATGGGATGGAAACCAAAAAAACTCACAATGTCAAGTGTGGGAAAAAAAAAAAAAAAAAAAAAAACGCTAACACCGGAAAGGATAAAAGGACAAAATTCACTAGAAAAAGACATCGACCGAGCGGGAGATTGGGCTAGGGCATTAGACCTATCGTCGAGGATTTTATAGAATGTTGAATTTCAACATTCTAGATCTTAAATAACTCTCGAATATAGTAGACGGAGGTGCCGAATGCAAACCCTATACGTTCGTCGGCCTAGACATTCCAAGTTTTTCGTAGTTTTCTCCAAAACTTGTATTAATAAGGATTCTTTTGAAAGACCTTCACACAGGGCATCCCACCAGGCCTATATTCCTAGCGTAGATCACTGGCCCATACTCCACCAACATAGGTCTCAAGAGGATCGGGAAATCTCTGTCTCCACCATGTTAAATTCATCAACTTTATATATATCTTTTCTCAGAAATGGTGAAAGACAGAGTTTTAAAATTTTTATAGCAATTAGAATATTCGGTATTACATACTTTAACAAACCATTTTCCTCTAAGTGAAACTGAAAAATTATTATTAATTATTTAAAGCCCTATCTCCGCCATGTTAATTTCACCAACTTTATGTACCTTTTTCTCAGAAATAGTGGAAGATAGAGTATTATTATTATTATTATTATTTTTATAGCAGTTAGAATAGCACGTTTTACACATTTTAACAGACCATTTTCTAATGAAACTGAAAAATATTAATTATTTATTAAAAATTACTTTTAATTTTTAACTTTTTTTGTAAAATTTCCTTGTCTGAAATAATAATTCTCAACAAATCACCAGACCCCTGTGTTGAGTACCTAGGGCCGTTTTTTTTCAATGCCCAAAAACAGAGCCCTTGACCTGTTTAAAATTATCAAACTGATATGTACATATCTTTAGGACTAATTACTTCCAATTAGGATTAATATAAATACCTAAAATAATAAATCCTGGCAAATAGAAGGTTTTTAAAAAAAAACTTCACTCGTGGCCTTAGGTACAACACCCTCATTGACCTGACCACATTTTACCTAGTGCCGTTCTCTCAAGTTTAGATTTCACTTTGTAATGAATAGAAAATAAATAATAAACATGTATTTTATAAAAGAAACAATATCAAGTAATATATTTATTTATCATATAATAATTATCATGTTGTTGCCTTAATTCAAAACACGAAATTTTTCACTTTTTTTTTTTTCTTTGGGATATTCTAACAGAATGTTTTTTTGTTTTTTTTCTTTTCCTTCAATTTCTTTTTTTTTTTTTCTGGAGTGTCTCTTGGATTTCTAGATCTCTCTGGTTTTCGGTTACATCTTTTCTTTGATGTGGGAGGTTTTGCTTTTGGTAAAGGTTTTGCTTAGGTCCGTACCTGTTAAAGCATAACACACGAAAAGATGTTAGATGTTGAAGGTTTCGAAATTTCAACAGGACACGAAACAGAGCCATCCAATTCTATCATTGTTGGTTCACTTTCTTCCTGGATTTTTTTTTTTTTAATTTATGAGGGGTCATGTCTTTCAGTCACATTTGAACTTAAATATTCATCCTCAGTGAATGTGTTTGATTTATTGGCTATATGCCGGATACACGAAAGCCTGATAGAATGTTTACTGGAGTAAATGCCGACGGATAGGACTTGCCAACACTTTCAGCAACGTCATATATAGTGATTGGTTTACCAGGGTTTGCCAGCATCCAACTACTATAGGCTGTACTGTGTTTCTTAACATTTTCTCGACCGCTGACGTAGATTCTCGTCATTTGAAAATATGAAACTCCACCAGTGGGCGTTTCTTTTGCAATTTGTATGTTATTTATTTCTGAAAAATATATACAATATTCATATTTGTACAATCAATATACTATGGATTCAAATACTTTGATTAGAGAGAGAGTATGATTATAATGCATATCCATTTGTAATATAAATGTGAATTTTGTTTTGAAAAACTGTAACTTATGAGAAAAAGCCCACAGGCGGACTTTACTGTCAAAAAGACAAAAACATGCAGTCGCGAAAGTGTTAAAAGGTTCAAACACACTGGCCCTAGGTATAAGGCAGCGATGTGGCCCTAGGTACAAGTTTTGGTAACTTCATTCAAAATGCCTTCCACTAAAAAATCCACATGCAGAGAGGACTAATTAAATATCTCATTTATTACTAACAAGCAAAATTATACACTAGAAATGAAAGAAAAATATTTGACGTGTGTTTGTAAAATAGCAAAAGAGATGAGCTGTAAAATTTTACTTCAAACCATGTAAATTCGTTTTCTACATGTAACTTGTCAAAACTCTCTCCTCAAAAGTGCCAAAGTAGTTGTAAAAGTAGCAATTGGTGTTGTTACTCGCCCAATTGAGTATTAAAACTTAAAATTAAATATTGTTCAAATAAAGTGGGGTGGCCCTAGGTACACGGGTCTCCCCTATATATGATATTTTTGCTCTAAAATATAGCTCACACAAATATCTGAAAACAACTTTCTGGAATTTTAGAAATTCGTCCCCTGTGCTATGGAAAGGGGGGGGGGAGGTATAGGGAAAAAAAAATGAAATACAGTTAGACCGTTTAAAATTGGTACAGATAGGTTTTGAAGGCCTGCAAGTCGAATTAGAATATTTTCGAAAGTGTATGTAAAGTTATTAGGAGGGGTAGGAAGAGGGGGTGGAGAGGCAAAACAACAAAAATAGAGTTAGATCGTTCAAAATTGGTACATAGAGATTTTTGATACCTGCAAGATTTCGTTGCTAACCGATTTAATTCGAACTTTTTCAAAACTACTTTCCGAAATACGGGATAATTTTGGAACCTAAGTATGAAATATGGAATTATTTTTCAGCAAATTATCAAATTTATTTTTACTATATCAAACAATTGCCGAAACTCGGGATTATTTCATTATTAAATTATGAAATTCGCGTTCTTTCTTTCTTTCTTTTTTTTTTTTTTTTTTTTAAGCATTTCACAAAATACCCTATAATTTTGTGGCCTATTTTTAAAAATTCAGCTGTAGAATTTTAATATTGTAATCGAAAAGTAGAACAAGTATTAGCGGACAGTTACTGAATACTGTAAGAGGATAAACCAAAAATTGAGTATAACACTTTAATTCTCTCTGACACAAAAAAAAGGGCATGGATGGATCAGCAATAGTTACTGAATGAGTATATATTGGTAAGAGAAGATATGAGGAAGCAGTATTGAGTATTATCGATACTCAGTGAGCAATACCTAAGCAACGATTACTAAAGTTTCAATATAGCCTAAGAACAATGTATTATGGTTCTGATCTCGTTCAAGCGATATACAGATAGCGATTGCTTACCGTTCCTAACATCTACTATTTATAAAAAAAATTATAGGGAATCACATCTCACAAAGAGATATTTAAAATCACGTGTTATTGTATAAATTATTTAAAAATAACACTTTAAACACGTAAATATTTTCATTAAAAAACTATAATTAAAATCATTATAAAAATTTTACAAATATATTTAGTCGAAGCTTTTCGCCCAGTTTGTCTGGGCATCATCAGGACGGATTAAAAACAGAAGTTTGACAAATACAGCACGACACATTCATTATATAATATAAAGTCACAGTACAGTTACGGTTAATTTCGATTAGTCAGTCCTTAAGTTACTTTTTTTTTTTTTTTTTTTTTTTTTTTTAGTTGAAGCTTTTTAGGGCCACTATAGAACAACTTCATGTATGGAAAAACTTGCATATATTTGAGGTTTCACAGTGATACCATGGGGAATCATAGTTACTGACGAACTTGCATGGAACTTCATCGGGAAGAATCTGGAGAGGCGTAGTAGCAACAGGATACATAACGGAGAGAACCAAAAGACAGTCTGGAGCTACAAAACTGAAGTAGGAAGGTGCTTATTGGGGTGTTCCTCAGTAACTATGATTCTCCATGGTATCCCTGTGAATCCTCAACTATATGCAAGTTTTTCCATACATCAAGTTGTTCTATAGTGGCCCTGAAAAGCTTCAACTAAAAAAAAGATTTTTGTAACTTAAGGACTCTAACTAATCGAAATTAACTGTAACTGTACTGTGACTTTATATTATAAGTAGTGAGAGAATGTATGTTCTACAACAAGAGGTGGGGAGGTAGGATGTGGTGATGTTGCGATGTGCTGATATGCTGATGTTGTAATGTGCTGATATGCTAAGGGAACGTAACATTCCCATTCACGACTACCTATTTGTATGATACAAGCTTGAAAGTAACCTTCTATAGTATATAACATAGCAATTTTAGGTATTGCATCATATTTTGTGTTTAAAAATAATTTTTAAAAACTTATAATCAATTATAAAGTTTGTAATATTTAAATTGAGTCATAAAATTACTTTTCCTAATATATTTTTTCCGCTAAAATTTTCATAAATCAATTTCCCCTTTTCTTTTTTTATGATATTTCAAAATAATTCACACACACTCTAAAAAATGCTCACTTGAAATAAAACAGACACAGTTTACAGTTAATAAAAAACCTTTATTTTTTACAATATTTACAAGTATTACTCATCTAATAAGTATTGAATATAATTTCATCAATAAAATTAAGTTTGCAATATTTAATCTTAATCAATTTCACAATGTCCATATGCTAAACTTGTTATTCCATCTTCAGCAATGTATCGTTTGTCATCAAACGGACTGAGACTGATTTTATTTTGACAGATTGTATATAGTTTATGTTTTTCTTGGTCTATTTTTAATTGTTTTTCTATGCTTGTTTTCTGTTGCAGTAAGCACTGTAAATAGTCTTCATGACTAATTTTATGTCTAACAACCCTGGTTGACACACCTTTAGCTCTCTTTTTTTCACTTTTACTTGATTTGATAGAGTACATTTTAGCCTTCAGTCCTACAAATTCCAATGCTATTTCACCACTCAATTCATCTTTAAATTTCCCTATAACTTTTTTATTATCATCGGAATAAAGCGGGTGAGTTTTGGGATAGTCAGAAAAGTCAAATTCAGATGAATAATTTTTCATGTCTTTATATATATCATCGGTAGTAATATGGTATGTAAGCGAGTCTGTATCTGTAAATAACAGTACAGCTTGGTTGTTATACATTGGTTTTATATAATTATAATGAAAATTATACATTAAGAGTTTTGATAATTCGAGTATTGTAAACCCAACGTAAATAGGTCGGTTCATCAGAATGCTTGTTTTAAGTCTTTCTACAGCGGTTAAATCTTCATCGTACGTTTTAAACGATTTAAAAGTAGGTGATGCTATCAATTTTAATGCTCTCTTAGAGGTATTATTACAAAGTTCTATATTACGTCTTTTTCGCAAGTTTTCCATAGTCTTGCCGTATACACTATTATTAAGGAGTTTAAAAAAGTCCTTTTCAAAGGATGATGTTGCTTCTTTCCTTTTATTGGTGTTAAATAGTATATACTTTTTCAACCATGGTGCTTGTTTAAATTGAATGGCTTTATGCACTGCTGTAACTTTTAATCCCAGTTGCAGATAAAGTTTTAAATTTCTATAGTGCACAACATAATTCTTTTTATTACATAAGTTAGGTATTAACTTGGGTGTACCAACATATTTTCTGTTTTGCAGCATACTTTTAGCATAAGGTGATAGCATTTCTTCATTCAAGGTTAATCTTTCAGGGGCAAGCGGATAATCGTTATGTAATGTATGAAGGTGGTTAGGATAATGCAGATCAATTTCAAATATATACCCTATATCTGATTCATCGTCAAGGGATAAAATCCATTCTTCATTAATATTATGTATATCAACCCATTCAAAGTTGCCATAAGGTAGGTACTGGGACATAGCCCAACCGTAAAGGTTGTTCGCGTCCCAGTACATGATATAACTATTAGGCTCATTCGGGTTATACTCGTTCATATAGGGATTATTTGCTCTAGCCAATCTTCGACTAATCATGCTAATACCACCTCGGATCCCTTTTTCTATAAGCAGCAACATGTTAATATCTGTTAAGAGCTCTAAAGGTGTTTCAGTCATTTTCAGACACGCTTGCCATGCAAGTCCTGGAGTTGTAAAAAGATGCGCGCAATCAATTTCGTAGTATTGCTGACATAAAGTTCTAAAATTTTGAAATACATCCGCGAGTAACAAAACATCAGTTTTTACATATAAATTATGATAATCACCCAATGTCTTCATATTAAACGTGTTCCAAATAGTTTTGGCGTGTTGGTAATCGTCATCATCGATAATTTCATCATTCAATGTATTATAAAAGGCGCATGCTGGAGGTAGTTCGGTTTCTTCAAACTTATCAAAAGAAGTAAAGTATTCATATGGATAGACTCCTTTCCTCGTTAGCATATTCATCGGTGTATTAGCAGGGAAATTCTCTTTCAAAATATTAAACTGGGATGAATCAAGATTTTTTACTAGTTTTTCTAGCGATGTAGGTAGGAATTGAAAGCTGTCTAAAAAGACTAATTGTACAGGATCCTTAGGTTTCTTCAATCTGAATGTAATATAGTTTTCCAAACTTGTAGCAATAACCTCTATCTGATGATTGTTATACTTGCCTAGTTTCGTCATGATGTGATGTCCATCGTAGTTTTTTAAATTATGAAAGATAATCGGTATTTTTTTAGATAATTTGAAATTCAAGTTGCAGGCGTTATGGGCTGCACCCCTAAATTCTCCTGAAATGTGACAATGATCTCTTCGACGATCCTCAGCTAACTGTTTATGGCATATATAACATACTTTAGCTTCTTGAAACTCCTTTTCCTGTGCTTCCGTTAAGACTATAGGCTTGATTTGTGATAAAATCTTGGTGAGTTCTTCCTTTTCAGTCATCATCTTTTCTAAAAAGTGTTCCACAGCGTCTTCCCCTCTATATACTTGAATTGGTTTAACGGAGCGTCCATCTGGCCCGATAATAACATATGCATATCCACAAGGTACATGATAGGCAATTTTTTCACTATGTGAATTATCAGATGACGGTGAAACCGAACTAACAGGAACAAGAAGGCTTTCGAAATCTGCATAAATACAGTAAGCGACAGGATGTTGTAAGTGCGTACCTGTAAATTTTAAAATGTTATTTTCCTCAGAGGGCATTTTAACAACCTGCACTTCATGTTCTTGACAGTACTGAATGTGGGTTTTCAATAAATCCTCTCTGCTAAATCGGTGTAGACATCTGAAACAGTAATGGGCTTTTAAACAATGTTGGGTTAAATCACCAAGTAGACGCGAAAAGTTTCGAATCAAGCAATAATGTTGCCTTTCTTCATCAGAAATTAATAATAAGCTGATAACATCACAATCATTTTTTGGAGAAATATAGAGTGGGCACACTTCATTGTCTTCAAAGCCAAAGACATTAATCCGCACATCATTTAATTTTTCAATAAGGGGTATCTTTGTTAATGGCACGGGACATGTTACATTACCTAGTTTAATGGTATTTTCATATGGCAGGTAGTGAGATACACGATGGGGTTGCTGATTGAAATTCAAATTCAGTTTATGCGCGATCAAACACCAAACAAGGCATTTTTGATCTTCGTTTTTGATATTTAGCACAGCCTTTTTCAAAGCAAGTTTCTGTGGTAGTTTAATATAGCTACTAGCAGCTAACGGATGGTATTTGGCCATTTTTAGTTCCAGATAATGAATTTTCTTAAAAATCCATCCAGATCCTCTTTGGATAAATTCATCTAGGGACTTATTAATCTTTGCATATCCTTCACGAATATGATGTTCAATAGTATTATCCAAAAGGTCAGTAAAACAACAACTTCTAAAAAAAGTTTGAATTTCTTCCATTTCGTCATTACCTCTTTTACGCTCCAAGCTCACTTTCATGACCATATACCACTTCAAAGCATTTTTTTCACGTATCTCATTCAAAAGTTTTTCATTTAATGCACCCTGTATAAAGGTTTGATATACTTCCATATCACATTCATTGCTTTCGTTTGGATAAAAAAGCTCTGTATTAAACGCATTTGAAGTGTTAATCTGTTTTTTAGCTCTTTTAGATTTTACGACAGGTGCAGCTATCTTCCGTTTTCCAGTAACAAGTTCATGCTCTTGTCGCTTATGGCATGTTAATTCTGCTTTCATATCAAACATTTTATCACATTCACTGCATGAATATCGAAAACTTTGATGAAATTTTAAGTGCCTCTGCAAGTTGTCCTCGCGCGTAAATACTTGCTCACAATGCTGACACTTTATCGGTGTTACTTCATCTTTACTGCGATGTATTAACATATGTCGATTCAGCAACCATTTCTGTGAAAATTCCTTATTACAAGAAGCGCAATAAAAACTTTCTGACACTCTCTTATCATTCATTTCAACAGATGAGGATTGATTTTTATGATTATGAATCATCGTATGCCGAATTAAGTTTGATTTTAACCCAAAGGCTTTTCCACACTCATCACACTTGAATAACTTTTCATCCGAATGGCTCATCAAATGACGATTCAGTAACCATTTCTGTGAAAATTCCTTATTACAAGAAACGCAATAAAAACTTTCTGACACTCTCTTATCATTCATTTCAACAGATGAGGATTGATTTTTACGATTATGAATCATCGTATGCCGAATTAAGTTTGATTTTAACCCAAAGGCTTTTCCACAGTCATCACACTTAAATAACTTTTCATCCGAATGGCTCATCAAATGACGATTCAGTAACCATTTCTGTGAAAATTCCTTATTACATGTAGAACATCTAAAAACACTAATCATTTTCTTATCTGACGGTTCCATAACTTGACTCATTTTTTAAGAACAAGAGATAATCCAGACAACATTCATAAAATTTTTCATGCAAATGACTTGAAATTACAATCACCTTCAATTTATAGCATCGGAGTAAATACTTACTATTCTCTCATTGGCTAATTAAAGCTTCAATAAAATCAGAGCTTTTGATTGGCTAATGAAATTCACATGACCTTGAAAATATTTGCATCTCCAACGCGCTTAATTTCAGAGCGATAATATTATGAATTTAAAACATCATAAAATCACCGTTTGTGATTGGTCGAAAAAATCACGTGACCTCGAAAAATATTTGCATTCACAAAATTCTTAATTTCATAATGCTAATACTATTAATTTAATTTTTAAAAAATCATTGCTTCTGATTGAGTAAAAAATGTCTACATAAAAACACATATGGCTAATAGCATGAATTAAAGCTTCAATAAAATCAGAGTTTGTGATTGGATGGTAAAAATCACGTGACCTTAAAAAATATATGTTTATAAACACCACTTAATTCCACTAAATTCTTAATTTTATAATGGTAATATTAGAAATTCAAATCTCCCACATGTAAAACTTTCTAAAAAAATAAATAACAAATAAAATTAATGAAACCTCAAAAGTATCTGTATAAAAAAACACTTAATTTTATAATGATAATATTAGGAATTTAAGTTTCAACTCTCTCACATACATAAGAATAATGAAAATGTTAGTTTTCGTTACGTCAGAAGGTTCTATCAGCGTATGATAAAACAATAGATAACTGTTATCTATCATTTCATCCTGATCGCTAGAAAAACAAAGACGTGATATATCTATTCTGAAGGCAAGTCTTATTAAAGTCTTATTAAACATATATTATTTATTAAAATTAGGAATATAGTATCAAGATATTAATTTTAAATAAGCTTTATATATATTTCATTTATCAAAATGCTTAACTTATAAGAATTTTTAATGAATATTCGAAATGAAAACTCTTTTAGTAGTCTTTTTAACTTCAAAAGTGAAGAAAATTTCCACTTGTTTTAATGTAAGTCCAAATTTACTAAACAACTTAGTTAAACAGAAAAGTTAATAATTTATTCCATTAAATAAAAAATACAAATTTTAATCATTCGTTTTATTAAAAATGAAATTAGATTAATATTTTTTATTAAAAATGAAATTAGATTAATATTTTTATCATAGAAATTCTAGTATATTCTAGATACATTTTAAATTATAACCATAAGAATATATATTTCATTACCGCTTTTGTTAATATTTAATCACACTTGAAACAAAAAACATATATTAAATTTTCTTAATGTACTCATTCTCTATACAAGTGTTCAATGTTCAAAGATGGTATACATTTAAAGTTTTCCAAGGTTTTCTCCAAAACTTGTGTAAATACAAACTAGAAGCACTCATCATCAAATCAAGGATCCCATCAATCATGCTATTAAACTTTCTACACATTGAATTATATTATATCACAAATTTTCTTTAAAAAAAATATTAATAAAACTGCAAATTCATTGCTTAATTACTTCAATCATGCGCTTAAACAATCATGTTATTAAACTTTCTACATATTTGAATTATATTATATTACAATTTTTCATTAAAATTACTAACGAAACACCGAAAATAATGCTTATTTCCCTAAAAAAATAATTAATTTCCTTAATTATACACTAAAAATCTACAAAAACGATGCTTAATCATACTGAATTACCTTAATTGAACATAACTGACATAAAAAAAACCTATTGAAATTTAATAAAACTCATTCTTTATACGAGATTTAAAGTTTTCCGTGTTTTTTCTGAAACTTCCATACTAAAATCACTTAATTTTATAGTTTTCCATGATTTTTTCCGAAACTTGTGTAAATACAAACTAGAAGGCAAGTCTTATTAAACGACAGACATTAAAAGTTTTCCAAGGTTTTCTCCGAAACTTGTGTAAATACAAACTAGAAGACAAGTCTTATTAAACATATATTATTTATTAAAATTAGGAATATAGTATCAAGATATTAATTTTAAATAAGCTTTATATATATATATATATATATTTCATTTATCTAAATGCTTAACTTATAAGAATTTTTGATGAATATTCGAAATGAAAACTCTTTTAGTAGTCTTTTTAATTTCAAAAGTGAAGAAAATTTCCACTTGTTTTAATGTAAGTTCAAATTTACTAAACAACTTAGTTAAACAGAAAAGTTAATAATTTATTCCATTAAATAAAAATACAAATTTTAATCATTCGTTTTATTAAAAATGAAATTAGATTAATATTTTTATTAAAAATGAAATTAGATTAATATTTTTATCGTAGAAATTCTAGATACATTTTAAATTATAAGCATTAAAAATAAAAAAACAAACTCATAAGAATATATATTTCATTACCACTTTTGTTAATATTTAATCACACTTGAAACAAAAACATATATTAAATTTTCTTAATATACAAAATTTGCTCTAATTTCTCATACATGCATCCATTCTACACATTAAAATAAAAATTTTCTAGAGAGATTTTTAAATTTTAATAAATTAATAATTTTACTATACACCGAAGTTTTGTTTATAATTAGATAATTAATTCTTAGTATAAAAAAATACAAATTTTAATCATTTCGTTTTATTAAAAATGAAATTAGGTTAATATTTTTATCATACATGCATCCATTCTACACATCAAAATAAAAATTTTCTATCAATCACTTCGTTAATCATCTCAAAAAATAATTAATTTCCTTAATTACGCACTAAAAATCTACAGAAAAGATGCTTAATCATATAAAAAATACTTAAGTAGAATAATTGAACATAACTGACATAAAAAAAACCCTAAAAAACAAAACACCGCAGTAGTGTCATTTTGGGGATTGACCAACCTTCCTTATCTTTCACATCCCTCGACCGGATGCTGATAAGATAAAGGTGCGGCAGCAGCACGGCTCGCCCGTACCGCGGTGCCGCAGGCGCTCAATCCCCAAAATGACACTACTGCGGTGTTTTGTTTTTTAGGGTTTTTTTTATGTCAGTTATGTTCAATTATTCTACTTAAGTATTTTTTATATGATTAAGCATCTTTTCTGTAGATTTTTAGTGCGTAATTAAGGAAATTAATTATTTTTTGAGATGATTAACGAAGTGATTGATAGAAAATTTTTATTTTGATGTGTAGAATGGATGCATGTATGATAAAAATATTAACCTAATTTCATTTTTAATAAAACGAAATGATTAAAATTTGTATTTTTTTATACTAAGAATTAATTATCTAATTATAAACAAAACTTCGGTGTATAGTAAAATTATTAATTTATTAAAATTTAAAAATCTCTCTAGAAAATTTTTATTTTAATGTGTAGAATGGATGCATGTATGAGAAATTAGAGCAAATTTTGTATATTAAGAAAATTTAATATATGTTTTTGTTTCAAGTGTGATTAAATATTAACAAAAGTGGTAATGAAATATATATTCTTATGAGTTTGTTTTTTTATTTTTAATGCTTATAATTTAAAATGTATCTAGAATTTCTACGATAAAAATATTAATCTAATTTCATTTTTAATAAAAATATTAATCTAATTTCATTTTTAATAAAAATATTAATCTAATTTCATTTTTAATAAAACGAATGATTAAAATTTGTATTTTTATTTAATGGAATAAATTATTAACTTTTCTGTTTAACTAAGTTGTTTAGTAAATTTGAACTTACATTAAAACAAGTGGAAATTTTCTTCACTTTTGAAATTAAAAAGACTACTAAAAGAGTTTTCATTTCGAATATTCATCAAAAATTCTTATAAGTTAAGCATTTAGATAAATGAAATATATATATATATATATAAAGCTTATTTAAAATTAATATCTTGATACTATATTCCTAATTTTAATAAATAATATATGTTTAATAAGACTTGTCTTCTAGTTTGTATTTACACAAGTTTCGGAGAAAACCTTGGAAAACTTTTAATGTCTGTCGTTTAATAAGACTTGCCTTCTAGTTTGTATTTACACAAGTTTCGGAAAAAATCATGGAAAACTATAAAATTAAGTGATTTTAGTATGGAAGTTTCAGAAAAAACACGGAAAACTTTAAATCTCGTATAAAGAATGAGTTTTATTAAATTTCAATAGGTTTTTTTTATGTCAGTTATGTTCAATTAAGGTAATTCAGTATGATTAAGCATCGTTTTTGTAGATTTTTAGTGTATAATTAAGGAAATTAATTATTTTTTTAGGGAAATAAGCATTATTTTCGGTGTTTCGTTAGTAATTTTAATGAAAAATTGTAATATAATATAATTCAAATATGTAGAAAGTTTAATAACATGATTGTTTAAGCGCATGATTGAAGTAATTAAGCAATGAATTTGCAGTTTTATTAATATTTTTTTTAAAGAAAATTTGTGATATAATATAATTCAATGTGTAGAAAGTTTAATAGCATGATTGATGGGATCCTTGATTTGATGATGAGTGCTTCTAGTTTGTATTTACACAAGTTTTGGAGAAAACCTTGGAAAACTTTAAATGTATACCATCTTTGAACATTGAACACTTGTATAGAGAATGAGTACATTAAGAAAATTTAATATATGTTTTTTGTTTCAAGTGTGATTAAATATTAACAAAAGCGGTAATGAAATATATATTCTTATGGTTATAATTTAAAATGTATCTAGAATATACTAGAATTTCTATGATAAAAATATTAATCTAATTTCATTTTTAATAAAAAATATTAATCTAATTTCATTTTTAATAAAACGAATGATTAAAATTTGTATTTTTTATTTAATGGAATAAATTATTAACTTTTCTGTTTAACTAAGTTGTTTAGTAAATTTGGACTTACATTAAAACAAGTGGAAATTTTCTTCACTTTTGAAGTTAAAAAGACTACTAAAAGAGTTTTCATTTCGAATATTCATTAAAAATTCTTATAAGTTAAGCATTTTGATAAATGAAATATATATAAAGCTTATTTAAAATTAATATCTTGATACTATATTCTAATTTTAATAAATAATATATGTTTAATAAGACTTTAATAAGACTTGCCTTCAGAATAGATATATCACGTCTTTGTTTTTCTAGCGATCAGGATGAAATGATAGATAACAGTTATCTATTGTTTTATCATACGCTGATAGAACCTTCTGACGTAACGAAAACTAACATTTTCATTATTCTTATGTATGTGAGAGAGTTGAAACTTAAATTCCTAATATTATCATTATAAAATTAAGTGTTTTTTTATACAGATACTTTTGAGGTATCATTAATTTTATTTGTTATTTATTTTTTTAGAAAGTTTTACATGTGGGAGATTTGAATTTCTAATATTACCATTATAAAATTAAGAATTTAGTGGAATTAAGTGGTGTTTATAAACATATATTTTTTAAGGTCACGTGATTTTTACCATCCAATCACAAACTCTGATTTTATTGAAGCTTTAATTCATGCTATTAGCCATATGTGTTTTTATGTAGACATTTTTTACTCAATCAGAAGCAATGATTTTTTAAAAATTAAATTAATAGTATTAGCATTATGAAATTAAGAATTTTGTGAATGCAAATATTTTTCGAGGTCACGTGATTTTTTCGACCAATCACAAACGGTGATTTTATGATGTTTTAAATTCATAATATTATCGCTCTGAAATTAAGCGCGTTGGAGATGCAAATATTTTCAAGGTCATGTGAATTTCATTAGCCAATCAAAAGCTCTGATTTTATTGAAGCTTTAATTAGCCAATGAGAGAATAGTAAGTATTTACTCCGATGCTATAAATTGAAGGTGATTGTAATTTCAAGTCATTTGCATGAAAAATTTTATGAATGTTGTCTGGATTATCTCTTGTTCTTAAAAAATGAGTCAAGTTATGGAACCGTCAGATAAGAAAATGATTAGTGTTTTTAGATGTTCTACATGTAATAAGGAATTTTCACAGAAATGGTTACTGAATCGTCATTTGATGAGCCATTCGGATGAAAAGTTATTTAAGTGTGATGACTGTGGAAAAGCCTTTGGGTTAAAATCAAACTTAATTCGGCATACGATGATTCATAATCGTAAAAATCAATCCTCATCTGTTGAAATGAATGATAAGAGAGTGTCAGAAAGTTTTTATTGCGTTTCTTGTAATAAGGAATTTTCACAGAAATGGTTACTGAATCGTCATTTGATGAGCCATTCGGATGAAAAGTTATTCAAGTGTGATGAGTGTGGAAAAGCCTTTGGGTTAAAATCAAACTTAATTCGGCATACGATGATTCATAATCATAAAAATCAATCCTCATCTGTTGAAATGAATGATAAGAGAGTGTCAGAAAGTTTTTATTGCGCTTCTTGTAATAAGGAATTTTCACAGAAATGGTTGCTGAATCGACATATGTTAATACATCGCAGTAAAGATGAAGTAACACCGATAAAGTGTCAGCATTGTGAGCAAGTATTTACGCGCGAGGACAACTTGCAGAGGCACTTAAAATTTCATCAAAGTTTTCGATATTCATGCAGTGAATGTGATAAAATGTTTGATATGAAAGCAGAATTAACATGCCATAAGCGACAAGAGCATGAACTTGTTACTGGAAAACGGAAGATAGCTGCACCTGTCGTAAAATCTAAAAGAGCTAAAAAACAGATTAACACTTCAAATGCGTTTAATACAGAGCTTTTTTATCCAAACGAAAGCAATGAATGTGATATGGAAGTATTTCAAACCTATATACAGGGTGCATTAAATGAAAAACTTTTGAATGAGATACGTGAAAAAAATGCTTTGAAGTGGTATATGGTCATGAAAGTGAGCTTGGAGCGTAAAAGAGGTAATGACGAAATGGAAGAAATTCAAACTTTTTTTAGAAGTTGTTGTTTTACTGACCTTTTGGATAATACTATTGAACATCATATTCGTGAAGGATATGCAAAGATTAATAAGTCCCTAGATGAATTTATCCAAAGAGGATCTGGATGGATTTTTAAGAAAATTCATTATCTGGAACTAAAAATGGCCAAATACCATCCGTTAGCTGCTAGTAGCTATATTAAACTACCACAGAAACTTGCTTTGAAAAAGGCTGTGCTAAATATCAAAAACGAAGATCAAAAATGCCTTGTTTGGTGTTTGATCGCGCATAAACTGAATTTGCATTTCAATCAGCAACCCCATCGTGTATCTCACTACCTGCCATATGAAAATACCATTAAACTAGGTAATGTAACATGTCCCGTGCCATTAACAAAGATACCCCTTATTGAAAAATTAAATGATGTGCGGATTAATGTCTTTGGCTTTGAAGACAATGAAGTGTGCCCACTCTATATTTCTCCAAAAAATGATTGTGATGTTATCAGCTTATTATTAATTTCTGATGAAGAAAGGCAACATTATTGCTTGATTCGAAACTTTTCGCGTCTACTTGGTGATTTAACCCAACATTGTTTAAAAACCCATTACTGTTTCAGATGTCTACACCGATTTAGCAGAGAGGATTTATTGAAAACCCACATTCAGTACTGTCAAGAACATGAAGTGCAGGTTGTTAAAATGCCCTCTGAGGAAAATAACATTTTAAAATTTACAGGTACGCACTTACAACATCCTGTCGCTTACTGTATTTATGCAGATTTCGAAAGCCTTCTTGTTCCTGTTAGTTCGGTTTCACCGTCATCTGATAATTCACATAGTGAAAAAATTGCCTATCATGTACCTTGTGGATATGCATATGTTATTATCGGGCCAGATGGACGCTCCGTTAAACCAATTCAAGTATATAGAGGGGAAGACGCTGTGGAACACTTTTTAGAAAAGATGATGACTGAAAAGGAAGAACTCACCAAGATTTTATCACAAATCAAGCCTATAGTCTTAACGGAAGCACAGGAAAAGGAGTTTCAAGAAGCTAAAGTATGTTATATATGCCATAAACAGTTAGCTGAGGATCGTCGAAGAGATCATTGTCACATTTCAGGAGAATTTAGGGGTGCAGCCCATAACGCCTGCAACTTGAATTTCAAATTATCTAAAAAAATACCGATTATCTTTCATAATTTAAAAAACTACGATGGACATCACATCATGACGAAACTAGGCAAGTATAACAATCATCAGATAGAGGTTATTGCTACAAGTTTGGAAAACTATATTACATTCAGATTGAAGAAACCTAAGGATCCTGTACAATTAGTCTTTTAAGACAGCTTTCAATTCCTACCTACATCGCTAGAAAAACTAGTAAAAAATCTTGATTCATCCCAGTTTAATATTTTGAAAGAGAATTTCCCTGCTAATACACCGTTGAATATGCTAACGAGGAAAGGAGTCTATCCATATGAATACTTTACTTCTTTTGATAAGTTTGAAGAAACCGAACTACCTCCAGCATGCGCCTTTTATAATACATTGAATGATGAAATTATCGATGATGACGATTACCAACACGCCAAAACTATTTGGAACACGTTTAATATGAAGACATTGGGTGATTATCATAATTTATATGTAAAAACTGATGTTTTGTTACTCGCGGATGTATTTCAAAATTTTAGAACTTTATGTCAGCAATACTACGAAATTGATTGCGCGCATCTTTTTACAACTCCAGGACTTGCATGGCAAGCGTGTCTGAAAATGACTGAAACACCTTTAGAGCTCTTAACAGATATTAACATGTTGCTGCTTATAGAAAAAGGGATCCGAGGTGGTATTAGCATGATTAGTCGAAGATTGGCTAGAGCAAATAATCCCTATATGAACGAGTATAACCCGAATGAGCCTAATAGTTATATCATGTACTGGGACGCGAACAACCTTTACGGTTGGGCTATGTCCCAGTACCTACCTTATGGCAACTTTGAATGGGTTGATATACATAATATTAATGAAGAATGGATTTTATCCCTTGACGATGAATCAGATATAGGGTATATATTTGAAATTGATCTGCATTATCCTAACCACCTTCATACATTACATAACGATTATCCGCTTGCCCCTGAAAGATTAACCTTGAATGAAGAAATGCTATCACCTTATGCTAAAAGTATGCTGCAAAACAGAAAATATGTTGGTACACCCAAGTTAATACCTAACTTATGTAATAAAAAGAATTATGTTGTGCACTATAGAAATTTAAAACTTTATCTGCAACTGGGATTAAAAGTTACAGCAGTGCATAAAGCCATTCAATTTAAACAAGCACCATGGTTGAAAAAGTATATACTATTTAACACCAATAAAAGGAAAGAAGCAACATCATCCTTTGAAAAGGACTTTTTTAAACTCCTTAATAATAGTGTATACGGCAAGACTATGGAAAACTTGCGAAAAAGACGTAATATAGAACTTTGTAATAATACCTCTAAGAGAGCATTAAAATTGATAGCATCACCTACTTTTAAATCGTTTAAAACGTACGATGAAGATTTAACCGCTGTAGAAAGACTTAAAACAAGCATTCTGATGAACCGACCTATTTACGTTGGGTTTACAATACTCGAATTATCAAAACTCTTAATGTATAATTTTCATTATAATTATATAAAACCAATGTATAACAACCAAGCTGTACTGTTATTTACAGATACAGACTCGCTTACATACCATATTACTACCGATGATATATATAAAGACATGAAAAATTATTCATCTGAATTTGACTTTTCTGACTATCCCAAAACTCACCCGCTTTATTCCGATGATAATAAAAAAGTTATAGGGAAATTTAAAGATGAATTGAGTGGTGAAATAGCATTGGAATTTGTAGGACTGAAGGCTAAAATGTACTCTATCAAATCAAGTAAAAGTGAAAAAAAGAGAGCTAAAGGTGTGTCAACCAGGGTTGTTAGACATAAAATTAGTCATGAAGACTATTTACAGTGCTTACTGCAACAGAAAACAAGCATAGAAAAACAATTAAAAATAGACCAAGAAAAACATAAACTATATACAATCTGTCAAAATAAAATCAGTCTCAGTCCGTTTGATGACAAACGATACATTGCTGAAGATGGAATAACAAGTTTAGCATATGGACATTGTGAAATTGATTAAGATTAAATATTGCAAACTTAATTTTATTGATGAAATTATATTCAATACTTATTAGATGAGTAATACTTGTAAATATTGTAAAAAAATAAAGGTTTTTTATTAACTGTAAACTGTGTCTGTTTTATTTCAAGTGAGCATTTTTTAGAGTGTGTGTGAATTATTTTGAAATATCATAAAAAAAGAAAAGGGGAAATTGATTTATGAAAATTTTAGCGGAAAAAATATATTAGGAAAAGTAATTTTATGACTCAATTTAAATATTACAAACTTTATAATTGATTATAAGTTTTTAAAAATTATTTTTAAACACAAAATATGATGCAATACCTAAAATTGCTATGTTATATACTATAGAAGGTTACTTTCAAGCTTGTATCATACAAATAGGTAGTCGTGAATGGGAATGTTACGTTCCCTTAGCATATCAGCACATTACAACATCAGCATATCAGCACATCGCAACATCACCACATCCTACCTCCCCACCTCTTGTTGTAGAACATACATTCTCTCACTACTATTATATAATGAATGTGTCGTGCTGCATTTGTCAAACTTCTGTTTTTAATCCGTCCTGATGATGCCCAGACAAGATGGGCGAAAAACTTCGACTAAATACATTTGCAAAATTTTTATAACGATTTTAATTAAATTATAGTTTTTTAATGAAAATATTTGCGTGTTTACAGTGTTATTTTTAACTAATATAAAAAAAAAAATTAACTTTTATTAAGAAACACGTATAAATATTATAGTAAAATAAATAACAACACAAGTACACTTAAAAAAAAAAAAAAAAAAAAAAAAAAAATTGATTTTTTTTTTTTTACGAAATAGGGCGCGGGGCCCTGTGCAACCGCACCTGGTCGCACACCCTTGAGGACGGCTCTCTTTTCACGAATCCAAGATCGACATTATACAAATCAAACACAATAAAAAATTGCAGAGACTTACATAGGATATAGTATAGTTATAGAAGATTTAAGTTATCTCTTACAAAAAGTAAAAACTTCAAAAATAAAATACAAATATAGATTAAAACAGACAACAAGCAGAAAAAGCGGTAAAAGAATGTATGCTAAGTATAAACATTCGCACTTCGTGAATTGTGACGTCAAGCCAATCACGGAGCGTTTTCAGTTCACGTGGTTTTGTTTTCGTTTTTAGCGATTTCAAAACGTTAATTAAAAATTAATTTGAATTAATTTTACGATTTTAATTGGGTTTTTGGTATTCTCAAGATTAAATTTATCGATTACAATTAAAAGAAAGTGTTTTCCTCGCGAGTGCAATTTCCCCATTGTTGTCTCCTTCAGACTGATAAGAAAAGAGGAAGTAGCAAGTGCAAAGAGGAAGAAGTTCATTTCTCTCAAGCTCCTACAATCTCAAGACAATTTGGCTCTTAACTTTAAATTCATCGTTACATTTATACTGTTACAGGAGAATCAGTTGTAAACTTCCATAGCACGTAAGCCCTAAGCTTTAAAAAGTCAAAGCAGCCCGGTTGGTAGAGTGTCGAACTTGCAATCGGAGGATTGCGGGTTCGATACTCGAGCTTATGTACTTTAATGCATGTAAAATCCGTCTCAGCCTCAATTTCAATCTTTAATCTAAACTTCAAAAAATCCGCTTCAAATCACTGATTCTATAAAACGTTGTTGAACATACCTTCACCATAGTAACCATATTCGTGTAATTAATAATTAATAAAAAAGACCACAGAACTGACGTTTTAAATTATTACTTACAAAACTTTGAATAAACACCATACAATGCAATAAACTCGCAACAATTGTTTCGGGTCGAAAGAGCACACGACCTTTCTTCAGGTGAACAATGTAGGCACGAATGCTGCAGTCAAAGCGGCAACGCACAAAACCGTTTTTAATGAAAAGCAAAACCATATAAAGTCGAATGTGAATATGAATACTGGTGTGAATAGAATTATAAAATAAATAAATAAATAAGATTAAAAAATCTGACAAAATCTAAAAGTCTAAAAAATATCAAAATTAAACGGAAATCCAAGTTACATGAGTAATATCCAAGCATCAGAGAAGAATGGAGTGGAAGAAATATCATTAACAAGATTTTCGAATTTTTAGATATGTGAAAAGCTTCATGGATATCCAAATAGGAAGAACAGACAGGACATGAAATTATGTTAGTTTTGGAAAAATCAAAACGATGAACATGAGCCCAGCAGTGGGAAGCAATAGAAGATTTGGAAGACTCTTCATTACGAACATTCCGACGGTGCTCATTTATTCTGTACTTCAAACGCCTCCTAGTTTGACCAATATAACCTAAATTGCACGACCACCAGAGCGGTTTTCAGTAAGAATGGGATCTTTAAGAGAAGATAATTTAATTTTTTTGACGGGCTTATAAATGACTTTAAAACCAAACGGTGAAAGAATTTTAGAGATTTTAAAAGAGAGTGAAGAATAAAAAGGTAAAACAACTGGGATGAGACTGTGATCGTTCAGTTTGGGAGCAGAACGTTTAGGATTCTTAAATTTATATAAAGCTTTATCGCTAACAGAGGGGTTATAGCCACGAGAGAGAGCAAGAGATTTTAAATAATTAATTTCTTTCGAAAGATTAGACGGATCAGAGCAAATGTGTAAGGCACGAAAAACATAAATATACAAATCAGACATTTTCAGTTGAGGGGCGTGGTTAGAGAGAGCATGTGGCGGAAGAGAGACAGAGAATGTTTTTCTAAAAACAAAACAGTAGTTGAGAAACGATCCTTGTCTTTATTCAAAACGTCAAGGAAAGGCAAAGAGCAATCCTTTTCAATCTCGAAAGTGAATTGAATGCATGGGTCAATCGAATTGGCCAAAGAAAGTAAACTAGAAAAATCGACATCAGGGGAAACAAGAACGAAAGTGTCATCCACATACCTAAACCAGTGAGGAAATTTATATACACAAACACCGAAGAGTTTTTCTTCAGAATAGTGCATATAAATGTCGCAAAGCAAAGGAGAGAGAGAGGACTGCCCATTGCCATACCCTCATTTTGGGAATAATAAGTACGATTAAAGATGAAGGCAGTTAGCCTGATGCACAAATGGACTAAATTCACAAGCTCCTCAATTTCAATACAAGAATAATGGAATTCACGTAGTCTTCTCTCTAAACAAATCAGAGCACCTTGAACAGGAACATTAGTAAAAAGTGATTTGACATTCAAAGAAATCATAGTATAGTTAGAAAGAGAAATGTATTTAAGTTTGTCCACAAAGTCATACGAGTTTTTTACAGTATGCAGGTTAGCAGTAGTTAGATGATTCTTTCAAGATCTCTTTCTCATCTAACCACTGCTAACCTTCATACTGTAAAAAACTCGTATGACTTTGTGGACAAACTTAAATACATGGCGGGTTACTTTGAAAGATACCCATATTGAAAATATACTTCTTTTTCTCCCCAGCGGAAGAAACGATACTGTTACATATATATGTATGCATATAAAAAAAAAAACTTTTCCTAGTTGACTATTAATATCTTGTATATTATATATTTGCATTTAAATTTAAAAAATAATTCTCCTACATTTAATAAAAATAAACCTACATTTATATAAAATTTTGCAATATACTGAAAAAAAAAGGGGGGGGGGGGATAGCGACATCTCTTGAGTGATTAGTCCCAAATGTAATCAGCCCCAATTTTAATTAAGGTCCAACTAAATGTCAAGTTGGTTAAATTCATCAGTTCGTGAGGTACAGTGTCCAGGAATTATTGGTAACAGACAGACATTTTCTAAAAATGGTAAAATCGTGTTCAGAATATCTCAAAGCGCATAAATCCATCGAAAAACGGAGGACGAAAATTTTCACGAATCTAATATTTTCTTCTTATCTATATATATAAAAGAGTAAACTCATTGATTCACTGACTCAACACAGTTGTGGCGATTATATGGGGGATACAGTCACAGATTTTGATGAACAGGTTAGTTTTAGGAATCTGACCCCCACTAAGACGAGATTTTGCGAAATACCCCCCCCCCCCCCGCGGGGGTATGATGCAGAAGGCAAAATCACCTTTATAAGCATAACTCGGCTTCAAATTACTTCACGGTGAAGAAATTGCAGATGGGAAGACTAGACTTGAGTGCAAAAAAATCATTTTCTGCGGTTTTGGATTTTTAAGGGGAGGGGGGGGGGAGGGAACGATTTTCGGAGGCAAATTTAGCAAAATACGGATTTTCGAGTATAACTCTAACAATAATAGCACAAATATATAAAAAACCGCCAAGCGTCTTCTTGATATTTCCAAAAACTCATTTTTGCTTTTTTGCTTTTTTGCGATTTTCGATTTTTTTTTTTTTTTTTTTAGGGGGGGGATTACGAGGGGGCAAATTCGAGCGTATTTTTTAGCGCTAAATTCGTCCGGGGAAATCTATAGAAGCTGAAGTCACGAATTTTAATGTGTGGCTTATTTACGTGTATCCAACACTCATTGTAACGGGATTTTACGAAATTGCCCCCTTAGGGACGGGAAGGGTGTGTAATAAACTCGTTTCCATGCATAACTTTGCTTCAAATTATCTCAGTAAGATTAATTTTTACTTTCTTCTATCTTCAATAGAAGAAAGTATTGGATTCGTAAAAATTTTCGATTTCGGGTTTTTGATGGATTTACACGTTTTGAGAGCTGTAGAACACGATTTGACCATTTTTAGAAAATGTCTGTCTGTCTGTCTGTCTGTCTGTATGTGTGTGTGTGACAAAATTTTGTGGCAACTGTATCTCTGGACCTACTGCACAGAATTTCATACAAATTGGTATGTAGTTGCACCTTGACATAAATTAGTGCCTATCAACTTTTGGTAAAAATCGTCTTACAGGTTGCGTTGCCATCCCGCTTTTTCTAAATTTTTAACAGGGTGATATAGGGCAAAAATTTTCAAGATGGGTATCTTTCGAAAGGTCTCGTCAGTACCTTTAAAACGAATGGTTGAACTATAAATCTGTGATAATTTAAAACAAAGTTATCGATTTTTTTTACTTTTTACGAAAAAAAAACTTAGAAAAAAAATCTTTTTTTTTTTTCTCTCCCTTAATTTTATCAAACTCCCACGGTTTCCGTGTTCTGACAAACTTACACTAATTTTTGCTTTTTTCCCCTAATTTTGTCAAAGTCCCACGGTTTCCGTGTTTTGACAAACTTTAACAAATTTTCACATTTTACCCAAAATTTTGTCAAAGTCCCACTTTTTTTTTTTTTTTTTTTTTTTTCACCCCTTAATTCTATCAAACTCCCACGGTTTCCGTGTTCTGACAAACTTAAACAAGTTTTTGCATTTTGCCCCCAATTTTGTCAAAGTCCCACGGTTTCCGTGTTTTGACAAACTTAGAATAATTTTCACATTTTACCCAAAATTCTGTCGAAGTCCCACTTTTTTTTTTTTTTTTTTTTTCTTTTATTATTATTGTTACTGAGTGAATTTGTATAGGAAAATATAGAAGAAAGTCTCGTGGTGGCCACAACATACTAGTTATGTATGGGTTAGTTATGCGTTTCCAACACGCACAATAAATGGGCTTTACGAAATTTCCCTCTTCCGCCCTTTAAGGGCGGGGGCAAAAACGCGTTTTTAAGAGTAACTCTTCTCCAAATTATCTCAGAAAAGTGGTTTTCTGATATGTTGATTAATTATGCGTACTCAACACACACACTACAAAGGGATTTTTTGAAATTCCGTCCTAACCCCTTCACCTTGGGGGTTTTGGAGCAAAAAACCATGCATAACTATGTTCCATATTATCTTAAAATGGCAATTTTTTATGTTTGGGCTGCTTATGCGTACTCAACCCCCAACAAGAAGGGTGGGTGGGTGGGCAAAAACGTGTTTTCCTGCGTAATTCTGTTCCATATTATCTTAGAACTTCAATTGTTTATGTGTGGTCTGCTTATGCGTACTCAAAACACACTACAAAGGGATTTTGTGAAATTCCATTATACCGCCCCTTGGGGGTGGCAAAAAAAAAAAAAAATCCATGCGTAAATCCACACTAAATTACTTTAGGAAGGAAATTTTTGATGTGTGGGTCGGTTATATGTATCTAACTCATAGTATAAAGATATTTGCGAAATTCCCCCCCCCCTTTCTTTCTTTAAGAGCAGGGGGGGGGATAAAAACACGTTTTGAAACATAGCTCTGCTTTAAATAATATCAGGATCTCGATTATTTTTATGTGTCGGTTAGATATGTGTATGCAACATGCACTTTAGAAGGATTTTGCGAAATTACCCCCCCCCCCCCCACTTTGAGGCGGGCGGGGCAAAAGACACATTTTCAGCTTAAATCTGCTCCAAATTACCTTAGAATGGCGAATTTTCGTGTGTAGGTGTTAATATAAGTGCAGGCAATATGCACTTTGATGGGATTTTGTAAAACTTTCACCTTACCCGCGAAAGATGGGGAGTAAAAAGCAGGTAAGGCGCGGTCGAAAGCATTGGAGCTCCAGATTCGACGTGTGGCGAGCAGGAATATCCATGCTGAAGGTAGCGGGAACTTTAACTTAGATTTCGACTGATTTCAATGATTATTATTTTTACTTTCTTCTATATTCAATAGAAGAAAGTATTGGATTCGTAAAGATTTTCGACCTCGGGTTTTTGATGGATTTACACGTTTTGAGAGCCGTAGTACACGATTTGACCATTTTTAGAAAATGTCTGTCTGTCTGTGTGTGTGTGTGTGTGACAAAATTTTGTGGCAACTGTATCTCAGGAACTACTGCACAGAATTTCATACAAATTGGTATGTAGTTGCACCTTGACATAAATTAGTGCCTATCAACTTTTGGTAAAAATTGTCTTACAGGTTGCGTTGCCATCCCGCTTTTTCTAAATTTTTAACATGGTGATATAGGACAAAATTTTGTATAAATGTGCATAAAGATAATTATTTTTTAGCAATCATTATGAAATTTACAAGAATTATTTATAATAGAGATAGTCAACTGGGAAAAAAATTGTGTATATGTAGGAGCCTCGCCACCGCCCCTGGCGGGGGGGGAGGGAAGTCCCCCCTATAATGGAGTAAATTTTCAAGATGGGTATCTTTCGAAAGTCTCGTTAGTACCTTTAAAACGAATGGTTGAACTATAAATCTGTTATAATTTAAACAAAAAAAAAACCTTATTTTTTATTTTTTTATTTTTTAACGTAATTTAACCAAACTTGGTATTTAGTTGGCCCCTGACATAAACTGGTGCTGATTAGATTTGGAGATCAAACGCTCAACAGGTGGCGCTGTGATCGTATTTTTTCTAAATTTTTAACATGGCAGTATAGGACAAAATTTCGTATAAATGTATATAATGAGAGTTATTCTTAACCTGTGATTGTAAAATTAATATGAATTATTGATAATAGTAGTAGTTAATTAGGAAAAAAATTTGTGCATGTGGGGGCATCGATTCCCGCCCTGTGGGGGAGTACCCCCCCCCCCCCGGGGGTGTAAATTTTCAAGATGGGTATCTTTCGAAAGGCCTCGTCAATACCTTCAAAACGAATGGTTGAACTATAAATATGTGATAATTTAAAACAAAGTTATCGATTTTTTTTTTTTTACTTTTAACGAAAAAAAAACCTTGGCGAAAATAAAAATCGTATATATATATATATATATATATATATTTTTTTTTTTTAAATGTTACTGAGTGAATTTGTATAGGAAAATATAGAAGAAAGTCTTGTGGTGGCCAAAACATACTAGTTTTTTTTATGTTGTTGCTTGAATTTTTTTTTAATTATTATTAATGATATGGTATTTTGAGAATTCGTTTCAATATAATGACCAGCGAAGCGGGCAAAGCCTGCTAGTGAAACATAAATATAGGGAAGAAAGTAAAAATTCAGAAGAATCAAAACATTTATACCGAAGGTTGAAAAAGTGTACGTTATATAGAGGCCTAATATTTGGTATGTCCGATATAGAAGTTTACTTTACTATATTAATTTGAATATACGTTTATTTAGTTATGGGCATATTTTTATACTTACATCAAATTTTTGCTTATTACTGTTTTTTTTTTTTTTTTTTTTTTTTTTTGTTTTTTGTTTTAAGAAAGGGTCTCTTAATAATTCGATCTGACTCGTTAAAAACTAAACACTACCTGAACCCGACCCAAACTTAACTACAAGAAAAAAAAAAAAAAAAAAAAAAAGCTAACTCGATGTGAACACAACCTATAAAGAAAAAAGAACTTTTATTTTCCTAGATTTAACATATGCATGCATTAAAATCCTCCCACTACCAAACTCCACAACCCCCCCCCCCCCCCTCACTGGTTGCAGCCTGGTATCACATTTAAACTTACACTTCTGCCAATGAAATACATCATAATTTTAGGCCATTCATAACTTGTGTAAAAGTAAAATTTTATCGAGAACTAAGCAAAGACGTCTACATACTGGTTTTATTTTTCACTTGAGGCCGTCGTTACCGGAAAAATTAACTGCTCTTGGCGTCAGAAAATTGGATGAATTAATGTACCTATCAATTATCCTTCACTCGCGATATATTCAGAGCTTGGTGGCTGATGTTTTGCACAAGGAGAAAAAAAAAGGGGAGAGGAAATTAAACTAGCTGGTAAAAAAATAACAGTGAAAAAATTAAAATAAATTAGCTGACCACAATATTATATTATAGATTAACCTTGAGTAGGATTAATTTTCTTTAATAATAGATAAAGTAAGAAAATATTTGTTTTTATAATTGTGATCATAAAACATTCTTATTTCGAAAAAAAAAAAAGTGTATGCGATATGCTACGCAAACAATTATCTTCAAATCTTGGCCTCTAGGGAAAACAATACAGATAAAATATACGACTTGCACAGATTAAACATTTTCCAGTTGTACTTAGCCAATACTTTATTTAACCTTTTATACAATTTATTCTCGTGTTAAGAGTTGTAAATACATACTATTTTTGCTTTCTTATATATATATAAAGCAAGTAATGGATTCCAGATGGTACTCGCAAGAGAAGAATGATATTTCGCAAATTATAAAATGTCAACCCAGTGTAGGTTTTGAATTAAGTTATCAATATTAGTTTCCTTTAAAATCTCTCATTTTCAACCAAGTTTAGCGGATTTTAGGCTTTGAATTCATAATTACTTAAATTTTTCATTTTTGTCAAATTCTGCCTAAAAAATCCGCGATTTTATATTCTTTAAGCTCTTTTATACTCTAAAAAAAGAAAAAAGAAAATACTCTGGTGTGAAACAACCGCACGAATTTCATTACCCACCACTACGACTACACACATTATGCACTCGTTTTGGAGATAGTGTGATTAGAAGACTTAACATTTTTCCTGTTCGAGCAAACTGATTCAATCGTCTTAAAAACGCATTAAACAGAGTTTTCATGGCGACTTAAAAAAAAAAAAAAGAACTAGTGTTGTGGCCACCACAAGACTTTCTCCTACATTTTCCTGTACAAATTCACTAAGTGCGAATAATTTATTAAAGCTATTATTAAAAATATTTAACATGATGAATGCAAATGATTTTCATCTTAGGGAAATCTAACACTAAAGTCTATAAATAACACCTCAAAAAGGCGTTTTTATAATGGTTATCTCATATATTAAGTTTCGTACAATTATATGCCATAGACGTTGAGATAATCATCGATGAAATTTGCAGTATAGCAGTGTCACCTATAGGCCGATAAGCATCCAAACTGAGTCAGCATAATGCCTCATAATGGCCTTCTCACATACCAAGTTTTGTTTGACGATACGCAATAGAACCTGAGCTATAGCTTTCCTTTAAATTGTGGAAATCGCTGTGTAGCAGCACCACCTGTTAAGCGACTGACATCAAAAGTTGACAGGCACTAATTTATGTTAAGTTACACCTACATACAAATTTATATGCAGTTCTGAGCAGTAGTTCCTTTCCTTAAATTGCGTAAATCGTTGTATAGCAGCGTCACCTGTTGGCTGATAGGCATTCAAATTGAATCAGCATAATATCTCATAATGGTCTTCTCACATATCAAGTTTTGTTTGATTATACGCAATAGAACCTCAGATATAGACTCTCTTGAAATTGCATAAATCGTTGTATAGCAGCGCCACCTGTAGAGTGGTTGGCACCAAAAAGTTGATAGGCACTAATTTAGGTCAAGGTGCATCTACATATAAATTTATATGTAATTCGGAACAATAGTTCCGGAGATACAGTTGCCATAAAATTTTTATCACACACGCACACACACAGACAGACGGACAGACAGACATTTTCTCAAAATGTCAGATCGTGTTTTAGACCTCTCAAAACGTGTAAATCTGCCGAAAACCGGAAGTCGAAATTTTCTACGAATCCAGTATTTTCTTCTATTGAATACAGAAGAAAGTAAAAATAAAATAAAATAAAATAAAATAAAATAAAATAAAAATCGGTAGAGTCATTTTTTAAAACATCTATTTTCAATATTTAAAATTGATCAGCGTATACGGGACACCTATCAGTATTCCTGAACTAACCAACTAATACATACGAAAGGACATCGAAAGTTTTTATAGAAATTTTGAAGAAAATCATTAAATCCGTTTTTAAGATACAAAATTACGGTCCCATTTTTCAATTTTTATCAAAAGCTGGCAAAGTCATCTATATACTGAAGCTGTCTTAAATCTGAAGTTTCGTCTTTCTATCTTAATTCGTTTTAATTTTAGAGATATGAAAGTCAGTATTCCCCACACATATACATAATACACACTGACCAATTGCCAAAAAATACTGTTTTGGACTCAGAACACCTTAAAATGTGTAAATCATTCAAAGACTCGACATCGAAATTTTTGACCGAATACAATACTTCCTCCTACGGTAGTTAAAAAAAAAAAAAAAAAAAAGTGCAAAGCGCCCGGAAACGCATACACATAAGGGTTCCATACATTACTTTCTTCTATATTCAATAGAAGAAAGTATTGGATTCGTAAAAATTTTCGACCGCGGGTTTTTTGATGGATTTACACGTTTTGAGAGCTGCAGAACAAGATTTGACCATTTTTAGAAAATGTCTGTCTGTCTGTCAGTGTGTGTGTCTGACAAAATTTTGTGGCAACTGTATCTCAGGAACTACTGCACAGAATTTCATATAAATTTGTATGTAGGTGCACCTTGACATAAATTAGTGCCTATCAACTTTTGGTAAAAATTGCCTTACAGGTTGCGTTGCCATCCCGATTTTTCTAAATTTTTAACATGGCGGTATAGGACAAAATTTTGTATAAATGTGCATAAAGAAAATTATTTTTTAATAATCAATATGAAATTTACCAGAATTATTTATAATAGAGATAGTCAACTGGTAAAAAATTTTTGTATGTGTAGGAGCCTCGCTTCCCCCCCCCCTGGGGGGACTAGCTCGACAGTACCTTTAAAACGAGTGGTTGAACAATAGATCTGCGATAATTTAAAATGAAGTTATCTATTTTTTTCATTTTTAACAAAAAAAAAAAAAAAAAAAAAAAAAAAAAGTAATATTGACAATAAAATTGACATTTTTTGGATATTTAGTGTTATACTACTTCTCTAATAGGGAAATCGTCTGCATTATCATGGAAGATAATTTTTTTAAATAATAATTTTAATAGATTATTTTTACTGTGTGAATTTGTATAGGAAAATATAGAAGAAAGTCATGTGGTGGTCACAACATACTAGTTTTATGATTTATTTCAACGAATTCAGAAATTTCTGGACTTTAAAATCAAAATCACTATATATTGCCAATTTTTAACTTTTGTAAAAATCGGTTTAAATTTAGCTTTTTTTTTTTTTTTTTTTTTTTTTTTTTTTTTTTAAGAAATTTTAAATTTTAATCCAAAACCTGACTTGTCATCTAACATGATTATGATTCTGGAAGTGAAAGTTCGCAAATTTTTATTAACACGTTAGTAGCAATGGTATGAAAAATTATATTTAAATTTTTATTAAGATATCCATACAAATTTCTCTAAAAAAACATATTTTAAAAATTAAAAATAATAATAATAATAAAATAAATTAATTAATAATAAAAACGATAAATCACGCGGTTCACATAGATTTTTAACGTTTTCTAACTGTACGTACCTGTTGCATCGTTTAATCTTCAATGCATTTAGCTAATATGATCACACAAATGTTCAAACGGGATGAAAGAAAGAAAGAAAGATAAACTAATTGAATTCATTTTCATTCTTAAACATTTTGAAAGTGTTAAAAACGCTTAACGCAAACGAAAATGCAACACAAACAATTTCCAATTGTAGCCCTTAATGTATAAGAATATTTTAGTGTAGCCCTGTAAATCTTAGCACTAAACATACCAGATTCTATAGAAAAAAAAAAATTACATTATCAATTATATAGGTCAATTTCATTCTCATTTGTGCAGTACAAAAATATTTTAATATGATTTATAAAAATGCCTCCCGTAAAATGTAATTCATTGACATACATTTGGATGTCCCTGTACACAAACCAGTTGTGCTATTTATACCATTTTAAATAGGAAAAATCTCATAGTGAATTCGAATAACATGTATCATTTTTGAGGAAATTCTGGAAATATTTACGGACGCTAAAGGCGGACAAACAGATAGATAAATGGTCAGTGTCAAACGGCAGAAAGACAGACAGATAGTCTAATTAAAATCATAATCACTCTTAAATGTTAGAAAGTGTTAAAAAACGATTAACAAAAGCGAAAATGTAATTGCAGCAGTTTTCAATTATAGTCCTGCATGTATCTGAATTATCATGTATCATACTTCCTGCATCGTGTCTTTCATTAATGTAAAATTTTTGTATGCCCTGTAAATATTAATTCTAATCACACTATATTCTGCCGAAAATGTTTTTATTTTATTTTTTATCCCATGAAAAATGAATGTCAATTCCATTATAATTTGTGCAAAACGCAGGTATTAAAATATGGTTTATAGAGATACCTCTCATAGAACACAATGCTTTGGAATCATTTCGGGTGTCCCTGTACACAAGCCAGGAGACCTCGGGGAAATCTTTCTTGGTTAAAAAATCGATTTTTAAGCCACTTCCGGGTTTGATCAAACGCCAAAAATGGTTGATCAAATCTGATCTAACGATTTCTGTATCGATTCACTATTTTTTTTTTTTTTTTTTTTTCTTTTTTTCAAATTTGGACATTTTTATTTTTCGTGGAAGTCCCCCCCCCCCTTCCCCTGCATTTTTTTGCTTATATCTCTTGAAAGAAAATTGATCAAAAAAAAAAAAAAAAATTGTTGATCAAATGAAAAGAGGTAGATTTTTTTTCTTTCTTTTTTACACTAATTTTCGATATCTAAAACTGATCTACCTGATCAGGATGACTATTAATTTCCCTGTAATAACCACGTAAAGCATGAGAAAGGATATCTAAAATGGGTTTATGTAACAGTTTTCAAGAAAATCGTTAGAGACGTTTTTGAGACACCGATTTTTACCAAAACTTGGCATATTCAGTTGTTGACCGGAAAACAACAATTACATACAAAAGAATATTTAAAAGATGGTTAATATTGCAAGTTTGAAAAAAATCCATTCAGCCGTTTTGAAAGGAATTCACTCGCAGTACCTGAAATTCAGCTATTTATACAGGACGCCTGTAATTTTTCCTGAACTAACCAACTATATCATTCGAAAGGACATCTAATAGAGTGTTTATAACGATGATCAAACGAACTGCATATGTGGCTTTTGTTGTTTCCGTCATTGGGGTGTGTGTGTGGGTGGGGGGGGGGGTAACTTTCCCGAGGTAGCCAGGAGTGGTATTTTACCTCATTTTCTACAGGGACGTCTCATACTGAACTTGAATAACAATATATCAGTTTCAAGAAACTCCATGACTATTTACGGGAGTTAAACCACAGACAGATGGACAGACAGACAAACCGAAATCATAAACACTTTTCAACTTTATTGGAAAGCGTTAAAAACGCATTGAGATCGCTCTATTTGTTTGAAAGCTACAACGGCAAAGACACACACACAGATAGACAAAAATTTCAAACTCAAAACCCTCCCCCCTCTTTTTTGGTAAAAAAATAAAAAATAAATAAAAATGTACATGAATGTAAATTAGACATTGCACGAATAGAATTCTACAGAAATTTTAGAATGCAGATAACTAGATTTTTGCTATAAATTATATAATTAAACTTAAAAACTTCTTCACACACAATAAAATTAATATAAGCACTACCAGTTTCGTAAGGACTTCTTCTTCAGGTGCAAAAACACGTGCTACCGCCTTGGAGGCAAAATCAAGACTAGTGTAGTTTAATAGACTGGCATATTTGGCACGTGTTTTTTGCACCTGAAGAAGAAAGGCCACGGCCTTTCAAAACAAGTAGTGTTTACATTAATTTTATGGTGTATGAAGAAATTTAGTTTAATTATTCATTGTACACCAGTTCTTTAATTTATTATTGTGCGTATATATTTTGTAGTGTATACATGACTTCCACAAATGTAAGTTGCTAAATTTTTAGGCCAGCAGAAGTTTTTTCTTCTTCTTCTTCTTCTTCTTTTTTAGTGCTAGAGGCCTATTTCAGTCGGTACAGTTGTCGAATTTTTATACGTTACTCTTAATAGTGCTAAGGGCCTATTTCAGTCGGTTTATTGAATGGGGATTTATTGAATGAAGTCCCCCCAAGGCCCAACTTTGACATGAGTCCCCCCCAGGCCCAACTTTGACATGAGTCCCCCCCCAGGCCCAACTTTGACATGAGTCCCCCCCCAAGGTACCCCTATTTCAGTCGGTACAGCGTTGTCGAATTTTTATAATACACTCTTAGTAGTGCTAAGGGCCTATTTCAGTCGGTTTATTGAATGGGGATTTATTGAATGAAGTCCCCCCAAGGCACAACTTTGACATGAGTCCCCCCCCAGGCCCAACTTTGACATGAGTCCCCCCCCAAGGTACCCCTATTTCAGTCGGTACAGCGTTGTCGAATTTTTATAATACACTCTTAATAGTGCTAAGGGCCTATTTCAGTCGGTTTATTGAATGGGGATTTATTGAATGAAGTCCCCCCCAAGGCACAACTTTTACATGAGTCCCCCCCCAGGGACCAACTTTGACATGAGTCCCCCCCAAGGTACAACTTTGACATGAGTCCCCCCCAAGGCCCAACTTTGACATGAGTCCCCCCCCAGGCCCAACTTTGACATGAGTCCCCCCAAGGCCCAACTTTGACATGAGCCCCCCCCCAAGGTACAACTTTGACATGAGTCCCCCCACCAAGGCACACTTTTGGTATGAGTCCCCCCCAAGGCACACCTCCCCCTCATTGGGAAAAAGAGAAAAAACGTTGTTTTGCGGCTATAAGACAGTTTGGACTTCCAACGTTATTTGTTACAGTATCTGCAGCTGAAACACATTGGTTTGATTTAATGAAAACTTTATCATGGAATTTAGATCGTCACGAATTAACTAAAGAAGAATTTGTCGATATTAACAAGTTTAGCAGTAGGCCTCTGGCACTAAATTAAAATCTGTCAATGTCAGATTTTCATGTTTTAAATAATGAAATAATGTCGTGTCTGTATATATTTTTTTTTTTTTTTTTTTTTTTTTGTGTGTGTGTGTGTGTGTGTAAGTGTGTGTTTTCTCTTCTTGAGAGAATATCAAAAATATGATTTTCTCTTAAATTTTGCAGTCGTGTAAAGAACTTTTGAAAAACGTGTAAATTGATCGAAAACTGGAAATAGAAAATTTACAGATATCCAACCTTTTTTTCTTGTGTATGAAATAAAGTAAAGATAACGATTTTTAATAAGTTTTATAGAGTACAGAAAAATAATATCACTACAATAGGATAAAGTTATGAATTGTTCTGTTGATAAAATAAATTGGAATTTTCTGAGAAATGCAATCCTCTTCAAAAATTTTAGATAATTTTAAAGATTAAAAGAAGGTGGTTATTTAAAATAGATTCGGGTGCAATTGACCAAACTATTCTTATCAGCTGAATTATCGCTAACGCCAGATGTTAAATGGAGTAAGATTTTTTTTTTTTTTTTTTTTTTTTTAATTAGGGTTTTATTCAAAATTACCATTGTTATTTCCTCCTGTATTCAACAAGAGATAAGTATTGGATTCGTAAAAAAATTTGACTTTCGGTAAGTGCTGAAAATTTAAACTTAAAAAAAAAAAAAAAAACTTTTTTTACCGTATGAATATAACAACTTAATTTTAATTTTTGGCCACTTTTCCTAGACATAGTAAACTATAATAAAACACTTCCACCAATTACATTTCATAAAAAAGATTATTTTCGCTAAATTATTGAAAGCCCTATATGTTTTGTACATAAATTGTATGCAGACCACATTGTGTACTTAAATATAGTCTTATGTTCACACAGCACAATCTCAAATGCACTTCCAAAAATTTTCATGAGTTGTCTCACTATATTCTAGTTCTTTTGGGCAGCTCTGTAAGAAATGGTGAATTATTTTCATAGCATATTCTACAGGAAACATGCTTTTATGCACATAAAAATATATGTTTATTTCATTTTTTTGTGCAGCCTATAGATTTTAAACTGTACCAATCAAAAGTTTCGCCCATATGCATAATTTGAATTTTCTTGGATGTCCCTGTACAGTGTACATGAACCATCGGCTCAATCTCAACAATAAGTTTTGTGCAGCATCCTCATATGCAGGGCCCGACTTAGACTACCTGGAGCCCCGGGGCAAACCTATTCTGGGAGGCCCCCTTGCAGTGGCATAAGAGCTCTTTAGGTTTCAGAACTTCTGCATACGCCTGTAGGGGGGCCCCTTCAAGAAGGGGGGCCCAGGGCATTTGCCCCGTATGCCCTGCCGTTAGTCGGGGCCTGCTCATATGATACAGATTCAGAATGTTGAGTATGGACTTCTTGTTGCTACCCTAACAGCACATATTCTCCAAATAACATCCTCAGAAGGTCCTATGGATGAAAAGACATCCTATGGACATCTTCAGGACATATTATGGACAAGTGTGCTGTTAGGGTATCTATTCTTGAGATATGCTGATAACAGACACACACATACAGACCAACCGTTAAAAATTGATTTGCGGAATCAGGGATCCTCAAAAGTGCAAATATAACAAAACCCAATTTCGAAAATTTGACCCAAAAACAATATTCTCTCTACCGTATATATGAGTAAGAAAAAGTGAAAAAGAATGGAATTGGTTGTGGTGGCTAAGGACAAGGAAATACATTAGGGTCCTAGATCTAGGTGTGCTCTCCATAGGGTTCTTTCTATGAGGTCCTAGCCAGTATTTACGCAATTTTCGGAGAAAACCAAGGAAAACTATTAATAGCTAGGTTTACGAGAACAATTAAAAAAAAAAAAAAAATAGAGAAAAAAAGTAGAACTATTACTTGAACTAATTTTTACTACAGGGAAGTAAAAATTAAATTATATAACAGGAAAAAGAATTTTCACTTCAAGATATTATTTCATATAGTTTTAGTTTTAAATGGGGAAAAGAAAAAAAATAATCTGGTGTGTCACTCACAGGACTTTCTCTTACCCTGAAATTTAATACTATAAATACAGGTTAGAGATTAAGAGGTAAGATAACGAGTACTGTTATGTAAACCTATGTTAAACAATTCAAATTAGGCTTCGGAAGAGTTTTATATGATAATTAGTTCTGTGTGAGGGGGACTAACGCCTCCCTCAACCCACCGTTTCCTTAATGCACCTACATTTATATAGAATTTAATTCTGTTATTAAAATTAAAAATTTACTTAAAATTATACAAACAATTTTCACACGCAACATTCATTGAAACTTATCAATCTTGATCAAACTTTTCCAGCAACAAACTTATATTAACTTCACAATACAACATTTCGATCTCCTAAAATTATTCGTTTTTAAGTCCCTCTAAGAGACACAGACAAAGATAAAACGTTAAAAAACTTGACTACGGTAATCATGAAGCCTCAAAACGTGTAAATATACAAAAAACAAGCGATGAATATTTAGCTTAAAACATACATTATTTACTATATCTCTATGAGGAATTTATTTCAATTCCCGAACAGCTTTCCTGGAAATGGTAAAATATTATTAGTAAAGCACATCCACTAACAACAAATAACTAGTGTGTTGAGGCCACCACACGACTTTCTTCTATATTTTCCTATACATATTCACTCAGTAAAAATAATTTATTAAAATTATTATTTTAAAAAATTATCTTCCATGATAATGCAGACGATTTCCATATTAAAAAAGTAGTATAACACTAAATATAAAAAAAAAAAAAGTTGAATTTATTCTCAATATTAAAAAAAAAAAAAAAAAAAAAAAAAATTAAATGTAAAAAATCGATAACTTTATTTTAAATTATCTCAGATCGATGGTTCAACCATTCGTTTTAAAGGTATTGGCGAGCTCTTTTGAAAGATACCCATTATGAAAATTTACTCCCCTCGAGGGGGGACGTCTACTCCAGGGGGGGAGGCGAGGCTCCTACATACACAAAATTTTCTTTCCCAGTTGACTATCTCTATTACAAAAAATATATATTCGTTTCATTTGGTTTAGTGCAGTCTATAGATGTTGAACTCTACTTACCTGCAATTTCCCCCATAGACGTAATGTATTTGAATACTTTTGAGTGTCCCTGTACACGAACCATTTGCTTCATCTCAACGAAAAGCTTAGTGTAGCATCCCTATATGATACACATTTAGAATTCCGAGTTTGGAATTTCTGCTACTATTTGTTCTTGAGTTATGCTGATAACACACACACAGAGACAGACACACAGACAGACAGACACACAGACCATTCGCTAAAAACCTGATTTTCGTATTTAAGGGATCTCAGAACATGTAAATATAACAAAAACTCGCTTTCGAAAATTTGACCCTAAAACAATACTTCCTCTACCGTAAGGGTAAGAGAAAGTAAAAAGTTAGAAAAAGAAAAAATTTTTTCATGTGCTAAGTTCCTAGGCAGGCAGGCTTTCTTTTATATAAAACTACAAAGTATCGATTATGCTGCTAGGGTTGAAAGCAAAATCTCTCTCTATTCCAACCAAACCACGTGTTTGCAAACTTTTTTGACCTTGGAATATTTGAGCGATTTCTAATGCACGGAAGTCTTTGAATAAAATGTGCAGCGGCATATGGTGAAAACGCAAACAAGCGATTTAGAATTAGCTTTATAAACCATCTGATCAATGAATTAAAACAAGTTTAATAATATGAAATACACGCCGGTCTGGGAATGGGAAATCTCACTCTGACGTAAACCATTGGAGGGCCCACCAAAGTGTCCGCTTCATCTATTTTCAAAAAGAAGTAAGTCTTTTTTTTTTTTTTTTTTTCCCTCAACCATTTTTTTCCTTTGATTATCTTTTTGCATTCTTTTGTACTCAATAGAAAAAAAAAAAAAATGTTTCGTAAAAGTTTTCTATTTCCAGTTTTCAATGAATTACACGTTTTGAGACCTCCAGAACACGATTTGAGCATTTTTAGAAAATGTCTTATCTGTCTCTCTCTCAGTGTGCGTATAACAAATAAATAAAAGAGACAAGTATATCGCAGGGCCTGCCTCGCAGAATTCCATATAAATTTATATGTAGTTGCACCTTGACATAAATTAGTGCCTATCAATTTTTGGTGAAAATAGCACAACAGGTGGTGTTGTCATACAGTTTTTTTCTAAATTTTTATTATGCCAGTGTATGAAACAAAATTTCACATAAATGTGCACAATTATGATAATTATTTTTAAAGAACCACTATAAAAATTAAAAAGAGTTATTTATAATAGTAATAATCAACCAGAATAATTTGCTGTAGATGTGGGAGCATCGTCTCTTCTTCCCAAAAAAAAAAAAAAAAAAAAAAACTTTTAACAAGGTGTGTGTGTGTGTCGGGGGGGGGGGGGGGGGGTCGTATTTTCTAAACTGTTGTCTCTGGAATATAAAATTGATTTTCTTTGGGCATTCAAGTGTTACACTTCTGAAACCTGATTAACGCACGGGCCGATTGAGTAATTCCCAGGGACCCTTGACTTAGGGGGCTCGAAATTTTGTTTACGATTAAATTTTTGATTAAAACTAGTTGGCATAGGTAGACTCTGCTCAGTTCCCCATCATATATATCTTCTCATAAATTACTTGTACAGGACATATTATATTCATGTTAAGAGAAATATTTGACCAAACGCTTGACACAGTGACAGAACGAAATCCTCGCCTAATAGGCTACCCACCATTCAGTTCGATATCTTATTCTAATCTATTATATTTATCTATTATATATTTTATTATTCTAATTTATTTTATTGGAATCAATTTCGTAGTTTATTTTCATGCTAATATTTCCAATGCAACTTTCTCAAAAATGCATATTTATATGAAATATCGCCCCATTTTGCTATGTTGATAAAATCTTAAATTTCGAATAACTTACGAAATTTTCCTATTGGAATATTTGTAGTTAATCATGTTCATACAAGTATCATAAATGTTATTTTGAAATTGTCTGATATATTTATGATCCTCAAAATGGACGTTTATGCTCGATTTTGCCTTATTCTGCCATTTTAAGTAAATCGTAAATTCCAAATAACTTACGAAATTTTTAAATTGGAAAATTCATACTCTATGGTATTCATGTCAGTATCCTAAATAATATTTCAAAAGTGGTTTGACATCTTTAGGATGAAAATATCCCTCAAGATTGACGTTTGTGTAAAATTTTGCCCTATTCTGTTATGATAAGAAAAAATTTCGTAAAATTCTAATAACTTACGAAATTTTTATATTGAAAAATTCATAGTCAATAATATTCATGCCAGTATCCTAAATAATATTTCTAAAGTAGTCTGACATCTTTACGAAGAAAATATCCCTCAAGATTGACGTTTATGTGAAATTTTGTCCTATTCTGCCATGTTAAGAAATTCGTAAATATCCAATAACTTGCGAAATTTTTAAAGTAGCATGTTTATAGTAACTGATGTTCATTCCGGCATCAAAACTGATATTTTAAAACTGGTCTGACATTTTTACAGCAAAAATATTTCATCTAATGCAAGTTTAAGTGAAATTTTGCCCTATTCTTCCATGTTAAGAAAATCGTAAATTTCAAATAACTTACGAAGTTATTTAAGTCGAATGTTGCAAATAAATATGGTTCTTGCCAGTGTCGAAAGTAATATTTTAAAACTGGTCTGACCACTCTGCGATCATTTGTTCGTGAGAAATCGTGTAAACAGACTAACAAACTAACGGACTAACACACTAACAGACACCCTACAGACAGACACCATACTAATTTTGTCATTTTCGGTTTCCTCACACCTAAAAACGTGTAAAAAAGCCAAAAAACCGAGGTCAAAAATTTTCACGATTAACCTAAGTTCCCCATACCTATAGTATGATGGGGAACTAAAAAAAAAAAAAAATAATAATTAAAAATAAACAAAATTGCTCTTGAAAATAATACTTCATGAAAATTTTACTCCTGAAAGCAAAATGAAAAGTTTTTAAAAGATAATATTTTACTAAAATATGCATTTCGCGTGAAACAGTGGGAAAATTTAAAGGTTTTTTTTTTTTTTTTTTTTTTTTTTAAGAGTGATAAAAATAATAGCAAAAATAATTGGTAGGGGGTCCGAATATACATTAAGCCTTGGGTCCACTTTTGGCTTGATCGGGCTCTGTACACTTCTCTGAGATGAAAATCGTCTGCATTCACCATGGAAAATAATTTTAACAAATAATGTGTACTGTGTAGAATTTGTGTAGGAAAATATAGAAGAAAGTTTTGTGGTGGCCACAACATACGAGTATTTAAACATGTGGTCCGATTTGTAACAAAAGTTGATAGGCGCACATTTATGTCAAGGTGCAACTAAATATAAAATTTTATGAAAATCTGTACATTAGGTCTTGAGCTAGAGCTGCCTTAATTTTTTCTTTTTTTTTTTTTTTTTTTTTTAACACACAGACAGACAATTTTTGACATTTTCTAAAAATGGTCAAATCGTGTTCAGGAAATCTCAGAACGTAAACTTTTACGGATCCAACGTTTTTCTCTATGAATGCAGAGTAAAAATAGTCGTAAAACAGCATTTACATAAAAATAAATAATCTGGTGTGTCACTCATACGACTATCTCTTACCCTGAGATTTAATACTATAAATACAGGTTGGAGATTAAGAGATAAGATAACGAGTACTGTTATGTAAACCTACGTTAAACAATTCAAATTAGGCTTCGGAAGAGTTTTATATGATAATTAGTTCTGTGTGAGGGGGACTACCGCCCCCTTCAACCTCTCGTTGCATTAATGCACCTACATTTCTATAGAATTGAAATCTGTTATTAAAATTACAAGTTCACTTCAGACTATACAGACAACTTTCGCATGCAACATTCCTTCAAACTTATCAGTGTTGATCAAACTTTTCTGGCAACAAACTTATATTGACTTGAAAATACAACTTTTGGATCTCTTAAATTATTCGTTTTTAAGTAACTCTAAGAGACGCAGACAAACGTCAAACGTTAAAAAACTTGACTTCGGTAATCAGGAAACCTTAAAACGTGTAAATATGCAAAAAACCAGCGATGAATATTTACTAGCTTAAAAACATACATTATTTACCAAATGTCTATGAGGAATTCATTTCAGTTCCTGAATAGTTTTCCTGGAAATGGTAAAGTATTATTGTACAACCCTTCCACTAACAGTAAAAAAGAAGGTTATCGCTTAAACATTTGCAACCCTGTATATCATTTGAAAATTATGTGCAGACCACATGGTGCATCTAAATATAATCCTATAGTAATAATACATGGCATAACCTGAAATATACTTTCTATTAATTTTCAGCTATTGTCGCACTATAATCTAGTTCTTTTGTGTAGCCCTGTAAATGAACAGTGGCTGATTTCCCTGCCATATTCTACACGAGACATGTTTTTACGCTTTAAAAAAAATATATATAGTCATTTCATTTGGTTTAGTGCAGTCTATAGATGTTAAAGTCTACTTACTTGCACTTTCCCCCATAGACGCAATGTATGTGAATTCTCTTGGGTGGCCCTGTACACGCTTCATCTCAACGAAAAGCTTAGTGTAGCATCCCTATATCATACACATTTAGAATACCAAGTTTGGACTTTCTGCTACTATTTGTTCTTGAGATATGCTGATAACAGACACACACACACACACATACAGACTCACAGACAGACACACACACACACACACACAGAGAGAGAGAGAGAGAGAGAGACCAACCGCTAAAAACATGATTTTTGGATTCAGGGGACCTCAAAACGTGTAAATATAACAAAAACTCACTTTCGAAAATTGACCCTAAAAGAATACTTACGCTACCTTATGGGTAAGAGAAAGTAATATTTTCGAGGTAACAGCTATTTTACAGTTACATAAATTATTTTAACAATTCTCTTTGAAAAGAAAAATTAGTAGAAATAGTTTGGAAAGTTCTAATATTATTACAGATATGTTGATGCTATTGTTTGAAAAAATTGCTACCCCTCAGGAGCCAAGAAAAGGCATAGCAACGATATTTGTTTAGTTATAGACATTAACGTCATAAATTTTAAATCCATATGCTATTTGAACTTGCTTTTTAAGTTACCTCGGCAACTTCGCATTTATAAAATAATGTTATTGTGAAGTATATGGAAAAAAAAAAAACGCAAACAATTTATTTTATTTTATATTATTACTTTCTTCTGTATTCAATAGAAGAAAGTATTGGATTCGTGAAAATTTTCCATCTCGGGTTTTTGATGGATTTACACGTTTTGAGAGCTGTAGAACACGATTTGACCATTTTTAGAAAATGTCTGGCTGTCTGTGTGTGTGTGTGTGACAAAATTTTAGGGCAACTGTATCTCAGGAACTACAGTATAGAATTTCATACAAATTGGTATGTAGTTGCACTTTGACATAAATTAGTGCCTGTCAACTTTTGGTAAAAAGTATTTTACAGGTTGCGTTGCCATCTCGCTTTTTCTAAATTTTTAACATGGTAATATAGGATAAAAGTTCGTTTAAATGTGCATAAAGAGAATTATTTTTTAGCAATCATTATGAAATTTACAAGAACTATTTATGATAGAGATAGTCAACTGGGAACATTTTTTTGTATGTGTAGGAGCCTCGGCATCCCTCCCTGGGGGGGGGGGGGTCTCCCCTTGAGGGGAGTAAATTTTCAATATGGGTATCTTTCGAAAGGTCTCGTCAATACCTTTAAAACGAATGGTTGAACTATAAATCTGTGATAATTTCAAACAAAGTTATCGATTTTTTTTTTTTTACTTGTACAGAAAAAAAAACTTAGAAAAAAAATAATAATTTTTTTAAATTTCTTTTTTTAACGAAATTTAACGAAATTTGGTATTTAGTTGGCCCCTGACATAAGCTGGTGCTGATTAGATTTGGGGATCAATCGCTCAACAGGTGGCTCTGTGATTTTTTTCTAAATTTTTAACATGGCAGTATAGGACAAAATTTCGTATAAATGTACATAATGAGAGTTATTCTAAACCTGTGATTGTAAAATTAATATGAATTATTTATAATGGTAGTAGTTAATTAGGAAAAAATTCTGTGCATGTGGGGGCATCGCTTTCCCCCCTGGGGGAAGGGGGATAAATTTTCAATATGGGTATCTTTCGAAAGGTTTCGTCAATACCTTTAAAATGACTGGTTGAACTATAAATTTGTGATAATTTAAAACAAAGTTATCGATTTTTTTTTTTTTTAATATTGTTACTGAGTGAATTTGTATAGGAAAATATAGAAGAAAGTCTTGTGGTGGCCACAACATACTAGTTTTTAATTTAAATTTACAAGCGTAATAAATTATATACTCCTGGTCAAAAGTTTAACAAGAACGATAAATAATGCGTTTCTCATAGATTATTAAACATTTCCAATTGTACTTATTGTATCGTTTAAAGCTCATTGCCCATTCATTGCTTACGTTTACATGATCACACAGTGGACAGATAAAAGAACAGAAAGACAAACTATTGGAATTCGTAATCACTTTTAAATGTTGTTGAAAAAGTGTTAAAAGTATTTATCACAAACGGAAATGCAATTGTAGCAATTTTTAAGGGCCCTCTTCACTCACCGCTGCCGGAAGCCGAAGCTAATGTTATTCTGTGGGAAATTTTTCTTCACAAATAACTTATTAACTAATACACATTTTTAAATTCTGTTTTCACATTCAGAAAATTCCCAGCTGTTAAATTGACGGACCTTTTTTTTAAAAAATTACTTTTTAAATTTTTTATATTTTATTTTGAAGCTGCAAAATACGAATTTTCAATATGTGAATTTTTTTCATTTTGCAATTTTAAAGTAAAATATTAAAAATTAAAAATATACGTTTTTAAAAAAGGTCCGTCCATTTAACAGTTGGGAATTTTCTGAATGTGAAAACAGAATTTAAAAATATGTATTAGTTAATAAGTTATTTGCAAAGAAAATTTCCCCATAGAATAACATTGGCTCGGGCTTCCGGCGACGGTAAGTGAAGAGGGCCGTCAATGGTAGGTTTTAATGTAGCTGAATATTTTAGTGTAACCCTGTATATCATAAATCTAAAAATACCATATTTTAAATTTGCTTTTCTTTTTTAGTTTATGAACATTAGATATTAATTTCACTATGATTTGTGTAATACAAAGTTATTAAAATATGATTTAAAAAAAAAAAAAAAAAGCCTCTTATAAAATGCAATACATAGGGAACGTGCCATAGTGAACTAGAATAACATATCGATTTGAAAAAATTCTGAAAATATTTAGGGACGCTAAAGGCAGGCAGAAAGTTTTTAAAATGCTGTATAAAAACGAAAATTCTGTTGCAGCAATTTTCAATTATAGCCCATAATGTATCTTTTTTTTTTTTTTAAGTGAAAACTTCTTTAGGTACGTTGAGCACTTTTTGGGTGAACAAAAATCAGGGAATTCGCGTCATCGTCACCGAACGCTTTCCATGAGCTATATGTATACTGTGTATATATGTACATAGATATACCTCCGTGCGTTATTAATATACATTATATATATACAAAGAGTATATCTCTCTACATATATATCGCACGGCGCGGCATGCCTCATATATATATATGTGTATAAAATGTATACTAATACAGGGATGGAACACGGGTGCAGAATTCATACCGGAATCTGTTTAAGAAATTTCTCTACTTATAATATCGTTGATTTAAGAAGTAGAAAATTTTCTTACATTCATAGTGGTATGAATTCTGCGCCCGTGTTCCATCCCTGCTAATACGAGTAGTATACTGGCTACTGGCATCTGTCTCTTTCTAGTTCTATATATGTATATACTTTTTCCACAGTATATACATAGTTCACAAAGTACAAGCACGTGTTTTTATAGACTGTTATATTCTTCTTTTTGCTTTCAATATAAATTTTCAAATAAATAATAAAAAAAAGAAAATTATTTTAGTCATATTACACTATTTTTACCTAATATAAGGCTTAGTTCCTTTAATTTGGGTAGCTACAAATCATGAAAAACGGCAGTTTTTTGAGTGACGCAAGCGGAAGGACAAACGGGACGCTGCGAACTCATATATACGGCTAGTTTGACATCAGAGAGATTTGTAAAAGCCGACACTTAATATCTCAGCAAATATGCCATATTTTGTTCTGATCTTTTCAAAATAGTCTTTTGTCTTCGGTCTTAAGCTATCCTGAAAATTTTACATTTCTACATGCAGTATGTTTTGAGATCTGAATCTCAATTTAAAGCCAAAAAGGGAAAAAGGTTGGTGTAATGAACTGAAATTCTGAAAAATATCTCTAAAACGGCTCGAAGGATTTTCATATAATTAATATATGTTGTTAATAGGATCTTTCTGAATCTAGTAACGTTTTCGTTTTTTTCAGGAAAACTCTTGTTTTTTATATAAATCGCTTTAAATATGGAACTATATTACTCCGCCAATTACATGTGTTTCTTCGGGTGAAAACGCTGTTATGCGGTTCTTACTTGTGAGGTATGTGGGTTGGTTTGTTGACCGACTTGAATGTAGCCAATGAATTATTTAGAATTTTTTTTAACGCAAAAGTACTTTATTACATGTTTAAAATATTTATTGTATATATACTAAGTCAAATTCACTTAAATATATTTTCTCTTCTGTTATGAAAAAATATTTTTGATTTCAAAATTTCATATTTAGTCAAAAAAATATTTAGATAATATTTTAAATACGGAAGTATTTTGTAATTTTAGATATTCCATTTTATCATAATAATGATGAATTCACAATTTTTTAAAGTGAAAAAAAATTTTAATCATTCCTGAATATCGATTTTATAATAACTCAATGATTTGCGATACCTATTCATGTATTCTTACGCGCCGGGAATGGAAAAAAAAACAGCAACTAGAGTTTTGGCGCCATCTATCGTTTTTATTTAAAATATACTTTTTCGTAAATACATATATATATATATATATATATATATTGAAAACCTTTTCAAACATTGAATAGACGAAAACAATAAACTTTGAAAAAGATAAAACAGAAAAATTCAAAAGGAGATTGCGACAATCAACCATCCAGAAATTGAAACATACAAATTCATTACTTTTTCAAGGGTGTAGAATGAATGTTGCATGTAAAGTGGGTGTTATTTCTGTCTTGTTGTATGCAAATTGCTAAATATTTACAACAAGCTACACCCGATAACACCACCAAAAAAGAGAAAATTAAAACTGAAAATATATGTGAAAACCAGATAAAAATCATATTTTAATTCATGCAGCATATTCAATATTATTAATGGAAATAATAATAAAAATAGTTAAATGAAATACTATTAATAATTAATAAAACTAAAGTATAACATACATTACACATTAAAAAACTTGTATGAGTAGCTTGCACTCTGGCACATAAATCAGAACACGAGATATACATGTGTCTGTATACTATATATTTAAAAATTAAAAATCTATTTTGAAAATACAGTTAGAGTTTATTCATTTATTTATTTTTCAGACTTTAAAATGATACATATTTTAAATATTAACATAAAACTATTTTTATTATTATTCAAAGCAATAATGACTAGCGGATGAAACAGTGTTACACTGTTTATTAGAAAAAACAATGTTTTAATAAACAGTGTTTAAAGTGTTTTAATAAAATTCATTTTTCATGAATTTTTTTAAAATTCATGAAAAATGTGTCTAATAGCAATTATTAAAAAACACGTTAAAATAAATAAATAACATCTTTACTTTGAAACCCATAATAATAAATTATTCTTCCTTTTCTTTTCTTTTTTTAATTAATTAATTTGTGCATGAAAATTCTATTTCATAAATATATTTACAATTACAATAAAGAAAAAAACCTCCTTTAATTTTAAATAACTATTTCCACCTGTTTCTAAACAAGGTTTTTTTTTTTTTTTTTTTTTTTTTTTTTTTTTTTTTAACGAAAAAAAAAAAAAAAAAAAAAAAAGTTAAATGTGTATGTATATGATTTTAATGTAAACTACTAGATGGCGCCACTACATTTAATTTATTTTTCTTAAAAAAAAAAAAAAAAAAGAAAGAAAGAAAGAAAAAACTTTTAATTGCTTCGAAAACATGTAGAAATAATTATTTAAAATTAAAGGAGGGTTTTTTTATTGTAGTTGTAAATATATTTGTGAAATAGTATTTTTACGCAGAAATTTCATTTTTTTTTTTTTTTTTTTTTTTTTTTTTAAGCTTAACTTATATTTTCCATAAAATTTTTCTCCAGGTGATTTTATCTTATTTTTAAAATTATAGAAATGTAAAGCTTAATTTATATTTTGTCTATTTCCCCCCCCCCAAACGTTTTAGATGAAAATATATACGAAGTAATTTTTACCTGCACTTTTGATGAAAATTTAATTTCTGAATATTGGAGCAGTATACTTAGCCTCAAAAGGGGAAATATATAAAATTCCATTTTTAACATTTACTTGATTTTTTTTTTTTTTTTTTTTTTTTTAGTTGTTTAATTTGTAATTCTCTAAAAAGAAACTTGCAAAATGTAAATTACGTAATTCTAAGTTAAATTTGAAATTTTTCACTTATTTTTCTTTCTTTCTTTTCTTTTCTTTTCTTTTTCTTTTTTTTTTTTTTTTTAAGAGTTTGAGAATCCAAGTTAATAAATTTTTCTAGTGCGTAGCTTCTCCATTTTGTTTCCAAGTGGCAGGCTACTTGGAAATTTGTCAATAACATAACGTTTGAAATACTGAATTAATTCACAGTAAATTTATAGTGTAGATTTATTTCAGAAATGTATTTGATATGTTCATTTGCCAACTTAATCCACCCTCTTGTTTCCCTGTGCCAGGGCACTGAAAATTTCAAATTTACATTAGAAAGGTTTTATGAACAGATTTGCTTAAAACTCCATATATACATAGCCTTCATTTATAAATCCACTAAGTCCATTAATAAATTGTAGCTGCCATTTTGAAAAAAAAAATGGTGGCAACTTCATAAGAGAAGATTTAGTTTACCAATCCTAGGAGCCAGAAGGACTTGTTTTAATTTTTTGATCAATAACCACTAAAAAGTAATGATATCAGTACAAAAAACCCTTAACGGCTTAAAAGTTTGTGACGCCGCTACTTTGACTATAAGAATTTGAAATATGAGTCTTAAAAATAATGATATCAGATTTTAAGTGACGCTTTGCAAATAGTTAAAATATACATAGATTTTCTTATTTGATCATTCACTTTTATCCTTTATTTATATTTATAATGCTAACGTAATATTTTTAACTTCAAGATCAGACAGATATATAAAATACACTCACTGATGCTTTTTCATTCGCATTTCAAATTCAAAATAATAGTTTTAAAAGGAATGATATAAAAATTCCAGTGGCGCTCGGTGTTATTTTAAAAGATTTGTTTTTAGATTCCATTAAAATTACTTTTGTTTTGTCTAATAAAGTATATTTACACATTTAAACAGTGCTTTTAATTTTCAAATATACTGTCAAATAATTATACTTTCACTGAGTTAGCATTATAAAGTAAAATTATTTATTTCAATAAATTGATTTATCTTTTGCGTCACGCCATCCAAAACTGCAAGTGAAATTTGTGTAAATGTTTTCTTTACGTAACACTACCTCTTTGAGCAAATTTTTACTTAGTTGGACACTATGATACTATGTTTTGGATAGCGTGACGCAAAAGATAAATCAAATTATTGAAATAAATAATTTTACTTTATAATGCTAACTCAGTGAAAGTATAATTATTTGACAGTATATTTGAAAATTAAAAGCACTGTTTAAATGTGTAAATATACTTTATTAGACAAAACAAAAGTAATTTTAATGGAATCTAAAAACAAATCTTTTAAAATAACACCGAGCGCCACTGGAATTTTTATATCATTCCTTTTAAAACTATTATTTTGAATTTGAAATGCGAATGAAAAAGCATCAGTGAGTGTATTTTATATATCTGTCTGATCTTGAAGTTAAAAATATTACGTTAGCATTATAAATATAAATAAAGGATAAAAGTGAATGATCAAATAAGAAAATCTATGTATATTTTAACTATTTGCAAAGCGTCACTTAAAATCTGATATCATTATTTTTAAGACTCATATTTCAAATTCTTATAGTCAAAGTAGCGGCGTCACAAACTTTTAAGCCGTTAAGGGTTTTTTGTACTGATATTATAATACAGATCATAAACACTTCTTTACAAACCAAAAATAATTCTAAAATAATTATCTAATAGCTCGACGATACAATTCACAAGTTACTTAACTTAGTTTTCATTTCTATCGGCAGTCCCCAAACACTGCTTTAGATTTTTTTTTAAATTATAACTTGCAGATTAACCCATAAATATATAGGGTAAACCCAGTGCGAAGCCATTTTTAGGAAACTTGGCATATACTACATTAGACACAACATACTGCAATCAGAATGCAAAAAAGTTAAATATCTTACGCAAGCTTTAAAAAAATTTCCTTTCCATAATTTAATAGCCAAACCAAAAGTATTGAGCTACTTATATGAAAACCCCAAACAAATATCGTGTAAATTCAAAAAATTATGAGAGATAGAATGAACAGAATCTCAGCTCTCTCAAAATGAAAGCTAAACCTATAAGGCGTTTTATTCATATTTTTATTTTGATTCAGTCGATGCCCAATGGTAATACAGTGCTCGCTATTTGAAAATAAATATTGATAAAATACTTTATTATCAAATCGATACAAATGATACAAATCGATTTTTTAAAGATTTGCTTTTTAACTTGCGGTCATCTCTTCAAAATAGAATTGTCTAGTGCTTAAACAAAGGATTTTTTTTTTCTTTTTTTAATTACAACTAATTATACAAGGCTATACGTGGGGGAAAATGTACTGTTTTCGCATATACAACTCTTACAAAAATTCACATTTTAATTTCTTTTAAAATTCTTCGACGTTTTTTCGTTCTTGTTCACACGTTTATAGATAAAGTAAGACAAAAATACAAAATTATACTGTTAATTTTCTGCATGTATTCTTTCGAAAGAGAACAATGTGAATGTCTGTCTGTTCAGAGAATTATTGATAATCAGGCATTTATATCTCAAGACGATTGTTTTAGGGAATTTGATGATCTAGCGGAATATAAGATGACTGGTGGCTAATATATACATATGTAAATATGTTTTTCTATTTTTAACATTAAGTGGAATTGAGAGAGAGATTTGAACTCTATAATAGATATTCCCCTTTAAAAAATCAGATTCTAGTGTATCTGCTCGTTTTTAAGTTTCCTGAATTCATTTTCGGAATTTTTACCGGTAAACGTTAATGTATTACTTATATATATATGTATATAGTAATATAATATTATCAGTGCAAACATTTGAAATTTAAAGATGATTTAATTTCAATATATATATATATGTATGTGTGAAAGAGAGAGAATGTATGCATCATATTAGTGAACACGACATCAATTCGATTGACTTAAAAATGTATAGGTATGTTGTAAGTTACCGTAGCTGGAACGGAACTGTATAGATTTTCATGGGCATAAGATTCATACGATGGTGATCAATAAAATGCCTATCAAATTTGAGTACAACCGAATGCAGCTTTTAGACGCTATCATGTTCACTCACACATACACATACATGTAACGTAAAAATTGTAAAAAACAATTTTGGCTACTTCATTAACATATAGATATATTAAAATCTCATTATTGATTTTAATGATTGCAATACTTTACGTACATATGTATATGCTTGTTCAAAGTAGCATGTTTATCGGTAATGATGTTCATTCTGGCATCAAAATTGTTATTTTAAAACTGGTCTGACAATTTTACTGTAAAAAATTTCCATTTAATGCACGTTTAAGTGAAAATTTGCCCTATTCTCTCATGTTATGAAAATCGTAAATTTCGAATAACTTACGAAGTTTTTTAATTTGATTGTTGCAAATAAATAGGGTTCTTGCCTGTGTCAAAAATAATATTTTAAAACTGGTCTGACCTCTCTGCGATCATTTGTTCGTGAGATATCGTGTAAACAGACTAACAACTCCCTACAGACGGACACCATACAAATTTTGTTATTTTCGGATTCCTCACACCTGAAAACGTTTAAAAAAGTAAAAAAACCGAGGTTGGAAATATTCACGATTACCTAAGTTCCCCATACCTATAGTATGATGGGGAACTAAAAAGTTTAAATGTTATGAGAGATGTAGTTTTAGATAATAAGCTTATTGGCAGTTTTGCCTTTCCGATCCTTGAAATATGTATTAAGGGGGACGACAGCCTACTTAAAAAAAAAAAAAAAAAAAAAAAAAAAAGAGAAGAATTTTTCGATTCACTTTCAAATTTTTTAAAAACTATTTGGCATAGGTGGACTCTGCGCAGTACCCCCTCACGTATTTGTTTCCACACATTTTAATTATTGTTAAAAACTATCAAAGTAAAATTGACATATCGCATCCCGGAAATTAAAATTACACAACTTAAAAATGCAGTATTTGAGAAGAATCAACTTAAAGATGGTATAAAGAATGAACTTGGCTATAATAAAACTAACATGAATGCCTCTCAGGTGGATGAATTGAGAGTTATAGATGCGACATTTTCAGCGCTCATTGGGGGCATTTTATACGCATTTTTCAATAACCTAAACCCAAATTTCCCAATTTTTGCCCTATATTGCAACTGACCGATAAAGGTTTAGCTGCGAATGCGAATTTTTCTGAAGATGAGGATAAGTCCAATCGTTTAAGCACCCCAAAAAGCCTTTAACCCCAAACTTTCATCAAATTTCCTATAACAATTTCTAAGTAAACCCGATTTCTGCCATATGTTGCAATCGGCCGATAAAGGGTTAACTGTGAACGCGAATTTTTCTGAAGATGAGAATAAGTTCAAATGCTTTAACACCCCGAAAAACACTTAACTCTAATTATTTTTTTAAAATCGCTATACCTATTTCGAAGTAAATTTCTGCCATATGTTTCAATGGGCCGATAAAGGGTTAACAACGAACGAGACTTTTCTGAAGAAGACGCTATTTCCAATCGTTTTTTCTCACCAAAAAATCCCTAACTTTAAACTTTCATCAAAATCGCTACGTCCAATGTCGTGTAAACCATATTTCTGCCATTAGTTGCGATTGGCCTTTAAAGGTTTAACAGCGAACGCGAAAGTTTCTGAAGATGAAAATATTTCCAATCATTTATGTACCCCTAAACTTTCATCCAAAATCTCTATATCGATTTCTGAGTAAACCCAATTTCGGCCATATGTTGAAATTGGCCAATAAAGGGTTAACTGAGAACGCAAATTTATCTGAAGATGAGGGTAAGTCCAATCGTTTTATAACCTTCCCGAAAACACTTAATCCCAAACTTTCCAGAAAATTGTTATAATATATATATTCCGAGTAAATCCTATTTCTGCTATGTTTTTCAATTGGCCGATAAAGGGTTAATTGTGAACGCGAATTTATCTGAAGATGAGATCCAATCGTTTGTTCACATCAAAATCCCTAACTCCAAAGTTTCATCAAAATCGCTTTCTCTATTTCCATGTAAACCCAATTTCTGCCATACGTTGTCATTGACCAATAAAGGGTTAATAGCGAACGCATTTTTTTCTGAAGATAAGGGTTAATCCAAGTACCCCGAAAAACACTTAACTACAAACTTTTTTGAAAATCGTTATATGCATTTCCGAGTAAACCCAAGCTATATAATACAACGCGCCGATAAAGGGTTAACAGCGAACTCGAATTAAAGTCGCATGTTTATAGTTAATGATGTTCATCCCGACATCAAAACTGATATTTAAGAGCTGTTTTTACATCTTTACGGTAAAAATATTTCTTTTCATGCACGTTTAAGTGAAATTTTGCCCTATTCTCCCATGTTAAGAAAATCATAAATTTCGAATAACTTCTGAAGTTTTTTAATTAGAATGTTGCAAATAAATAGGGTTCTGACCAGTGTCATAAATAATATTTTAAAACTGGTCTGACCTCTCTGCGATCATTTGTTCGTGAGATATCGTGTAAACAGAGTAACAAACTAACGGACTAACACACTAACGGACTAACAGACACCCTACAGACGGACACCATACAAATTTTGTCATTTTCAGATTCCTCACACCTGAAAACGTATAAAAAAGTAAAAAAACCGAGGTCGAAAATTTTCACCATTACCAAAGTTCCCCATACCTATAGTATGGTGGGGAACTAAAAAGAATAAATGCTTGTACATTTTTTTTTTTTTTTTTTTTTGTGTGTGTGTGTGTGTGTGTGCGCGTTAATTAGTATGTCATTACTCTATGGATTAAAAATACTATTTTGGTTTACTTTAAAATAGAAAATTTTTAAAATAATTTTTTATTGCAGATTATTTTTAAAAGTGCTTTCTTACTTCGCGAATGATATTTCAAGATGTATTTGAGATATGAACTTATTTTTTGTCAACCATACATTTTGACATTATGAAGAAAATGAACTAAAAACTAGTTGGCATAGGTGGACTATGCTCAGTTCCCCATAATATTTATGTTCTCATAAATTTCTAGTGCGAGACATATTATAATCATGTTAAAAGAAATGAATTTGACCAAAGCTTGATACAGTAACAGAATGAAATCCCCGCCTAATAGGCTATCCATCGTTAACTTCGATATATATATCTTATTCTAATCTATTAATTTATTTTATCAGGGTCAATTCCGTTGTTTAGTTTTCATGCTACTATTTCCAATGCATAATCCTCAAAATTCATATTTATATGAAAAATTTACAATTTCGCTATGTTGATAAAATCGTAAATTACGAATGATTTACAAAATTTTCCTATTATAATATTTGTATTCAATCATGTTCGAACAAATATCATAAATGTAATTTTGAAGTTGTCTAATGTATTTATGATCCTCAAAATGGAAATTTATGCTCAATTTTGCCTTATTCTGACATGTTAAGTAAATCGTAAATTCCAAATAACTTACGAATTTTTTAAATTGGAAAAATCATAGTCTATGATATTCATGCCAGTATCCTATATAATATTTCGAAAGTGGTTTGGCATCTTTACGATGAAAATATCCCTCAAGAATGACGTTTATGTGAAATTTGGCTCTATGCTGCCATGTTAAGAAATTCGTAATTTTCCAATAACTTACGAAATTTTTATATTGGAAAATTCATAGTCATTAATGTTCATGCCAGTGTTCTAAATAATATTTCAAAAGTAGTCTGACATCTTTACGATGAAAATATCTCTCAAGATTGACGTTTATATGAAATTTTGCCCTATACTGCCATGTTAAGAAATTCGTAAATTTCCAATAACTTGCAAAATTTTCAAAGTAGCACATTTATAGTTACTAATGTTCATTCCGGCATCAAACCTGATATTTTAAAACTGGTCTGACATTTTTACAGTAAAAAGTTTCCATTTAATGCACGTTTAAGTGAATTTTTGTCCTATTCTCCCATGTTAAGAAAATCGTAAATTTCTCATAACTTACGAAGTTTTTTAATTCGAATGTTGCAAAAGAATAGGGTTCTTACCAGTATCGAAAGTAATATTTTAAAACTGATCTGACCTCTCTGCGATCATTTGTTCGTGAGATATCGTGTTAACAGACTAACAAACTAACGGACTAACACACTGACACACTAACGGACTGACACACTGACACACTAACAGACACCCTACAGACAGACACCATACAAATTTTGTCATTTTCGGATTCCTCACACCTGAAAATGTGTAAAAAAGTCAAAAAAACGAGATCGAAAATTTTCACGATTACCTAAGTTCCCCATAGTATGATGGACTAATAATATATTATGTTCAATAGAAAAAATATATTTATATATGATTGTGGAAATATAAAAATTTTAATATTTCAAATTTAATGAATTATTAAGCTTTATATTATTAAAATAATTAAACATTTTTAGTTCATATTTTTAATTTAACTGTTTTGTTTCATTTAATGTAAACATTATAAAGGATCAAGGAAATTGTAATTGTGATATCCTGCGCGCAGTGAGAAAGCACCCTTGAAACTAATCTGAAATAAAACTAGTTGGCATAGGTGGACTCTGCTCAGTTCCCCATTATATTTATGTTCTCATAAATTTCTAGTGCGAGACATATTATAATCATGTTAAAAGAATTGAATTTGACCAAAGCTTGATACAGTGACAGATTGAAATCCCCGCCTAATAGGCTATCCACCGTTCACTTCGATATATTTATCTTATTCTAATCTATTAACTAATTTTATCAGGGTCAATTCCGTTGTTTAGTTTTCATGCTACTATTTCCAATGCAATAATCCTCAAAATTCATATTTATATGAAAAATTTACAATTTCGCTACGTTGATAAAATTTATTATTTTATCAACATATTATTTAATTATTTTTATTTTATTTTATCGTAAATTACGAAATTTTCCTATTAAAATATTTGTATTCAATCATGTTCAAACAAATATCATAAAGTAATTTTCAAGTTGTCTAATGTATTTATGATCCTCAAAATGGAAGTTTATACTCAGTTTTGCCTTATTCTGACATGTTAAGTAAATCGTAAATTCCAAATAACTTACGAATTTTTTAAATTGGAAAATCATAGTCTATGATATTCATGCCAGTATCCTCAATAATATTTCGAAAGTGGTTTGACAGCTTTACAATGAAAAATATCCCTCAAGATTGACGTTTATGTGAAATTTTGCTCTATTCTGCCATGTTAAGAAATTCGTAAATTTCCAATAACTTACGAAATTTTATTTTGGAAAATTTATAGTCATTAATATTCATGCCAGTGTCCTAAATAATATTTCAAAATTAGTCTGACATCTTTACGATGAAAATATCTCTAAAAATTGACGTTTATGTGAAATTTTGCCCTATACTGGCATGTTAAAGATTCGTAAATTTCCAATAATTTGCGACATTTTCAAAGTAGCATATTTATAGTTTGCTGATGTTCATTCCGGCATCAAAACTGATATTTTAAAACTGGTCTGACATTTTTACAGTAAAAAGTTTCCATTTAATGCACGTTTAAGTGAATTTTTGTCCTATTCTCCCACGTTAAGAAAATCGTAAATTTCGAATAACTTACGAAGTTTTTTAATTTGAATGTTGCAAATGAATAGGTTTCTTGCCAGTATCGAAAGTAATATTTTAAAACTGATCTGACCTCTCTGCGATCATTTGTTCGGGAGATGTGTAAACAGACTAACAAACTAACGGACTAACACACTAACAGACAGACACCATACAAATTTTGTCATTTTCGGATTCCTCACACCTGAAAACGTATAAAAAAAAGTCAAAAAACCGAGGTCAAAATTTTTCACGATTACCTAAGTTTCCCATACATAGTATAGTATGATGGGGAACTAATAATACTTTAATTTTTTTCTATTTTAAATCAAACCAAAATAACATTTTTAATCAGTAGAGTAATGTCGTACTAGTTAACACAAAATGAAATTTTGTTTGTACAGTCATTCATTCTTCTTCTTCTTCTTCTTCTTTTTTTTTTTTTTTTAAATTTGGAAAGTTGATCGAAAATTTCTCCATTTTCCCATTTTTAAAAGTAGGCTGTCCCCTTAATAAAAGAAAATACCGTTAACTCCTGATTATCCGCGGTTTCAGGAAAAGGGCAGGATCAAAATAAAGTGTTTTCTCAACAAGAAATGAACAAACAAACTACAAAAAATTGTTTTTTTCAAAGAAAAACTAGTATGTTGTGACTATCACAAACTTTTACATCTTTCTATTTAACAGCGCCACTTACTGTTTAACATGCACAAAAGTTCAACTTATAGCTTCTCACAATAGAGATTTTACATATGGAGTCTGGTGCAAATTTAATCAACAGACGCTGAAATGTAGTGATGGGAAAAACGACAATAACAGCTCCACCTGCGTTGACCAATTTACAATTAAATTAAATCAGCATTCGTCTTCATAATGTTTGTCTCGCATATCAAGTTTCAGTTATATGCCATAGAAGTTATGATTTAGCCTTCTTATTTACAGGGTAAATTTTAGCACAATAGTGCCCCTGTTGGCATATATACATACAAATTAAATTAGCATAATGTTTCATAATGGCTCTTTCATATACCAAGTTTTGTGCAATTATTATAACAGAATCTGAGATATAGTCTTCCGTTCTCGAGGAAAATTGCAGCATTAACTGTGCCATCACCTATAGGCTGATATACATCCAAATTGAATCAGCATAATATTTCATAATGACGCTCTCACATATCAAGTTTTGCTTGATTACATGCAATATAGAACCTGAGATAACAGTATAGCAGCGTCAACTGTTGAGCGACTGGCAGCAAAAGTTGGCAGTCAGTAATTTATGTCAAAGTGCATCTACGTGTAAATTTACATGCAGTTATGTGCAGTACATAGATATCGAATACAATATTTCCTCCCGATAACTCGATATCGAATTTTCGGACCGCATATACTTCTATTTCCTACGGTAGTCGGGTAATGGAAGTAAAAATCTGGGGGGCTGCAGCTGCAAAGTCAAGCTGATACATAAGGAGGTCCGTGGTAGGGAAAAGTTTAGGAACCGCTGCGTTTGACTTATAAACGATTTATTCCATCATATTTATCACACACTTCTGTACAAAACTGTTAATTTTCATGTTTTTATGAGAAACAGTTTTTACGGTAAAAGTTGAGAAAGCGGAAAAGACACGATAAATTGAAAAACAGTAGCGGTAGTACTTTTTTTTTTTTTTTTTTAAGAGCAGATAGAAATACCGAAATACGGGGCCGTGCCCTTAGCGACCGTGCCCTTAGCGGAAAACTACAAACCCGTGCCCTTAGCGGAAATGTTATCCCCCCTCGGTGGCGTGCTTTTAGCATACGTGCCTTTAGCGGAAATGTATAATAAATTTTAAAATAAGTTGATAAATAGAAAAATGAACTGTTCAATTTTCTTCTACACTTTATCCACATTTAGCACTGACTATATTTTGCTTCAGAAGTAAAACCTGCCGCAAAAATAGGTATACGTACTGTAGAATATCCGTTATTTGAGGGAACGGTGTTATGTAACCATATTAAGTTTAATGAATCACAGTACGTACATTACTGCCATTTTATGATTTCATTTAAGTTTTTTGAAATATAATTAAGCATTACACCTTTTAAAACTAAAACTAAAACGAATAATTAGGAGGTACACATTGGTTATCAACACTTTCCAACTGTACGTACTCGTTGTATCGTATAACATTCTATGTTCTTTGTCTATATTATCACACAATGGACAGACAAAAAGACAGACATATAGACTAATTGAATTCATAATCACTCTTAAACATTGTTGGAAAGAGTTAAAAAGGCTTAACACAAACAGAAATGCTGCTCTTAATTTCCTATCTGCACCCCTTAATATTTCGAAACTTTTTGCTTTGCCCTGTAAATCTGGAGGTTAAGCATATTATAGTTTATACAAAACATTTTCTTAGCATATAAACAATAAATGCGAAATTCTTTATAATTTTTTGATGAAGTTATTTAAATGTGATTTATAAAAATGTCTCCCCTAAAGCGCAATGCATTGGCATTTTTTGGATGTCCATCATGTACACAAACCAGTGGCATAGGTTCTATTAGAGCCATTTTAAGTAGGGAAATTCAATAAAGAATTTGAATAACACATATCATTAATAAAATAAAATAAAATAAAATAAGAAATAGTATGCTGTGGCCAGCATTTTCCTATAGAAATTCACTAAGTGCAAATAATTAATTTTCATCTTAGAGAAAATTAAGACTAAATATCCAGAGAAAAACAGTTTTATTAGCTATAAATGTCATCTTAAAAAATGCATCTTTATAATAGTTATCTCACATATCAAGTTTCGTACAGTTATATGCTATAGAAGTTGAGATATAGCTTTCCTGTTATGGAGAAAATTTGCAGTATAGCAGCGCCACCTATTGGCCGATAAGCATACAAATTAAATCATCATAATGACTGATAATGGCCTTCACATATATCACGTTTTGTTTGATGATACACAATAAAACCTGAAATATAGCCTCCTCTTAAACTGCGGAAATCACTGTATAGCAGCGCCATCTGTGGAGCAGTTGACACCAAAAGTTGACAGACACTCATTTAGGTCAAGGTGCATCAACATTTAAATTTATATTCAATTCTGTGCAGTAGTTCCTGAGATATAGTTTTCCCTTAAATTGCAGAAATCGCTGTATAGCAGCGCCACCTGTCGGTCCATAAGCATTCAAGCTGAATCAGCATAATGTCTCATAATGGCCTTTTCTTATATCAAATTTTGATTGATTATACGCAATAGAACCTGAGATACAGCTTTCCCTTAAATTGTAGAAACCGCTATATAGCAGCGCCACCTGTTGAGCGGTTGGCACCAAAAGTTGGTAGGCACTAATTTAGCTCAAGGTGCATCTACATGTAAATTTATATGTAATTCTGAGCATTAGTTCCGGAGATACAGTTGCCACAAAATTTTTGTCACAACGCACACAGAGAGAGACAGACAGGCGGACAGACAGACATTTTCTAAAAGTAGTCAAATGGTGTTCTAGACCTCTCAAAACGTATAAATCCGTCGAAAACCGGAAGTCGAAAATTTTTACGAATCCAATACTTTCTTCTATTGAATATAGAACGTAAAGATAAAAAATTCATAAAATATTTACGGACGCTGGAGGCGGACAAACGGACAGTAGAGTAGACAAATACTCTAATTCAAATCATATTCACGTTTTAAAAATGGTAGAATAAACGCTTAATGTAAACGAAAATGCAATTCAACAAATTTCCAATAATAACCCTCAGTGTCAACTGAATATTTTTGTTTGACTCTGTAAATCTAATGCTAATCATACTACATTCTATAGAAAGCATTCTTTTGTGCATTTGAATAGCATATTTCAATCTGCCACACGCACACCTTCTTATTTCCGCTAAGGGCACGGCTTCTTCTATTCCTATTTCTTTCCTTTCACCCCATTCCGCTAAAGGCACGTTCCGCTAAGGGCACGGTCGCTAAGGGCACGACACCAGAAATACATCTGTTAACTAAATTAGAAATTCTATTTTAATTTTGAGGAATTAAAATAATTATAATTTAAAAATTAGAAGTTTAATTAAATCATTATCATTAATAATATAATGATAAGCAAATTTTTATAAATAATTAGTAATTAAGTAAAAATTTTTATCCATAAAATAACAGTATTAAAAAAAAAAAAAACTAAGGAAAAAACTAACTCTATGTTCAAAGATTGAAATGAGTTTAAAATAACTTTTTTTATTTTTTTTTCTTGATTAGCTAAATTTTAAACTATTCTTACAAACATATGTATATAATATACTAGCAGGCTTTGCCCGCTTCGCTGGTCACTATATTTAAAGGAAACTCTTTTCTAATGGCTTTATGAAATAAAGAAAAAAAAAAAAAAAAAATACTGAAACCTCTCAAAAGTTTGCTTTGGGTTCCCGCTGTCTTCGGCAGCAATTAAGTTGTTCGTCCTCTCAGTCTCCGGTGCCTGTCCCTATTGCTTGCGCCAATGGCTTACCCGTGGGCTTCCATTTGGGTGCTTATCATATATGACAGTTTCGATACGGACAGTATCGAAAACTTTGAAGTAGCCCTTTTATATTTGAATCCCAGTTACATATGAACAACATTATGCGTGATGTACATAATATTTGCTTTCAAGTTACTTCCTATATTTATTTGATTTAATCGATCAACCATAAAATGACAGCAATTTCAAGCCAAATATAATATTACAATATGCTATGATCGTCTACGTCTATCGCACGAGACAATTATTATTATTATTATTTGTGGTTATATATATACTTCATGCTTAGTTAATAGTAGTTGGTATACAGAAAAATAAATAAATTAATTAATATGTAAACCTGATCATGTTAGAACCTTAATATAGCTCCCCTTGGCGATTTTTGAATTTTTGTCGCCGTTTTAGACCAAAATATAATTTATGCGCTTATTGTTCCTATTTCTTTTTTTTTTTTCTTTTTTTTTTTTTTTCAATATTTTATAATTTAGTTATATTTTTTATGCGCTACTTGTCTTTAAGTGGCTGTCCTTGGCGAAAAATGTCCGATCTATTTCAGCCTCAGAATTTAAAAAAATTGTCCAGAATTATCAATAAGTTATAATACCTTTAATATAATTCTGTATTAGCTTTTATGCCAAACGTGATTCATCCGTGTTAAAAAAAAAAATCTAAAGTTGAGGTATATAAAAAAAATGCTATGAAATAAAATTCAGAAGAAACATGCTAGATTTATATTATTACTATTTTATTTTAAAGTTATAAAGATGTCATTTTCTCATTCACCAATTTAACATTGTTTTTTTTTTTTTTTTTTTTTTTTTTCGCGTGAAAGCACATTTCATTTTATGTTGAAAAATAAATAAATAAATAAAAACGCCTCGTAAATTTTTTGGCAACAATTAAAAATGTAAATGGCTTATATTAAGGCAATTACTAGTTTATTATTTTCATATTTTAATTAATTTAAAAAATCTAATCAAATTTCCGGTATAAATAGTAGCCTATGTCCTATTCCAGACTATTATCTATCTTTGTACCGAATTTCATGCAGATCCGTTTAGCCGTTGTTGCGTGATCAACAAACATCCATACATCCAACCAAACTTTCGCATTTATAATATTAGTATAGATAAATCTATAAATAGAGATTATGATTTTAAAGTTCAAAAGTTTCTAATTCGACCAGTAATTGGCTCCTAACATTAAGTAAAAAATCCGGTATGAAACAACCACACGACTTCCATTATCCACTATTACACGTATATATGCATTTTTGGGAGATAAATGTGACCAGAAGACCTAAAATTGGCGTAACAAAGTAGACACTTAAAAATTTTCTGGTAAGAGAAAGATGATGCGCGTGTAAAGACATGTAAAACAGTTTACTTAGCAAGTTAAAGAAAATAAGAAAACAGAAATTAGTAAAGACGTTTTTTGAAACACCAATTTCAGAGACCTGAAACCGACCTATCCAAATAGGATGACGGTTAATTTTCCTGTAATAACCACATAATGCATGAGAAAGGATATCTAAAATGGGTTTATGTAACGATTTTCAAGACAATCATTAGAGCCGTTTTTGAGATGAAAACTTGGTATACTCAATTGTTGACCGAAAACCCAATAATTACACACGAAAGGATATCTAAAAGGAGGTTAAGATGGCGAGTTTGGAAAAATTCCGAACAGCTAGTTTTAAAGGAACGCTCTTGTGAAATCTGAAATTGAGCTATTTACACAGTACGCCAATAACTTTTTTTTTTTAACTAACCAACTAATTCATACGAAAAGACATCTAGTTGAGTATTTAAATAGCAGCTTTAAAGAAAATCGTTAGAGCCGTTTTTTATATACTGACTAATGGTCCTACTTCCGATTTTCCAATTTTCAACAAAAGTTGGAAAAATCATCTGTACACCAGATCTGTCTCACTTCTGAAGTTTCGTAGCTCTATCTTTATTAGCTTCGGAGATATGATAGTCAGAAGATTCCCTACACGCATACTGACCAATTACCAAAAACTATTTTTTTTGGACTCAAGAGGCCCTAAAACATGCAAATCAGGTGTAAAATCTATATTGATTTATTGAACCGAATACAATACTTCCATTAACCGAATGTAAGTAAAAATGAAAAATACTACTTTTAAAGTGACGTATCGTGAAACGGAAAATTGCTATTCACTTTATATGCTGATGTATAATTAACCCTTTCATTCCCCGTGATGCCAACTGGAATCATAACAGTTCAGATTTTCTTTCTTACCATCTAACACTCCCGCTGATTCAAAATGAACAATATTAAAATCTATGTACATTTTCTCACCGAAAAATACACATTTTAGATGATTTCACTATCCTTGTTGATAAATGAAAGTATATTTTACTCTATTCTGATAATAATATCGGAATCAGTTTCCTGTTTTGGGCAATTTAAGCAAATTAACTGTTTGAAATATTTTTTATTTTATTTTTTAATGTTTATAATTTGTATTTTAATATTGCAATATGAATTTTTTCCAAAATTTTGATATTTTTATTAATTGAAAAGTTATGATTTTAAATGGCATCAGTGGTTATATTAAACACAAATAAACATCTCTCAGTTGCTTTGTTAGCTATATTAATTTGTACTGTGCTATTACTCCTATTTTTTTAAAAAAATATTTATATATATTACCTTTCAAATAAATTTGACTAAATATAAGATTTATTGTTTTATAGATGGAAAAAATTGGGAAGGAAAGGGTTAAAGAAGGTGTAATTAACAATATAACATTTGAATTGATTGAAACTTTCAGAAAACAAATTAAATTTATCATCTTAACACAGATTTTTTTACTTCCATTAACCGACTCCCGTAGGTAACGGAAGTATTGTATTCGGTCCAAAAATTCGATACCATGATTTCACCTGCTTTAGATGTTTTAAGGTCCCCCGAGTCCAAAAAAGTGGTTTTTGGCAATTGGTCAGTGTGTGTGTATTAGAGGTGAGTTCGGGCTCTATTTTGGCAATCCGAGCCCGCCCGGGCCCGAAACATTTTTGAACTGAGCCCGTAAAATTTTGTGTGATCAGAGCCCGAGAACGATATTGAAAGTGGTACGCTACGCAACACATACACAATAGTAAAATTAAATACCTTTTTCTTTTTAAAATTAATTTTTTTATTATCAGTCCTCTTTTTAACTAACTATAAATGTTATTATAACAATTTATAATGTCTGTGTCTCTGTATACATGTCAGGGGTCGATCCGGGCAAAATTTGGGTCCCTTTTGAGGCCCCTTCACAAAATTCCCCATAGTAAAAAGAGACCCTTCACAAAATTCAAATTCATAAAAAGGGACCCTTCACAAAATTCAAATTCATAAAAAGGGACCCCTCACAAAATTCAAATCCATGAAATAGGACCCTTCACAAAATTCAAATTCATAAAATGAGTCTCTTCACAAGATTTTTTTTATAAAAATGATCCTTTTATTAAATGTTTTCAGTATTATTTTTCATTAATGCCTTTGGCTCAACGAAACTATTAACTTGATATTAAACATTACATAAAGTGATTGTAAAAACGAAAAATTTTACACAATATTTTACTTTTTCACAAAAATATTTTATACTTCACAAAAATAAATAAAAATTTCACAAAAATATTTTGTTTTTCTTAAAAAAGGGACCCAAAAATTAAAACCTGAATCGACCCCTGCATGTATATATTTCTCTGTATAATATATATTTATAGTGCAACCCATTGTTTACAACGCGCCTGTCGGGGGACAAAAAAAAAAAAGCCCGATTTATCCGAATGAGTGACATAATGAAGCCCAATATAACGAATAAGGAAGGATTACTGTATAACATTATGACATTCTGATAATATGCATCCCGTTGAAAAAAAGTTAATATTTAGGAAAAGAAAAATCAAAGCTACTAAGGTTTGCAAGATTATTTTGCGATTTATAACAATATCTCTTATCTATTTAAAACTAACTTTACAAGGAACTGCAAAATATTTTCTTTACGAAAGAAACAGCATGTTTATTTCCCATAAAGCAACTGCCAGTTTTTTTTTTATAGATTTTTTAGTTAGTGAAGTATAAAATAAACGGGATTTTTAATTTGAATCCGAGCCCGCCCGGAGCCCGAAGACTTGCGTGAGATTTGAGCCCGTCTCATCTCTAGTGTGTATCAGGGTTGCCAAATTTGGCCTTTTTTTTATTCAATAGTCACCAATAATTGTTATTTGCAACGTTTGACTAATTACTTCGAAGATTGATAGTGAATTATGTATATCAAATATCACTTCTCAAAATTATTGGTGACTATTGAATAAAAAAAAAGGCCAAATTTGCAACCCTGGTGTGTATGTATGTGGGGAATCTTCTGACTACTATATCTCTGAAACTAATCAAGATAGAACCACGAAACTTCAGAATTGAGACAGGTTTGGTGTACAGATGAATTTTAAAAATTTTAGTGAAAATTGGAAAACCAGAAGTGGGATATCCGAAACAGGAAGTGGGTCCGTATCTCAAAAACAGCTCTAATGATTTTCTTCAAAATTACTGTATAAGCACTCTATTAGATGTTCTTTCGAATGATATAGTTGGTTAGTTCAGGAAAAATGATAAGCGTCCTGTATAAATAGCTCAATTTCAGGTACTGCAAGTGCGTTCCTTTCGAAACGACTGTATGGATTTTTTTCATACTTGCAATATTAACCCTCTTTTAAATATCCTTTTGTATGTAATTGTTGTTTGCCAGTCAACAATTGAATATGCCAAGTTTTCGTAAAAGTCGGTATCTCAAACACGGCTCTAACGATTTTCTTGAAAATTGTTACATAAACCCATTTTAAATATCCTTTCTCATTCTTTACGTGGTTATTACAGGAAAATTAACAGTCATCCTGATCAAATAGATCAGTTTTAGATCTTAGAAATCAATGTTTCAAAAAAAAAAAAAAAAAAAAAAAGTTACTTTTTTTTTTTTTTTTTTTTTTTTAACTCGCTGTGTAAACTCTGTTTTATATATCTTTAGTCTTTACACGTATATCAAGTTTTTCTTATTGTAAAAAAAAAAAAAAAAAAAAAAAATGCATATAATAACTCTAAAAAATGCATATAATGCGTGTAATAGTGGGTAATAGAAGTCGTGTGGTTGTTTCGCACCAGTTTTTTTTTTTTTTTTTTTTTTTTAAGTATATTCAATTGGAACATTTCGAATATGATAAAACTTTATTTTTTTTTACTTTCTTATTTTATTGTTATTATTAAAATAAAATTCATAGTTGTGTGAGCCTGATAGTTCCGTATAATCCTTACCATATGAAATTATTTTACTCATAAAATTATACTTTTATTAACCCTTACAGGATGTTTGTGTAAAATTGTTTTTGAATATACCTTTAAAGAATTAAATCTTTCTAAATAAAGTGAGGTTAGCTATGTGTGCGTAATAAATTTTATTCAACCGCGTTCACTTTCGCTTCAGTTGTCTGCATTCCTTAGCAATGGTTACTTTACTGTACTATTTATTATTTAATTACTTTTCAGTTTTTCATAGTCAGCCACGTGATTAAATATTGTTTACATTTTACCGAGATTTTAATATGGAAGTACAGCTTCGGTCTTTTTCTAAACCGGTATGTTTCGATTTTCTCAATTTGGTGATATCTTTTTTCCAAATTATTCCATCGGAAGAAAAAAAAAAAAAAAAAAAAAAGGAGGTTAAAAATTATTCTATAACACAGTAGTTTTTAAAACATGAATGTAACAAATTTTGATGTAAATAAATTAATAGATTGTGATCATACAATTTTCCTCTATATTTTCTTATACAAATCCACGTTAATTAAGACCAAACAAAACCATAGGTATAGTAATAATATATAGATTGATCATTGGGGAGAAAAAAGTGATTCCTTTTCACTTGGGAAAAGGCAGCGATTTTACCAAAATACGGCCGTCTTTCCCCGAGTGAATACACACAAATATTTTAGCAAATAGAATTTATGACTAATTTATTTCTTAAAGGTGAATAAAAAACTTCAGATACAGTTTCAAATTCATTTTTCTTTCTTTTTTACAATACCACTTAATGGCTGATTCCAAAGCTTTTTTTTTTTTTTTTTTTTCGGCATCAAAAATCTTTGCACGATAACATGGGGATGATAGATCTTGTATATTACTATATCTATGACCAAAACATTCACTACTGCATTTACATTGTAAAAACCAGAGGGGAGGGGGGGATGAAAGAGAAATAAAGAAAAATTAAAAAACGAAAAAAAGTATTATTACTAGCTGGTCTGTGCTCACTTAGTGGTCGATATTTACACGTGTATTTATTTCTCCTTGCCAGTTCAAATTACTAAACATTAGTTATGTGATTATTTATTTATTTAGCAGACATCTTTGGCATCAAAATATTTACATGTTTTAAAGTACAAACAGCTGTAGGAAATGAAAAACAACATAGCACTTCTCTAAATCAATTTTTGTAGCTACATATCTAGTTATTAATTTCTCTTGACGTAGCTGAATTCAACATTTTTATTGCTATTATTATTTTCCCCTGACATATTAAAGTTCTGCATAGCAACAAAAAGAGTTTATTCTAAAAACAGAAATTGTATGGTTTTTTTTTTTTTTTTTTTTTTCCCCGATGAATAAATTTTGGCAAATTATAGCTTTGTTTTCTGCGATGGTAGTAATAACTACATTATATACTATACTGAAATAAATTTTTGGAATAAGATGTATCTATAAATGAACCAATGAATTTTGTATGTTTAATTTATTATTTGACTCAATGAATTTTCTAAACCATAGATAAAATTTTATTTTATTAAGATTATTTTATTAAAAATGAGGGAGAAAATAGATAACTTGTCTCAAATTATCACAGAAATGTGGTTCAACCCTTATTTTTAAAAGTATAGACCATGTTCTTTTGAAAAATATTAATATTGGAAATTTACACCCACGATGGGTGCACTTCTCCATTCAAGGGAGGGGAGCGGTGCTTTTATATATACAAAAATTTTATCATATTTTTCATAATACATATTTTTCAATTTCACACTCATTGGTTAAAAATATTCTCCATTGTGTGTATTTATACGAAATTTTGTCCTATACTGATATACCAAATATTATATACAAATAAATGTGAAGAAAAAGTTACGTATTGAGGGATAAATACCAAATATTGATAAACATCGATTTATGTTAAACTGGAAATAATAAATACTATATTTCCTGAAATTATGCTTATTAGTTCTTATTTCCATTAAATTTTTGCCACACACAGACGTTCATTTTCTAAAAATAGTCAAATGGTGTTTAGGACATTCAAAACGTGTAAATCCATCGAAAACCGGAAGTCGAAAATTTTTAAGAATTTAATAGTTTTTTCTATTGAATATACAAACAAAATGGTATTTTCAGTTTAGTATTGTGGAATTTGCGGCCCTTATGTTCCGGGCCAAACCAATAACATTTGCTGTTATAATATTGTCCCTGAGTGAATTTACATTACATAAATCATTTGCTAGTTCAATCCCCTATTTAACTGAGTCCATGGTAAATTCAAAGTAATTTAAATAGAGGTGTATATGAACCAGTGTGAAATTTTATTAAATAATTCGATTAAAAAAAAAAAATAATAAACAAAATGTCTCTCTCTCTTTCTTTTTTTTTTAACTTAAAAAAAAAAAAAAAAAACTTATTTTACTTTATTGTTTAAGAAACCTTTATATCGCCATCAGTATTATTCAGATACAAATCAATACTTATTGCCATCAGTATTATTCAGATACAAATCAATACAGATAATTAAAAATAGCCTCCCATTCACATACTACAGTTACAATGGATTTCAAGCATAATTTTTTTATAGAGTAATTCAAACATTCTTGCTATTTGTCTTTAATTTGTAATTGGTCACCTTTTTGCTTTCGGAACAAAGTCGTTGATGAAATGTGATATAAAATTTTCTTTTACATCCCTCATGTTCCAAGAGAATCCACCAAGTACTTCTTTGGATATTCAGTGAAACATTGAAGTCCGATAATGTTTCTAGTATTATTTTGGCTGTCATCTGCACATTTAGTAAGAAAAAGACAATCGTGTGAATAATATTTTAATCATTTACTACATTTACGTATCGAAATACTGAAAAAGAAAATTTAAGAATTGTATTCCATTTTAAGGGCCCGTTTCACTCACCGCCGCCGGAAGCCGAAGCTAATGTTATTCTATGGGAAATTTTTCTTTACAAATAACTTATTAACTAATACATATTTTTAAATTCTGTTTTCACATTCTGAAAATTCCCAGCTGTTAAATTTTCAAAAAATTATTTTTTTAATTTTTTATATTTTATTTTGAAGCGGCAAAACACGAATTTTTAATATGTGATTTTTTTTTTTCATTTTGCAATTTCAAAATAAAGTATTAAAAAAAAAAAATACATTTTTAAAAAAGGTCCGTCCATTTAACAGTTAAGAATTTTCTGAATGTGAAAACAGAATTTAAAAATATGTATTAGTTAATAAGTTATTTGTAAAGAAAATTTCCCCATAGAATAACATTGGCTCGGGCTTCCGACGACGGTAAGTGAAGAGGGCCGTTAAACACAAACGACATTATGATTTATCTTGATAACCATCTGCCGGTTTACTTTCTTCCTTTTAATCTAGAAATCACAAACTGAAACTTTTCCTTTCCGGCCTCTTAGTGAGAATTGCATCATAATTGTTCACAAATATCACTTTGCTCATAAAAAATTATAGAAGTTGAGTTAAATATAAGTAGGTAGTAAGGTGTTATTTTACAGTTTATAAGGCAGCATTTATACATTAAAATAATGCTAATAATAATCAAGCAAGTGAACGTAAATCAAAAATCTTTAAAAATGTTTTTATTGACTTTTTTTTTTTTTTTTTTTTTAATTTTTTTAAATTTATTTAAGTATAAATATTTTAAAATTATTATTATTATAATTTTTTTTTTAAATTTAAACATTTTTATTATAATATCAGTGACATAATAATAATAATAAAATCTCTTTTAATCAAAAGTTTAATTGCTTCTACATTTGTGAAGTACAGAGACTCTATTCATCCCAATTACGTGAAACTTATGTTTCATTATTATTATTTTTTTTGCTTTATAGTTTACAGCGTATTTATACATTATTAAAATAATAATAATATTCAATAAACTTCAAACCAAACTATTTTAAATATTAAGGATAAAAGTGAATACAAATCTGAAATGCTTTAAAATTATTTTTAATTGTATATAAGTATATATATATATATATTAAATCATATTTTAGTACAATTATTTTAAAATTATTTTATTTTATACAACTACTTTGTTGTAATCTATATATTAATAAAAGCTCAAATGAATAAAAAAAGTTGAATCGTTATAACCGAAAAATTAAAATTTATCCATATTTAAATATTTTATATCCAAATAAGTAAAACTGGAAATTTAAGAATGATATTAAATTTTAAAAAGGAGTACAGTGATGCGGTATTTCTGTGATAATCATCTATCGGCCTAAATGCTTTCAGTCTTTTACAGATAAAATAACGAGCTGAAATTCCTTTATTGATCAATTTGACTCAAATACATTATAACTATTTAAATATTACTTTGAGCATAATATATAAAATAACATATATGCATAAGTTGAATCAAACGTAAGTAAGCAGTAATAAATTAAAGTAAATTCATACATTAAGAAAATAATAACTTTATGGTTTTTGATTCATATTCCCATTTTGAAATAACAAAAATAATACGCCAGTATCTTAAAATTAAAATATTTTAAATTATTTTTATTAGAATACCTTTTTATAACTGTATTTGAGTATAATTATCAATTAATTTACTCTATTCAAGTACTTTGTGGTAAAACGTAAGTGAAATAAATGAAAATTGAATCTTTTAAACTGAAAATTTACTCTTCATATCTATAAACTTTTGTATATTCACTCTCCAGGTACACGAAACTGAAAATTTAAGTATTATAGTCAGTTTCAAACATCTACAATAGTCGGTACTTCTTTGATAACAAGTCAATTTACTCTTTTGAAGAAATTGTGAACTGAAACTTTTTCATTCCGACAGTTTGTCCCAATTGCGTCATAATTTTACGTAATGAAGAAATGAAATATACATAAAAGTTGAGTAAAACATGGGCAAACGGTAAGGAGTAAACTAATTTCATTAAAATAGTAAAAAAAAAAAAAATGTTTACAAGGCGTATTTAAGCATGAAAACAATATTATAAAAGAATCTTCGAATTAAACTATTTTAAATATCAAGGAAAAAATTTAAGGTAAATCAAAAATATTTAAAAAGTGTTTTTATTTGAATCTCTTTCTGTTCTCCTTAAATAAGGTGACCATATTTTCAAACACTGATTTGAGGACAAATTACCGTTTGTCCCCAAATCGAAGTAAATTTCGAGGACATTGAAAACTCTATTTGGGGACTTTTTCGAGGACACGATAGACCAATATCTATATGCATTATTAATAAAAAGAACTCTGACTTATACATTACAAAATGCTTTGAATCACTTTTTTCTATGAAAAATTGCTGAGCCTAAGGTAAGTTTATGAAAATTAAACTATCCCAGCATTATTAAAATAATCAAGTCTATAGAACCCATTTACACTTTATTATGATGATAGGAGAAAACACAAAATAGCACATTTCATTTTAATCTTCAGAATCCCCACTCCCTGAAATGCAGAAATTATTCCCGATTATATAACTACAAGAAATAATTTCATTAAGCAAATTTTATTTTTCACTTAACATAAATCGGGCAAGATAGAATTTATATACTGATTAGTAGTGCATGATTCTTTCTCTGTTCATGAAGTATGATGGTCTTTATTTCAAAGTTCCGTTGATTTTCAAGATAATCCAATTATTAGACTGCGATTTTGATTGGATTGGAATAGATGGGTTTTACGTCTCATTAGTGCTGTACAATGGGCAATTGGCGACAGTATAGCACTTACCCCCAGAGGTAGTCCGGAGACATGCCATCACAATTTTGATCCTCCACGGAATGGACTGTGATTTTGAAAGAAATACACGCAAATATTTAAATTTGGGGACATTTAGCGTCCCCGAGTAGTCAAAGAATTTTTGGGGACAAAAAATAGAAAAGGCCAAAATTCGAGGACAGTCCTCGAATTTCGAGGACGTATGGTCACCTTATCCTTAAATAACGTATTTTAATATAATTATTTTCAAATGGTTTAGTTTATTCAAGAAAATTTCAAAGATAATGAAATTTATCCAATGTTACATCATAAATCGAATAACCATACATATTAAAGGTGACATAGATAATGGATAAATAATTTATCATAATGAATATTGAATATTCATATTAACAGTTTATTACGATATTTATATAAATAATACAATAATTATTTTTATTGAAAAATATATTAATAAAGTACTTACTTTATATTTTACAGTACGATTCAGACGTCCTCTCCCCCCCCCCCTTCCAAAAAATAAATAAATAAATAACATTTGCCTTCAAAATACAAAACAATATATTAAATTTAAAATATTATGTAATTAACATTTAAAAAATAATTAAATAATAATAAAAAAAAAATTTTACGTGCAAAAATCTATAAAACTTTTTATAATTTATCTTTAATGTTATTCACAGACCACACACCATATCTTACTTTTAAAGATGATGAAATATTTCGAACTTTTATTTAATTATAATCCTCACAATTAAAGTTGCTAACAATATCACAGAAATTATATTTTCTTCTAACTGGATTGAAAATAAAGAAATTCAAACAGATTAGAAAATTTTGATCATATGCACTAAAATGTTTTTGTAGTTAAATGAGAAAACGAAAGTGAAAAATAACTAGAAAATTAGAGTCAAAGCGTTTAACAAAAACATTAAAATATTTTTTTTCTTATCTGTTAGGAATTTCTTTTAAATTCTTAAATAATTTCGCCCTTTCCTTTCCTACATCCAGTTTCATCGTGAATCTCGCAGTTGCGATACGCAAACTCCTTTAATGCATAAAAGAAAAATAGTTCTATATTTAAATGCATTTAAGTATTGATTTGTTCAATGCACAGTATTAAAGATTAAAGATGCGAATGTAATGTAGCATGTAGGTTTATAATTCATTGGAAATCGTAAAAATTTTCCGACAAAACATACATTACGTTATTACGTCATGTTTTAAGTATTCATCCGCCATGAACGGGGACTTCCCTTCGCGGTCTCTTTAGTTTTGTCAGTGATCAGTTGCTCCGTGTTTACTTCTGTGTACGGCCGGTTGGAGAAACTTGCGTGTATTTCACAAAGGTGAGTATTTTTGTTTTGTTTTTAAAGATCGGAAAAAAGTAACCCAACTATAAATATAACAACAATCAAACAGATGTAAAGTTTTGTTTGTTGCAAAAATTTTCTACTCCCTAAATGTTTACAATAACCATTGTTTTACTAGGGAAGAGTTTGCTGTCCCTTTAAATTTTGTCTTCAAAGATTAAACACGTGTTTTTGTGTGTGCGTGTTTCTTTCAATGCAGGTTTCTATTTTATATCAATAAGTAGATACATTAGCTATCAACAAATGAAATGTGGTTGTGTATTTGTATATTTTTTATTTATATTTTGATCAAATAATTCAAATGAAAAATAACTTATAATTAATTTCAAACATCTAAAAGATGTGTTTTTACAAATAACATGAACATAAATTATACTTTTCCTTTTTTTTTTTTTCTTTTTCTTTTTAACTGTTGGTATTTATTATTATTTTTATTATATTTAACAGTCTGTATATGATTTATATAAATTATCATAAAATTTGAAAATTTTAATAAATAAGTGAAGTGGAAACAAATATTTAAGGGTCAAAGTGCAACGAAGAAATAAAATCATTTATTAAATCCAATGTAATGGAATTCAATACACTTCGATTTGGATGTAAAATAGTAAGAAAAGTAATTATGATACACACTATTGTCTGTTTTTTTTTTTTTTTTTTTTTGGGCCTGTTATAGATTGGTTTCGATTTTGTTTGATTCGATAATGTTTGCTTGCTGCATGCTGAAAAGTGAAAACCACATTTATCAGAGAGAAAACATTACTTGTACTGAACTTAATGTTTTATATGTTTTATGATATTTTAAACAAATACCTGTTTAATTTGTACATTATTAAATTTGTTAAAATTTATTTATTAACATGAAAAATATAATTCTTCGTAAAATGATGCGTCTGTGATTGAAATTTGAAATTCGTTTTTGAGCATAAGTAAAAAAAAAAAATAGTAAATAAATAAATTAAACATAAATAAAGTGTTTTCTAAAACATTGGAAGGAAATTAATTACGTAACGGAAAAATTAAAATTATTGAGAATTAATAAATAATAATTCCGCATTGTAATAATAATGTTCACTTTTTTACTTTCTTATATATATATATATATATATATATATATATATATATAAAGTATTCGTGAAAATTTTCGGTGGATTTACACGTTTTGGGATGCCCTGAATACGGTTTGACTGTTTTTAGAAAATCTCTATGTATGTGTATCACAAATTTTGTGGACGCTGTATCTCACGAATCAATTAACGAAATTTAACCAAATTTAGTGTTTAGTTGGATCCTGACATAAACTAATGCTGTTTAGATTTGGGGATCAATCGCTCAGCAGGTGCACTGTAATCCTTTTTTTTTTTTTAAACATGGCAGTATAGAACAAAGTTTCGTATAAATGTACATAATGAAAGTTATTTTTGACGTGTGATTGTGAAATTAATATGAATTATTGATAATAGTAATAGTAAACTAGGAAAAAAAGTTTGTGCATGTGGGAGCATCGCTTCGACCACCCCGGGGGGGGGGGATTTTCAATATGGGTATCTTTCGAAAGATTTCGACCATACCTTTAAAACGAATGGTTGAACTATAGATCTGTGATAATTTAAAACAAAATTATCGAATTTTAACAAAAAAAATATATATATATATAAATAAATAAAATAAAAAGTTGGCACAAAATTGAGGTTTTTTTTTTTCATCATTTAGTGTTATAATTCTGTCAGATGAAAATCATCTACAGTTATCAAGGAAAATAATTTTCATAAATAATAATTTAATAAATAATTTGTGTTGCATGAATTTGTGTAAAGTTACATACAGAAGAAAAGAAAGTCTTGAGGCCACAACATACTAGTTTTTTTTTTTACCCTTATATTTGTCTTTAAATAAGGCTATGAATGACTGATGTTTATAAGGACGAGGGAGCTATTTCTTTCAGACAACAAAAAAACATTGTTACTGTTTTGCAGTAGACCATCATGAGAAAAATATATGCCAAATTTAAATACATCACGGGGAAATAATAATAATAAATTACAATGACATAGTTCATTTGCTACAATAAATTCATTGCACACATTTTTAAAATAGGCTTTTCATCCTAAATTAAATTCTCTTTAGGTCAGAAATAATTTTTTTTTTATTGGTGGGGAGAGATTACCAAAATAATAATAATAAATAATAATAAGTAAATCTATCTATGAAGGGAGAAAATCAAATTAAAGCAATACAGTAAAATTTGCCAAATTAGAAAGACTGAAGAAGAATTGTGAAAACTTCTTTTTTTTTTTTTTTAATGTACACAATTACATATTTATGTTATTTTTATTACATATGCTAATTTGATTGAAATCAAACAAATATATTAAGGGTTATCTACAAATTACAAAGTGAGTTTCATTCATATAAATAAATAAAAGTTGCCCTGTATCTTTTCTTTCTTTCTTTTTTTTGGAAAAAAAAAAAAAAAAAAATCAATTTGATTTAGATTATTATTTTGATACTTTACACATCACATAATTTAATTAGGTAATTCTTAAGTTATTTATTGCATTTTTTTTTTTTTAATACCCATCTAATATATATATATATATAATAATTTATTTTCCAGATGCCTAAAAAATGTATTAAGTTTATACCTGAATACTTAATTCCAAGTTTGAATGATAAGACATTTGGTGAGCGTCTAAAATGGATTGACAAAGACAAAAAGATTTTTGAAATTGATTGGCGACATAAGTCTGGTCCAGAATGGTCTGAAGAACAAGCGCAAGTGTTTGTTGTGAGTATTATATAGCTCTTTATGTACTGTGCTTTACTTTTCATTTATTCTTTTCACAGAATTATATTTTTTTATTATATATATATTATTTTTCAGCAATTTAAATAAAATAACGTTTGTAACAGGTTTTATCTCTTATGTAAAATGTGTTAATAAATCAGGGTGGTTAACATTAGAACTTTTCCATGATTATTTTTCACCATTGTCCCTGATTTTCACTGTTTATTTCCCACAAAATTAGTGAAAAATTCAGCAATTTACAATAACAAGTTTAAAAATATGGCTTATTTTGACAAAATTTGTCAAAATTCCCTGACTTTAATTCCCTAGACTAATTTTTTGACTAGGGTCAGGTGGGGTAAAATAGGTCAAAAAACAGCATATTTTACATATGCACTTAAACAGCATAAAATATATTGGTTACGTTTGTTAAAAAATTGCACAAAATATGCAAATGAATATTCCTTATGACATTTTAAGAGAAAATCTCTGAAAAAAAAAAAAAAAAATTTGTACTGAAAAATAAATTTTAAAATATGCTGTTTCGAACTTATTTTTTTTACCCCATGGGTTGGGGTAAAGTAAGTCGTCTTTTAAAACTGTTTTAAATTTTAATACAATTTACTTCATACAAATAAAATTACAAATATACATTTCTTTTTTGATAAAAACTTGATTTTGTGTTCTTTCAAGTAAAAAAAGTCTCTATGGTTCATCATTAGTTCGGTAAGAACATTTAGAATTTACGATGCATCTACATCAGAACTACCTTTCTCTGGAAAATCCAATAGAAACTTCCATTTCCACTTTTTTTCCCCCTTCAAATTTTTCAGAATATTCATGATTGTGTGAAAGAAAGATGCCATGAAATATTTTCTTTGATCTTTTCCCAGGAAATTCTACTTTAAGGGCCCGCTTCACTCACCGCTGCCAGAAGCCGAAGCTAATGTTATTCCATGGGAAATTTTTCTTTACAAATAATTTATTAACTAATACATATTTTTAAATTCTGTTTTCACATTCTGAAAATTACCAGCTGTTAAATTGACGGACCTTTTTTAAAAAATTATTTTTTTAATTTTTTATATTTTATTTTGAAGCTTCAAAATACGAATTTTCAATATGTGAGATTTCTTCATTTTGCAATTTCAAAATAAAATATTAAAAATTAAAAAAATACATTTTTTACAAAAGGTCCGTCAATTTAACAGTTGGGAATTTTCTGAATGTGAAAACAGAATTTAAAAATATGTATTAGTTAATAAGTTATTTGTAAAGAAAATTTCCCCATAGAATGACATTGGCTCGGGCTTCCAGCGACGGTAAGTGAAGAGGGCCGTTAACATATTTTCCAACTTTTATGAATTGGTTAGTATTAATGCTGTCCAAATTTTCTTCTTGAGAAAGACTTGGTTTTTTTGTTTCTTTTACAGTTGATGTTTCTGTGATTTTAGCATCTCTGTTGATTTTTTCGTCATACAGTTAATTGAAAAATAAATTGGTTGTTAAAATTACTCCTGTTTTCTGTTGTGCATGGGTTCTTTTTCTGTGTGCATTTTTCAAAGCTTCTTTAGAAGACAACGTTTGATTGGGTGATAAAGTGTTTATAATAGCAGATTTTATGTACTTAAAAGGAGAATATATAAATAGTATTCTGATCCATGACTATTGAAGTTGCACTAGAATTAATTTGTCAAATTGGTGATTGATGATCTAGATTACTTGTTCTCTCTCCGTTCATACTTAGTATGTTTTCCTACATTGGTACGAATTAACCAAGTTGGTTCTTATTCCGTAGCACTTTTTTCTTCTACTTTTGTAAATTAATATTGAAATTTTATCCCTTTTTGTTCACCCTTCTGAATTTTATTTACAATTGAAGTCATCACAGGGATCAAATTGTCATACTTTCCAACCTGTAAACAGATATGCCTAGTTTTACAAATGAAGAGTATGCAGATATGCATTTTGTGTATGGATTTTGCGATGGTAACTCTCGGAGAGATGAAGAAGAGTACCGTCTACGATATCCACATCGTTATGCGCCCAACCGTGCTGTATTTGCTGCAATTCATCGAAGGCTTAGGGAGAGTGGGTCGTTCGGTCCATGGTCGCTGCTCTGCCACTGCTGAGGAGTCCGTACTCAACTGAGTGGAGGAAAATCCAAATATGAGTTCACGCATACTTGCAAGAGAAGGTGGGATCTTTGAAAGTAAAGTGATGAATGTTTTGCGCAAAAACCAGTATCATCCATACCACTTCACACCGGTACAAGAATTACGCCGCTGAGATTTCCAAAAGCGGGTAACATTCTGCCGCTGGCTTTTAGAGCGAGATATTGAAGAACATCATTTCCTTAGAATGATACTGTGGAGAGATGAGTCACTTTTCACTCGGGATGGCATGTTAAATTTACATAACTGGCATCATTACGCGCAACAAAATCCATTTGTAACACGAAACTCATCGTTCCATATGCGATTCAGCTTAAATGTTTGGCTTGAAGTGGTTGGCGATCGCTTGATAGGTCCACATGTGTTCCAAGGTCATCTGACAAGCAATACATATTTGGAGTTTCTGGAACATCATCTTCCAGGATTACTTGATGTCATTCCTGTACCCCAACGAGCAGAAAGCATTTTCCAACATGATGGGGCCCCTGCACATTCTTCCAATGTTGTTTGGGACTTCTTGAATCAGCAGTATCCACAATGGACTGGTCGTAATGGACCAATTCCTTGGCCACCTAGATCGTCAGGTCTCACTCCATTGAACTTCTATGTTTGGGGTTTCCTGAAGCAAGAAGTTTACCATGCAGAAGTTGCCAGTTTGCAAGATTTAAGCAGACGGCTCGATGATGCAATAATAAAACTGAGGGATGAGCTTTCGCTAAGAGCTACTGTGGTTTCCGTTCGTAAGCGGGCAAGGGCATGGGGGTGACCAATTTCAACAGCGGCACTAAATTTCACATATCCTTTCGAATGCATATGTGCTTTAATCATAAATGTGAGATACGTCTTTTTTTTTTTTTTGCATATTCCTTTGTGAAAGACTTGAGATGCATCGTTTTTTTTTTTTTTTTTTTTTTTTCATATTTCTTTGTGAAAGATGTGAGAAACGTCATACTTCTTTTGTTTCCATTCCATTGTGTTAGTAAACTTAATACAACTGCTACTTTTCTTGTTTGTCTTTAAAACTTTCTTTTTTGCATCTCACAAAACAGCGGGTTGAAGGCGGACATGAAATCAGGAACGACTATGGCACCCCGTGAGTCTCCTTCTCGACAAACGTAGAGTTCAGCGATGAATGTATTTCAAACAAAACGCTAAATTTCTCCTGAACTAGAATACCGATGTGGTTTATTGTGGGCTCATTCTAAAGCTTGTGGAATGGAGAAGGTTTTGGTAAATTTGACCGATTGTAGCTTGAACGGTGTATGGAGAATTGCCGGTTAAAGAATTTGGTGACAACTCAATTTTAAACTTCGCCAATGTTTTAGCTCTTGTAGCTCGTCGTCAAATTACGGTATCCTGATGTAAATGGTGTCACCTGATAGGATTTTTTCTGCTCTTTCCAAATATGTGCTTATTTTGTGTGTAAGTCTTTCAGAAAGCTCACAAATTTGGTTTTTTTCAGACAGGATGGAAAAAAACAGATTTTTCTTCTATCTACTAGTGCTGGGCGATGTTGACATTTCTTAAATCGATTTATCGTTCGTCTGAAATACCGATATAAGGATAGATCGATTTAATGCTGTGTTACAATTGTAGGGTATAATCCCTACACGTAAGGACTCTTAGCAGTTTTCTTTAGAATGTAGAGACAGTTTATAGTTAGTTTGTTGGGTTTAATGTCTCAGTAGTATAGCGTTACAATATAAAAAGTTTGGTGTTAGTTTGAACCAAAACTTGGTACTGAAGTAGCTGCAACCACCTCATGGTTTAACTTTTTACCATCATTTGTTAATTTTAGATAAACCAAATATTAGTATTATGAAAAAAAAGAAAGTAAGAAAAATCAAAATTTGCCGAGACGGGGATTGAACTGAAGATCTTCTTGTCTCAAGTCAAACACTCTGACACTGTGCCACGCTTTTTTGCCCACTTATTATATTTTGTTGATTTTCATAAAAGGGATTAAATTTTCTAGGGTCTTATCTTAACCCTTAAGTGAATTGTTGCTCAAAATTTACCAATTAGCCTATGTTTCCGACCTCTCTTTTAATTTAATCTTGGTTTGGTTTCAATAGGAATTTTACTGATTTATACTTCCCTTGTGAGTGGATGTATGGTAGCTCCAATTTTGGTGTAACTTAAATTCAATCGCAGGAAGTAGAAAACTTAAAAATGAGGTTGAGCCATATAATGGTATTGCTTATAAAATTATTCCATATATAGTCGGATATAAAATTATTCGAGCGCTAGCAATATTTTCTATATAAAAAATGTACACTTAATACTGCTCTGTAAAATAAATTCTTGTCAAATCATGTTCTTAGTCCGTCTAAGAAACAGCCTTCTGATAAAGATATAATGCTTTAATACTAATTATTATAAAATTATTCATTATTTTCCACAGTTCAAAATTTATACATCAGTATAATTAATATAGCGCAGTTTTGTTTTATCACAAATTATATTATATGGACTCGTGACGTGACATTTCATGAGTTTCATTCAGAACATTTAAAACACCCCAATTTATTATTATTATTTTAACTAATTGATAAATTCAGAATTTTACTATTTTGTACTACTTTGTAATGCACTAAAATATTTATATGCCCCACTTACATGCGAATAAATTGCAAAATTGCTAGTATCAGCAGAAAATTGATAATTAAGAGAAGCGCTTCACACATGTTATTAAATTTCTAGTGCCTTGAATCTCCTAATAAATATAATTCTTAATTAAAATTTTCTAAAATATAATTCTTTTTAAAAAGTTTACGAGATTTACTTTTTTTTAATTGAAATTTTAAAATTTTTACTTATTTTAGATTAAATTACATGAAATATTACAAAAGACAAAAAGACTTAAATAGCTAACTCAGTATAGGGAAATAAATTTGATAGAAAGAACAGTTTGGTGCGTTTGAAGAGGGGAAAAAAAAAATAATAAATAAGTTTTCACAGAATTTAAAATTATTTTTAAATACTCATACTGTTCGAAATACCCATACCTTCGAGTACGCATACCTTCCAAATAAATAAAAATTAGATATTAAAATAATCATATCTAAAATAACGCCGTTGTTTGAATTAATTTATTTTTGACAATATGACAATGTCGTATTATGTACTAATATTAATGAATTTAATGAAGAAATATTATTAATTACATAAAATATTAATAAAGAATAGTTAATTCACTTATCTAATAGACATAAACTGGGATTTCTTGTTTATAAATTATAGGAACTGGCATAAAATATAACAAAAAAATAGCAGAAGAAAATACTAATATTGATAAAATAAATTAATCTCTTGTAATCAAACGAATTTTGAATGAATGAATAATCCCATTTCATCTACCCAAACTTAACTGGAATGCTTGTATCAGAAATCAGAATCGGTTTTCATTTTGCTTCTGCACATGCGTTAAAACCACAATCATGGCTCATCGAAAGAATGCATCTTTTAAACCGATATTCTCTTTTTCCCAGTGCGCCTGCGTAACACTAAATCGAAACGGCATTTCGAATGAATATTATTCGCTTGATTTTTTGCGGTTTCATTCAGTCAAGATTTTTATGATTTAATTGTCTATGAGTGTGCATGCTTGACTAAATCGTTATCCTGTTGAATGAATATGAATAGCTATCTGGCATTATTCCAGCATATGCATAGAATTGGTTTAATCTGGCATTATTTCAGCATAGAATCGGTTTAGTCTGGAATCAGATTTTCCTGTGCTTTGATGTTTCTGCATCGATATTTTACGGAAGATGAAATTTTTAAATCGGATAAACGATATTAGCGTTAAATCGGTATTTTATTTTACATCGATATAATGCCCAGTCCTACTATCTACCATAACTCGGAAACGGTTAGAGATAGGACAGGGTTTGTATGGTGTTTTATGCTCCCCATGGGCTGTTTTATCACCTCCTTTCATTTGGCAGATTATGTAAACTCACCCTGTATACTTATTGTAAATTGCAAAGTTGCATAAAGAAGGTGCAAACTTTTATAAAACCAATTAAATTTATTGAATTTTAAGAATTATGAAATTAGAATTTTTATATAGCCTCCCGTTAAAAAAAACTGAGAATGAACTTTATATATGAATTAGCTGAGGCACAAAATTTCTGCATTGTTCTATCATTAAAAAAAAAAAAAAAAAACTCTTAGAAATATGACAAGGCAAAACAGCCAACTTAAACTACTTTCCAATTCTTCAACACAAGTTTTTAGATGGCAGAAATCATTGTAATAAATTGCATTTCAAAAATTATACACAAATTAAGAGTGAAATCATTAATACCATAAATAAATAAGCATATTTATGTTGTAATTTGTAAGTAATCTGTCAACAACTCTGTTTAAACATATGTATGATTTTTTATGACTTACAAATGTTGAAATTTTGCACATCACCTGAATTAGGGTGTGGGGTGCATTTTACTCACTAGAAATTTATTTTTGAGGCTGTATAAAATTTTAGTTTAATTCTTAAGCACCTGAAATTTATAATCGATTACAGGAAAAAAAAGTAATTTATAACATATGTTTAAGATTCATATGCAAGGAATTAAAGCCAATGTCAGGGCTCTTTCCAACATCCTATATGCAAATCTATATAATACTAGCAGACCCGGTCACACGTTGCTGTGACTAAGTTATACGTTGAATTATATTGCAGTAAAATATTTAATACAGTCAAATTATTATTTACGAATAAAGACGAAAACGTTGTAGCTGATGTAAATACCCACAGGATTGAGATTTGAAACTTAGGTCAAAATTTGGAAGCGATTGATAAAAATTTTCGTAGAGTTGATATTAAGCACAAATTAATTTTACTGTAGGGTCTTATAAATTTTAATGGAGAAGTGATATATATTATTTCTAATGCTACTTAGGATAAAAATGCTGAAATGACTAATACATTAATTAAATTATATTAAAATTGTATTAATATAAAATTATAAAAGAAGCAGACGATTTTAAAATAAATTTTTATGGAGGAGTGAAATATAATATATGCTATAATGGATAATTTTACTATAAAATGACCTCATCATTATAAATATTTTAAAGAGGGCAACAGCTGTAGTTATAAAAAGGAAAACAATAAGGCTAAACCAGAAAAATAAGTGAATTTGATAAATATTTTAAAACTTTAAAATTGGAAATCTTATGAAATATTGGACACTTAAAGTAAATACATGTATCATTTTAAATAGAAAAAGATTTTGGAAAAGTTTAGTGTATTTTAACGAAGTGATGAGAAGTTTTTGAGTATGTTAAAATTTTAATAGTAAATTCAAGTTAATAAAGATGGGAAACATTGAGGATTAAGATAAGAATAATTATAAGATTAAAAAAAAAAAAAAAAAAAAAAAAAAAACTTTTTATATACCATGCTTTTAAATTTTAATATACTAATAATATACTAATTAAAAGGAAAATGATAAATATTCTATCATAGTTTGAAGTCAAATTTGTTTTCAAATGTCTAAATAAAATATCTGATGTAAGATACTATATTCTTGCAGCGGAATAGATTTCATTTCTGTCATCCTTCGTGAAAAAAAAAGAATATCGCCAAATTATCTGGCGAAAATATTTAATTCCTTTCAAAAATCATGGTTATTTTTAACAACTTATATTAAAAGAGTAATGAATAATGTGAAACAATATTTCGTACAATACATATTACATGTCATACATACGTACAATGAATAATACATATTACATTTCGTACAATGCATACATCTGGCATGTATATTTTCGTGTTACGCTTTTGATTGCCAAATAATAATAATAATAATAAAAAAAGCCAAGGGCGACAGAGTTTTGAAATTTAAAATTAAAATTTTGTCAATTTGACAGCAAAATAATTCAATCTAACACCCGCGATAACTAATACATCTATACCCAAATATAAGGATTAAAATCGGGAAATAAATTTCCTCGATTTTTAATAATTTCTTAGAAAAAATCCAGTGGGCAATTAACATAGGAAATCTTTTTCTTGGCTGCACAGACGGTCAGTGAGTCACACTTCGCTTGCGTATAGAACTCATAGATATAGTATAGCATATATAGAATAGAGTGATCATTGGGGAGAAAAAAGTTATTCCTTTTCATTTGGGAAAAGACGACGTTTTTACCAAAATATGGCCGTCTTTCCCCGAGTGAATACACACGGGAATACATACTAATATTTTAGCAAATAAAATTTATGAATAATTTATTTGCTAAAGGGGAATGGAAGACTCCAGATACAGTTTCAAATTCATATTTCTTTCTTTCTTTCTTTTTTTTTTTTTTTTCAATACCACTTAATGGCTGTTTCCAAAGCTTTTATTTAATTTTTTTTTTCGGCATCAAAAATCTTTGTACGATAACATGGGGATGAGAGATCTATATATATTACTATATCTATGATAGAACTACATTAGCACTTTATCAATGTGTATAAAATCTTTAAATTGATTATGACGTCAATTTTCGTGAGATGCATAATTTAACTTTTTATAATTTTTTAACGTTCACGTTTGATTAAATGTATTTATTTTTCTGTCGAAAGAAAATGAACTCGTATTTTTTTTTTTTTTTTGGCAACAATTGAATTAATGGAACTCACAGATATTTTGGAGCAACTTTAATAAAGGTCTATAATTAACAAATAATTGCAATAAAACAATATTGTGACAATAAATTGAGATAAAAACTATCCTATCTCTCAAGTTGGACCAAACTGCACACAGTGTGCAAAATTTCATTAAAATCGGTTCCTTAGTTTAGGAGTTTACCCCGGACAAACATCGTGACACGTAATTTATATATATATACAGATATAAATTATTAATATAATATTAATAAATATGTTATATTTAGGGTGGACCAAAGATTAAATCTTTGATACATAATAGTGAGAAAAAATTGTCTTTAGTATTGAACAGTATTCCTCTTAAATATTTTTTGTCACTTCATGCCTTTTGTCTCCTATCACACCCTAAAGAGGACAATTATAAGTAATTTAAATTGTTAAAAATACATTTTATTTTAATTTTTTTAGCTTGCAGATTTTTAATACATAAAAGTATACTTTATATACTCTAAAATAAAATTAAATAAAAATCACTAAAAATACAGTTTTCTTCTTCTAAATTCTTAAAAGATAACGGAAAAAAAAAAAAAAAAAAAGTTGTCTTTAATATTAATAAACAATTTTTTTAATTAACCCTTTATCTACTGACGGTACTTTAAAGTACCATTACTTTAAAAAGAATATAAAATCGAATTTATAGAAGAAATGTCAAAGATATTTATAAGAAGGGAACAGATATACCTCCTTTTAATCTCACTACAAAGCATTAGACGATACATGTAGCTATTTTTGTTCCATAAGGATTTTATGGAGTGCATTTGCTGTTTTTGCTTGATATTTTTCACGATCTTTATGTGTATTATAATTAATTCCTATATTATTTCAAGAATATCCCACTAATCTTAGAAAATATATGAGGAACATAAAGAGTAAATATTTCTCTAAACTTTTTTCATGTCGAAATAATTTTTTCGACCTCTATGTACCACTGGTACACTAAAGTACGACCTCACAAAATTCTCATTAATTATTATGATGAGGTGATATGCATAATTTTTAGCCTATATATCTTTAAATAATGCACTTTAGTAACTAAAAATATATGTTTCAAACACAATTTTTGTCTGTATCATAATGCAGTAGATAAAGGGTTAACACATTGAGCGCCACGCAAATTCTTAAGGAAATACCTGTCAGGCAATGCGTGCTGCTTAGAAAGGTGTTATGTTTACAGTGTTTCAATGAAATCCATTAAAATTTCTTAATGATGTAATCCTGTAATAAATAAAAATTAGTAAATTTTAAATAAAGTTTCAGTAGTTACTTAAAACAATGTAATTTTTTTAGTTTTATATCACTGTCAGCCACTGGTGGTTGATGTGGCCTGAACAGAAAGTTCAGTGTCAGCTACCGATTGCTGACATGGCACTCAACGTGTTAATTAATCTTTATCATATTGGAGGAATAGGTTGTTTGTTCTTATCAAGAGGCGACCATTTTGAAACAAGACGGTGGATCAAATTCCTTAATAAACTTGGTTAAGAGGTTGAGACCTTGATATGTGCTGTATAGATGCAGTTTCAAGCAAATCAATTCATAAATACATTTTTTTTTAATATGCATTTTAAAATTTTTATGAAGGGCCACTATATTAAAACAAGATAGTGGATCAAATTGACTAATGAACTCATCCAAGATATTTCTAAGGTAAGTCAGCTGCTCAATCGGGGCCTATGGCCTGGGAGGGGGGGGGGTGAGATTTCAGACTTTATTACATAATGTTGAGTGTTAAAAATGATGTATAAATAAAAAATTTCGACAAATCTGCAAAATTAGTAATTGTGGAAAAGGTGTTTGGACCCCTCAAAACTTTCTTGGCTACAGACTTGTGTTTAATTTTGGTTTGAATTGATTTGATATTTTGTAAGTTGGGGGTGACAAATTTTCCATTACATACAGATAAACCAAAGTTATTCCAAAAAATCAAATTTTAAAGAAAAAATTTGAGTTTGTAGACAGTAAAAAAAAAAAAAATATATATATATATATTAAATACACAAAGAACTGCAAATTCTGCACTCTCAAGAAAAAAAAAAAAAAAAGCTATTTACAATCAGACAAAATAAATTTGTGCATTTTCCATTTACGTTCAGATGTTTTAATAAAATTCTATACAAAAACACATACAGCACGAGCACATGGTATTGGCCCAGGGCCTCCAAAGTCAGGCCTCAAATTCCATAAACAGGAAAGTAATAATAAAAATTTTCACATGATATCTGATCTGTAGAAAAAACAAAAACTGATTAAAACTGTCTTTCTATATTACATTAAATAGTTTAAACAATTGTTAAATTTTGTCACTAATCTGCCAGACATTTATGTTGGCTGATCAGTGTGTTTTAGTTTTTCAGTTGTTTTGAGCATGATTTTGCTTACAGTTTGATAAAAACTAAGTAAATAGAAAGTATAACTAAATGAGAAAAAAAAAAAAAAAAAAAAAAAAAAAAAGCTTTTTGAATAAATGAAAAAATTTCAGATTTTTTTTTTTTTTTTAATTAGAATAGACTCATTTTGGAGATCTATGTAGCAGAGAGGAGGCACCAAATAACATCAGTGCCCTGGGTTTCCAAAAAACATAGTCAGGCCCTGAACATGTAGCCGATATGAAAATATAAAATGTTTTAGAAACTCATAAAACTTAATTTTGTGTTTTTCACTTTTATATTCTCAAATTAAAGGGACTTGGCACTGCTGAAGTAGGTTTCATATAAAAGCTATATTTCCGTTTAATATTTATAAATTGAACTATGTAATGTTTGTTCAGTAAAATATGTATCTAGGTAACAATTCTTATGGATTTTTATGGATTTTTTACAGATTTGAAATCTTTAAATTGCACTTTTCAGTTTGCATTTTTATATGAATTTATGATCTTCAAAATACTGCTAAATCTTCTACAAATGCTTAAGTTTTTTTTTTTTTTTTTTTTTTTTTTTTTTTAATGATGTTTAATCCTATTTAAAGAATTAAGGATGGATTTTGCAATCTCTTTAAAATCTATACATATAATAAAATAAGATGTTTGTGTGTGTGTCATTTTGTATATATATCCAGAGCTTTTTAGGAAAACGACTGATCACAGAGCTCCACACATTTGCATGGAGGTTCGTAATGACCTCTCCTGATGCACCTTAAAGCCCGATTTTCAAATTTTTTATTAGTTTTTTTTTTTTTTTTTTTTTTTTTTTTTTTTTTAATTAAAATGTGAAAATAACCTTCTAACTTCTGATAAATTAGCCATTTAAATTTTATCCATAATTTAATTGTTGCCAATTTTTTTCGACAGAGTAAAAAAAAAAAAAAAAAAAAAAAAAGTACATTTACTTAAAATGAGGAAAATAAATTAGAAATATCAGTCGTATTGTTACAAATAAGGTACCAAATGAAAGGGGCGATTTTTGCAAATCCGATGGATTAAGAGTCATTTTTTTAAAAGTAGGACACTTTTGATAGTTGACATCTTCAATTTTTCCGAAACTTTCAGGATGTGTTAGTAGTACTGTGATAAGAAAAAGTGAAATTTAATTTTTTCTGAATTTGATTTGTTCGACCTACAGAGGGGGTCAAAGTCTGAGGCCGTAAATAAAGGGTGCCATTTTAATATCATTTTACTCCTAAAGCCATGCGTGACCCATGTCAATTTTTTTAAATACGGATACTACTTGATACTAAGTACATTTTAGCATAAACAGTTTGGTGGGTCATTCATGGCTTTAAAGGCCAGGGTCATTCAAAAGTGCAGTTTTCGTTGATTTTTTCCATGTTTTCAGTCTGAATATCTGCTAAAGCCATGAGTGCCCCATAAAAATAATTATGGGGTTAATTACACACCTTAGTACAGAACTTAAAAATATTTAAAATTGCATGGGTCACTCTTGGCTTTGGTAAATAAACGGTCTCAAAGTTGAAAATTTTCAAAAAAAGGTCAAATTTGATGGTAAATTACTCTATAAATTACTCAATAACTATGAGAGAGAATTTTAATTATACCCTAGATAGTCTAGTTTTAGATCCAGGTTACAAACCTATGGGGCTTGTAAGATTTACTTAGATATAGTCTATTTTACATAGCTGCCAACTCTCCCGAAAAATTCGGGAGCCTCCTGAATTTTGAGGCAATCTCCCGATTTCCCGAAAATCATTAATATCTCCCGATTTTTTCAAAATTTTCATCACACACCACCTAATTTTCAAATGTTCTACGAAAGCTTCCGATTTCCAATCTTTCTTCATCCACAACGTAAATGTCAATATTAATTTCAAACTTGCTTTATGAGATCCTAGAACCTATAAAGAAATAGAATTGTTAAATATTTCTTGCTCATGTTGTTATTTTTTGCCCCCCCCCCTCCCCCTCCTTTATTTATCTCTTAACTAGCGATCGGCAATCAAGTGTTTTGAAGTCTTTTATCTCTCAATCCATCTGCAACATAGATGATGATATTTATTTTAAATTTGCTTTATTAGATTCTAGAAGTAGAATTAAATGAGTTTAATATTTCTTACTCTGTAATTATTTTTTTTTTTATCCTCCTCCCCCCCCCCCCTTTCAACCATCTCTGGATAGTGATCAATGATCAATTCTAGAAACATTAAAACAATAGAAGTACTCAATATTTCTCACGTATGTAATTATTTTTAGGCTTTATTGCTGAACTTTATGAATCTATTTATTTTTCCTCAATTAAATTAAGTATTTATACATCATATCTATACTAAATTTGTAAACTTGGGGGGAAAATGAAGAATATATTTTTCAGATAGGAAAAATTTTCCCAAGTCTATGTATGTATATATATAATTTCAGTATGGTTAGAATTTAATATAATCTAGTAGTATTTTTAATTCAGTATGTTTTATTTATTTATTTTCTCATATTTGCAATAAGAAGAAAGCCTCTAGATACTGCAAAATTTCCCTTTTATTTGCTCCTTCTCTTTCCAACAATTACTGTATTATTAATGTTCTATTTATGGCTTAAACTATGTTGCATACAAAATCTCCCTAATTTTGATTCTTAAAGCTTGGAATCTCCCTAATTTTCATTCTCAAAGGTTGGCAGCTATGATTTTATATCGCCAATGTGTACCTGTTCTATGTAGTACAAAACGCTTGAGACCCAATTTTGTAATACATTAATGCTTGTTTAAAACTTCCCATTTTACATTACAGAGGTCAGCATCAAGATAAATATAAAATTAAAAAATCTGGAGTGACTCCACTCAACTTTCCGAACATTGAGTAATTAACAGTTTTGTAGATAAAGCCTATAAATGCTAGATTCGCCAAAATGCTTATAGTTAGTGCAACAGAGATTTACAATATTCATATAAATTTTCAGCTCAATTGAATAAGGCGTTTAGATGCTATCGCACTTTTAAAAATTTGGTCCCATAATAGGCCCTAATGATAAAGAATTTTTCTTTGTGTCCCTGTAAGAAAACTGTAAGTGCTTGTCACGTGATTTGTTAGTGGAAAACAAATAACATTAGATATCATATATTACAATTAAATTTTAAGTAATCATTTATATGCCAGGTTCATCTTTTACATTGAATGGAATTTATGTCAGAAATGTATGTATATTGAGGGTACTTACCAAAATTAGCAGAATGACCTTTTGTGAACTAAGCTGTCTCATAAAGAAAAATATATGCATTACAGTTTATTACACACTACATGAACCACTAAAAAAAATCCTTTATAGATTTGAACTATTTTATTTCACTTGATTAATATGTTGTTTTTACATTTCCATCTATGTTAAGTACTTCATAAATCCCCTTTAAAAATAAGGGACAAAACTTATTACTTCTACGGCATTACAATTCTTATTGTACCGTAACTTAAACACATCGTGAGATATGCATACTGTAGATTACAATCGAAAATCTTCTTTGTAGTTTTCATTATACGAGGGTTACTTTGTAACGATTCAACTATATGTTTCACATGATGCTTTAATTTTACTTCGATGACTTTACATTAATTCAAATACTGCCTTGAAGTTACGAAGATAAGCTACAACATCTTTCAACCCACGCTATCTCAGCCGTTGATTCTTCCTTCGTTCAAAAATCCCGCAGTCATTGCCATTCTTGGGGAAAGAATTCAAAGAGGCGGCTTAAGCCACACCCCTTTGAAGTGGTGACGTCAAGGCTCACAAGCAAGTTCATGTAGGCAAAATGTTTTGCTATAGTATGTGGCGGAATTCAACGCCACATATATCCCCCTTGGGACAGAGGAGAAAAAAATGTAAAACATACAACAGAAGATTACAGTTCATACAGTCTATCTATAGGAAGATCAGTTTATAAAGTCCTTCTATCATGGACATCATACCCAGAGCATCTAGCAATGTTGTGGTATACCTAATACCTTTGCTTTATACATACCCTCATTGGTATTATACATATATTTCTAAGTTTTTTTTTTTTTTTTTTTTTTTTTTTTCTTAACACACGAAATTGCCATGTAGTACAATATTCCATTTTGGTAAAAAAATTTAATCACAAAAAAAATCTTTGGTAAATCCACACAAAACTACAAAATTTTAAAGCACAAATTGAAATAATAAAATCTTGATTAATACAATTATATATTCAATAAACAGATTTCTACTTTAGAGTAATTATTAATACCCTTTTTTATATAATATTGACTAAATATCACACAGTACCACTGTAGAGAGTAAAACGAAATAGGAAACATAACTTGAATACAATTAATACTTTAACATAAAAATAACAGACAAAATAAGGAACTGGTTTCAAAACCAAGAAGGGACGAAAAAAAAACTAAAAGTCAATAAAATGTTCCCTAATACAATCAGTCTATAAACTATCATGTGAAATTATATATGACAACAGATTAGAGGTCTGCACAAACCTCATACAGAGATACAACCCAGAACAAGTGTTAAACTTAACACTCTAGAATATCATCTATTCATGTAGCATTTATTTATTTTTCGTTTATTTGTTTTCATATCTGTATCTTTTTTTTTTTTTTTTTTTAAACATTAATCATAAATGTTCTACTGCCTTATTATTACCTGTTGACAAGGTTACAAAGCTCATAGAATTATAATATATTTATTAACACCATATTAGCAACATTCATTAGTTCTCAATTTTTTCCTTGCATTAATGAAGTGTCCCAAGATATATAGTATAGCGACCAGCACCGAGAATGAATATATATCCCAAAACACACCAAAAAAGGCAAAAAATAACAATTCCAAAACTGTTCCTATGGCCACTTGGAACAGAAAAAAAATTGTCGTGAAGAGATCAATGCCTGTTTCTAAGATTGTATCTATTCTGCTTAGCATCAGTTATTGGAGAACTGTATACAGTGTCATTTTCTAAATATTGTTTTCTATGAGGAGCAGATCTAAGGCGATCCACATGCACTTTAAAAATATGAGCATGAGTGTCACCAGTAATACGAATTTTGTAATTATACGGATTACATCTTTCAATGATTTCATATGGACCTGTATACTTTGGCTTGAATTTATCTTTAGATTTTAAATAAACTATTTCATTAACTTTAAGATTTCTAAGTTTTGCTTTTTCCATTTGTTTATTGTTTTGTTCTAACTGCTTTCTTTCTAAATTAGAGTAGCATTCTCTATAATACTTATTGAGTGATGTCAAGACATGAGCTAAGTATTGGGTTTTGTCAAGTTGTATGGGATGTGTATCTGGTTGAAAAGTGTCAAACATTAATGATAATTCTCTCCCGTAGTGTAACAAATTAGGGGTGAATCCAGTTGAAGAGTGAACAGACCCATTGTACAAATTTTTGTGTATGTTTAATGCATTAATAAACTGATGTCCCTCTTCCATTAAATTTAACACTGTTGATTTTATGCTTGTATTCACACGTTCACTTAAAGAATTGCATTGTGGTCTACCAGAACTTGTGTGCATAAGTTTTATGCCTAGAGTCTTATTAATTGTGTTGAAAGTTTCTGACGAAAATTGTTTGCCTAAATCAGTCAAAATTTCACTGGGCCTCCCATGAGAAGCAATGTATGAAAATAAATGTTTTGCCACATTTTCAGCTGTAATACACTGCATTGGGTACAATTCTAGATGTCGGCTAAAATGATCAATGACAGTCATAACATATTGGTTATTTTGCAATGGGCCCAAAATATCTAGTGAAATATACATTCCAGGTCTCTCAGGAATCCAATTAGATCCAAATGGTGCCTTTTGAGTTGCATATGGTTTGGACTTAATGCATTTATTACATGATAATACAAAATTTAGAGTGTCAGAGTATATACCAAACCAAAAATATTTAGTACTAACAAAGTGATATGTTTTCTCAACACCTTGGTGCGCCAGATGAGCAATGGATAATACTTTATGTTTTAGGGAGTTAGGTACCACAACCTTATGTACAATATTATTCGAATGCTTCTCTTTGTAAATGTACATCAGTACTTTGGTAGATGGGTGAATAAAATACCTTTCCCTATTCTTTGTATGTTTGTATGTGTTTTCTGTATTCTGAAGCTGTTTATAAATTTTTGAGATATCTGAATCTTTCAATTGTTCTTCCACAAAAGTACAATTTGAGATTTCTAATAAAGGGTCTTGTGTTTTTGTATTGGATATTGTTAAGTAGTTTAACACATGCTTATTTGGATTAATCTTACAATGACTATGTTCTGTTTTTGATTCTACCCTCATTTCATTATCACACATAGCCCTCATTTTATTTGCATGTATGTCATAATCATATTCAAAACTATCTTCTAATATCGCTGTATTATAATCATGATTATTATCTATATTTTCTTGTCTTTCATTTCTATGTGTATACTCATGTTCAAATTGGTTAATGTGTTCCTCATCCTGCACAAAAGGTAAAATTTGATTTGAATTTAAAATCTCTGGATTAGTAGAAATACTTTCATGGGGAAGAGTTTCAGGAATTCTTGATAAAAAATCAGCCAGAATATTTAATTTTCCCTTTACATGCTCAACAGTGTACGAATATTCACTGAGTTCAAGCAACCATCTAGTAGTTAAATCCGCCGGAGAGGTAACCTTTTGGTAATGTTTTAAAGGCAGACTATCCGACAAGATTGTAAAGTGTCTGTTATACAAATATTGTTTAAAAGCCAAGACAGATTTATAAATCGCATATAACTCAAGTTTAATGGCAGGATAATTCTTTTCAGATGGTGACAGGGCCTTACTAAAATATGAAACAGGGTGCAACTTATTATCAAATTCCTGTAAAAGGACACCTGAAATAGCTATCTTGGATGCATCAGTATTAAGAATAAATTCCTTATCCCAATCAGGTAACCTTACAAAGGGGGCCGAAAAGAAAATTCTTTGTAATTTTTCAAAGGCCTCTGCATGACACGCAGACCAGTGGAATTTTGTTTTGGTGGATGTTAATTCAATTAACGGTTTAGTAAGTTCAGCATATGAAGGAATAATTGATCTATAGAAGTTAGTTAATCCGATAAAACTTCTAACCTGTTTAGTTGTTTTTGGGGTAGGAAAAGATGTAATTTTAACAATATTAGATTGAATAGGGGCTACAATTCCCTGTGAAATTTTAAAACCCAAATATTCTATTGTTGACTGATGAAAAGTACATTTTTCAGGGGACAGAGTAATGTTATAAGATTGCAATGCATTTAGCAGTATTGTAAGTTTGTGTACAGTCTCTTCAAACGAGTTTGTACAAAGTATCAGATCATCCTGATATGCATAAATACCATCTAAATGAAGCTCATCTAATATTGAGTCCATTAAATACTGAAAGGTTCCTGCAGCAACTTTTAACCCAAACACAAGTCTTTTATTTTTGAATGTTCCAAATGGAGTTGTGAATGCTAAAATGTCCTGATATTCCTCAGGTAGGGCAATTTGCCAATATGCATTTTTTAGATCACAAATAGTGAAAAATTTAAATTTAGCCAATTTGCCAATACTTGTTGAGATACGAGGAAGAGGATATGAGGAATATTTTATGATGCTGTTTAATAATCTCAAGTCCATGGCTAGGCGATACTTAGGGGGATCATTTTTGTTAATAGCCTTCTTTTTTATCAATAACATAGGGCACGCCCACTCCGTATTAGTTCTTTCAATTAATCCAGCAGCTAATAGCTCCTCAATATGCTCTAATGCTTGTTTTTCCAGAGCCTGTGGAATGGGGAATGGCCTGGTTCTAATGGGATTTTTATGTACAAAATGCAATTTTGGGATAATCTTATCTGTACAACCTAACGTATCCAAGGATTTAGAAAAAGCTGCATAATGTGACAATAACACCTGTAATAATTGTTGCTGTTGCTCAGCTGGTAAATGGCTCAACCTAAAATCATTAGGTTTGAGTTCAATCTTTCTTTTATTCAGAATTTCTGGTGTCGCCTGAATTAAATTTATGTGTTCTAACTCATTTTCTTGAATTAAATTTTGTCTAATTTCTTCTATCTCAATATCACACTGAATTTTACCAACAATTGAATTTTTGTTTAGATGAATAGTTTCATGTTCAGATTTGTTAGCAATAAGTATTGTGAACTGTTTGTAATCCTCATTTAAATTTTTATTTCCCTGAACCCTATCATCAATATTGTTTACCTTGTTCACTATCGAATAAATAGCAGGATCACATTCAATATTACTGTTATTTATTTCTGGTTCAATCATAAATTCATGAGAAATGGGAACCTGGGACGTGACAAAAGTTGCACATACTTTTTCTCCAGGTGGAATAATCACTTTTCTATTTAAAATTGCATATATTTCCTCAACATTTTGTTGATTACTGTTCATAATGAGAGGTGTTTCCTTGCCATCAATCAGTATAGAATGAGAACCTGAACATAATTTAATGTTATATTTCTCCATAAATTCATACCCAAGTATACCCTCAAATTTAGAGTGTTCAAATAGATTTACCAAAAAGAATGTGTGTCTAAAATGCACTTTATTGATTTTAAAGGAGATTTCAGCACAAGCTGCGAAAGATACAGAGGAATTGACAGTAGTAATATGCACATTCCTGCTTAAGAATTTATATTTTATGTGATTTTTAATACTGTCAAACAGTTCTTTTCTGATAATGCTGACAGTCGAACCAGAATCAACCAACAATTTAATATTTTGTTTTCCTAACTGTGCACCAATTATGGGCAGGGTAGTTTCATTATCTTTAACACTATAAATATGTTGGTCTGGTTCATTACTTTCATTCCAGGAATTGGATTCTGCTAGTGTTTGAATTTTCCTGAAACTTTGTCCACTAGCGGTAACAAGTTTCTTATTTAGTTTTCCTGATTTTGATTTACTGACTGTCCATCCCTCTGAAATCTTTCTGAAAAATGTCTATTATCATAATTTGATTTGTATGGATGTTTTCTGTCAAACTTTCTGTTTCGGTATGTGCTATAATTGTTTCCCTTGATTGAGTTTGAGTTTTGAGTTCTTTTAAACGAAAAACAATCTTTGAGTATGTGGCCATTCTTTCCACAGAATTGGCAAAGTACATTTGTTTTGTTATGTTTGTTTATTACAGAATCCCCTAGCAACGTGTTTGAACTATTGGCTTGTGCCCATTTATAGCATTGTTTTGCTGTGTGCTCGGGAGATTCACACAGTTGACATACATTCATTTTATTTTCAATCAAATTTACTTGTTGTTTAATTCAGTGATTTCATTTATATAGTTAGCGTGATTTGAATTGGTCAAACAAGATGCGACTCGAGCATCTTGTATCTTTTGTGCTAACGTTACAGCTTGTTGATAGTCACTAATGCCTTTTTCATAGATTTTACATTGCATATCTGATGGCAATGCAGCCATCAGCTGTACAAACTTTATTTGGCTCATGGCTTCTTCCTGCAACTGCGGGTAAACCTTAGCAGCCATAGCATTGATTCTGCGAGCCAAATGTTTTATGTTTTCCCCTGGTAGTAACCGAATGTTATTAAATTCTGTAGCTGACACTTTAATAGAGGATGTTGAAAAAAATTGTGAAATGATTTCCTTTGCCTCATTAAGATTTTTCGCAGATTTTAATTCACTACTTGTTAAGTAAAATTCAAGGGCATTGCCTATCAGCTTAGATTTTAAAATTGTTAATGCTTGCTCATTACTATAGCCATTAAATTTTACTAAATCCTCTAGTTGGGAGAAGAAAAAATCAATCATTGATGGTTCACCATCAAAATTTTGAACATTAATGTGAAACTGTTTTCTTTCCCTGGCTGCAATGGGAGGGGAGGCAGGTCTATTTCTAAGCCTTCTAGACATGATAATATGCAAGGCAGAATAAAATAACCAAAATTTTATTTTATTTTTTTTTAAGTTTGACAGTATCAAATTATTCTGAAAACAAACAAAATAACTCAGTAGTCAAAAGTGATATGATACATAGTAGATCTTCATGTGCTATAATTTGCAGGTAACTCCATTTATCTTAAGTTGGAAGAAAAAAAATTATTTATCCCTTTATTTATTTTGTTTTATTTTCAAAGTTCTTTTATGAATGTGTTTTGCTCACATTTAATAATTAGTGCATTTGGGAAAAATAAACAAACTGGAAGGCTATAACCTATGTTTTAGCCTGTGTAAATGTAACATAGTGTGAGATAATGGTATATTTAAAAATATAAATGCAACCAAAAATTCAACATAAACAAGTTTTGATGTGTGCTTGTGTATACATAAAATAACAAAACAACAATCTCAGTATATCAATAAAAAGAGAATTTGCAATTAAGCAACATCATAATTTAAATCATTGTATTCTAGAGCATGACATCATCTTTAGAAAGCAATTATGCAGTATGTTGAAAACATAATAATTGAGCAAGTATATGTGTAAGAATAATAAACAAAGTGGTAGGTGTGCAAAGATAGATGTTATTAGCTGAATGGTAATGTAATAAAATGACATAGAAAATAAACAAATAACAATATCTGTAGAAAAATTTTCAGTTATGAGTGTTTTCTGATATGTGAGTATGTATAATTGTAACGATAATTGTATTGTAACAGTATATATAAAATGCAAATATGAAAAGTGTGTATGTAATATATAATAAACAATACAATCACTTCAAATATAAACACTGCTCTCAAAATGCATAATTGTGTAAAAACAATAAAAAAAATCACTATTTAAATGAATTTAAAAAATAAAACTGTATGTGTAACAATGACAAAAAAAAGGAATTTTATAATCATTTTCAAAGTGTAAAATATTTCAAAAAGTGTAAAATATTTCAAAAATAAAATATAACGTGTTCAGTATAAGAAAATAATTTCATAATAACAATAGTTATCTATATAAATCTTGAATATTTTGGCAATTTCACAATGTATAACCATTCAATGTATAAGCACTGGATCGCGGCAACCAATTATGTCACGTGATTTGTTAGTGGAAAACAAATAACATTAGATATCATATATTACAATTAGATTTTAAGTAATCATTTATATGCCAGGTTCATCTTTTACATTGAATGGAGTTTATGTCAGAAATGTATGTATATTGAGGGTACTTACCAAAATTTGCAGAGTGGCCTTTTGTGAACTAAGCTGTCTCATAAAGAAAAATATATGCATTACAGTTTATTACACACAACATGAACCACTAAAAAAAATCCTTCATAGATTTGAACTATTTTATTTCACTTGATTAATATGTTGTTTTTACATTTCCATCTATGTTAAGTACTTCATAAATCCCCTTTAAAAATAAGGGACAAAACTTATTACTTCTACGGCATTACAATTCTTATCGTACCGTAACTTAAACACATCGTGAGATATGCATACTGTAGATTACAATCGAAAATCTTCTTTGTAGTTTTCATTATACGAGGGTTACTTTGTAACGATTCAACTATATGTTTCACATGATGCTTTAATTTTACTTCGATGACTTTACATTAATTCAAATACTGCCTTGAAGTTACGAAGATAAGCTACGACATCTTTCAACCCACGCTATCTCAGCCGTTGATTCTTCCTTCGTTCAAAAATCCCGCAGTCATTGCCATTCTTGGGGAAAGAATTCAAAGAGGCGGCTTAAGCCACACCCCTTTGAAGTGGTGACATCAAGGCTCACAAGCAAGTTCATGTAGGCAAAATGTTTTGCTATAGTATGTGGCGGAATTCAACGCCACAGTGCTAAATTCACCAAAATCTATACAGTTGGTGCAACTGTGACCTATAACATGCGTACAAATTTTTTGCTCAGATTAATAAGGCGTTTAGACACTATCACACTTTTAAAAATTTGGTCTCATAGGCCATAATGATAAATAATTTTTCTTTGTATCCCTGTAAAAAAACCCATAACTTCTAGATTCTCTAAAATCTATACAGATTGAGTATCTGTGACCTATAATATGTGTATGATTTTTTTACTCAATTGAATGAGACACACTTTTAAAATTTTGGTCCCATATGCCATAATGATAAAGAATTTTTCTGTGCGTCCCTGTAAAAAAACTATAAGGTCTAGATTCATGAAAATTAATAGAGTTCGTGCTACGGTGACTTCCAGCATGCGTACCAACTTGCAGCTCATTCGAGCAAAGCGTTTAGATGATAGCGTGTTCACTCACACACATACATACATACATCATCGCAAAAATAGTGAAAACGGACTCAGGGGACCTCGAAACGTATAGAAATATCAAAATCTCAAATTCGTATTTTTGACATGACTGCAATTCTTTCCTCACTATAGTGTTCGGAAAGTAAAAATTACATAAGGGAGACAGGGGCAAGTTGAAGTACGGAGTAAGTTGAAACATGGAAACAAAAAATACAATTTTTAAGTTCTTATTCATTGCCAATAAAGGGAAGTACAGACACAGAAAACCTACTTTACAATGTAAAAAAAGATGTGTATGTAAACATCTGTCGATTTTATGAGGATAGAACTGTTTTTGAGTGCTGTTTTTTACTGTGAGTAAAAATTCAAATTTTTAAGTGATGTTGCATTTTATGTAACAAAAATTGGTGAATGTTTCTGATTGATTCAGCGTTTATAGTGTATAGGTGCAGCTTGCTAATCATATGATTTGAAACGCACACGGGCATAAGTACTGGTAGCTTAACATCTCGTGAAGTGAAAATTGTGGGCAGGGGCCAACTGAAACAAATATAGGGGAAGCTACTTGAAACACCTGTTTCAATTAGTCTCATGCGCAATTTTTATTATTATTATTATTATTATTATTATTTTGTATACAGTCTTGTTTTCATCACCCTATATATGTTTTACATAATACAACAATATGCACATTTCAGATGTATCTTAGGTTATTACTTTCCGAACACTATAGTGAGGAAAGTATTGTAATCATGTCAAAAATCCGAATTTGAGATTTTTATGTTTCTATACGTTTTGAGGTTCCCTGAGTCCGTCTTCACTCTTTTTACGATGACGTATGTGTGTGAGTGAACACGCTAGCGTCTAAACGCTTTGCTCGAATGAGCTGTAAGTTGGTAGTCACCGTAGCAAGAACCCTATCGATTTTGATGAATCTAGCACTTATAGTTTTTTTACAGGGACACAAAGAAAACTTGTTTATCATTATGGCCTATGGGACCAAAATCTTAAAAGTGCGATAGCATCTAAACGCTTTATTCAATTGAGCAAAACATTTATACACATATTATAGGTCACAGATACTCAGTCAGTATAGAATTTGGAGAATCTAGCACTTAGTGTTTTTACAGGGACACAAAGAAAAATTCTTTAACTTTAGGGCCTATGGGACCAAATTTTTAAAAGTGCGATAGCATCTAAACACCTGATTCAATTGAGCTGAAAATTTATATGAATATTATAAATCACTGTTGCACTAACTATAAGCATTTATAGGCTTTATCTACAAAACAAACTGTTAATTACTCAATGTTCGGAAAGTCGAGTGGAGTCACTCCAGATTTTTTAATTTTATATTTATTTTATATTTATTTTGATGCTGACCTCTGTAATGTAAAATGGGAAGTTTTAAACAAGCATTAATGTATTACACAATTGGGTCTCAAGCGTTTTGTACTACATAGAACAGGTACACATTGGCGATATAAAATAGACTATATCTAAATAAATCTTACAAGCCCCATAGGTTTGTAACCTGGGTCTAAAACTAGACCATCTAGGGTATAATTAAAACTCTCTCTCATAGTTATTGACTCATGGCTTATAGAGTAATTTACCATCAAATTTGACCTTTTTTTGAAATTTTTCAACTTTGAGACCGTTTATCTACTAAAGCCAAGAGTGACCCATGAAATTTTAAATATTTTTAAGTTCTGTACTAAGGTGTGTAATTAACCCCATAATTATTTTTATGGGGCACTCATGGCTTCAGCAGATATTCAGACTGAAAACATGGAAAAAATCAACGAAAACTGCACTTTTGAATGACTCTGGCCTTTAAAGTCATGAATGACCCACCAAACTGTTTATGCTAAAATGTACTTAGTATCAAGTAGTATCCGTATTTAAAAAAATTGACATGGGTCACGCATGGCTTTAGGAGTAAAATGATATTAAAATGGCACCCTTTATTTACGGCCTCAGACTTTGACCCCCTCTGTAGGTCGAACAAATCAAATTCAGAAAAAATTAAATTTCACTTTTTCTTATCACAGTACTACTAACACATCCTGAAAGTTTCGGAAAAATTGAAGATGTCAACTATCACACCTCCATAGACTTTGTCCAGCTTTAAAAAAAATGGCTCTTAAACAGCTTATCGATCAGACAAGATTTTTTTAAATTGACTAAAGTATGAATTTTAGATGGCAACAACAGAAGATTGTATGCAAACAAAAAAATCTGCTACTCATTAAGTCACATTTTTTTTAAGTGGGATTAAAAATTGCAGTTTTCAAAAAATTTTTTTTAAATTTTCTCTCACGAACACAAAAATATAGTGTACAGCCTGTACAACACAAGACCAACTTACAGTTCAAATTTAATCAATTTTGGTTAATAAAGAAAAAAGTTACATTTTTTTTTTTTTTTTTTTTTTTTTTTCAAATTAAATTTTTCTAACTTCGAAAAGATTTATGTGATGTGATATATTAAGAATTTGGGTTTTAAATGTTTTTCTAAATAGATTATTTAAACTCTATGGACCCTATTTCTATTTTATCAGTTTCCTTAATAAATCCTCCTGGACGATTTTTTAAATTTTGGTATTTAAGTACACTGAATGTTTTTCGACAAGAAGTTTGATATAGCAGCAGCCATTTTAATCTAAGTAGCGCATCAAAAATATAAAAAAATTATAAAGTATTACAAAAAGAAAAAAAATATATTAAATCTAAATAGTAGTCATATAAATGATTTATTTTTATAGAAAGTTTATAGAAAAAATGCAGTTTTAAAGATAGCAAATATATTTCAGCAAGCCCTATTTTAAACTTAAAAATCATTAAAAATATAAACAGATTAGGAAGCATTCATATATATAAACAAAAAGGCGTCTGATAAAATTATTAGCAAAATGGTCGGGGGGTCACATAGCAGAAAGGGCATAAGGTGCAATCTAACTTAAATCTGCCTCACACTGAAAATAAAAATCCTTGAAGTCTATTACTGAGCTGTTAACACTGTTTATGAAACAAAAAACAAAAATTATAGTTTAGAAATTTTTTTTAGATACATAAATACCAATTTTTTATTTTTATTTTTTTTTCGTCAACATTTAGTAAATATCAAAGTAGTATATTTATTTCCATTTTTTTTTACAAATAAAAGTAGGAGAAATAGGTTTTTAAAAATATTTTAGGCAACAAATTTGTCGTCCATATGTGTAATTGTAATGTTGATGAATGATGATGCTTGTGATGACTTGACAACAATTGTCTAATTGTCATCATGCTAGCGTGAATCCAAAACATAAAGATTTTTTTTTTAAATATTTTCTACTTGTTCTTGAAAATAAACAAATAAAATTTATAAAAAATGTATATGAAAATAAACAGATGTTAAAGCAAAACGAATGACAAATACTCTCTGAATGTTGTACTTTGATAAGACAATTTTCCAGGAAGGGATATAACCAAAATCATAAAGGCAGATATGAAAGTTAAAGTTACAAGAATAATTTTTCTTTTAAGGAGGAGGGAAAAAAGGAATTTCAGAGCTTTTGTGGTAAAGAGTTTATATTGGAGTTTTAAAATATAAGTCATTACTTCAATCAGTAAACTAAAGTCTATCTTCTTAAAAGATTTATATTCTCATAACTATAACTTGTTATTTATTTATTTTTTAAATTTTACTTTATTAGGAATGGGACAAACATAAAGGCCATTTTAATCCAGAGAATAAGGGATATTACACTCAAAGCAAACAAAGATTTCGTGCTCTACTATATAAATTGACACTACAAGGACAGCTTAAAGAATTACCATCAGAAACTAAATTCAAAAAAGTATATTGCATTGGTATGTCAATATTTTAAAACATTTCTACTATAAAGGAATATATATATATATATATATTAATTATCTTAAAATTTTCTCATATAAAACCCCTTGATAATGAAGTATTTTCTTAATTTTTAGGTACAAAGAAAAAAAGAAAGAAAGCAGATTTAAATACTGAAAATGAATGTCATAATGAAGATCATTCTAATTTATTCTTAGGTATTATCAATATAAACTATTCCCAAATTTATTTGTCTGTAAAATTTTAGAATATTTGTTAGATAATTTTAAAAGTTTATTCTTACATTACTCTCATTCTATTTTTAATTGTAAACACATTTTGAAGATAAAATTATACAGTCACTTCATAAAGAGTGAATATCTCTACTAAAATTTGAATAGTTTGTTATAAAAATAATAATAAATAAATAAATAAAATGTGAACCATCAATTTCAATTTATTTTATTTTGAAGTGAATGAAGTTTTATATCATTGTTAAGCATGCAACATTTTCAGAACAGACGTAGAAATTTTGAAAATTCATATACATTATTGAAAACTATGAAACAAAGTTTTCATAATCAAAAAATGAAATTGGGAAATAGTAATAAAGGCATACCAGCCTGTTACAATAATGAAGCTTGTATTATTTAAGATATAATGAAAGTTCATAGCACTTCTTCAGAATGTAAAGCTTTTAATGCGTAACATGGAAGAGATATTAGTTGGTATAACTGTAACCATTCAGGATGCAGACATTTTCTCCCTTGGTTCTCTTTATCTTTTAAAGCAGTTGGCATCCATTGGGCATACTTGTTAATCATGGATGACATTCATTTACTTTTATTTTTTATTTTAACGTTATCAGAGATTGCAAAATAATTAGTCTTTACAAAAGTACATAAAGAAAATTTTTAAGTTTATTATGAAAATTTCTCCAAATTAGCAAACTATAACAATTATTTTTATGCCATAAAATGCAAAGCAGTTGAGATCTTAGCAAACAATAGTACTTGTAGTAACTTAAGAACCAACCAAAATTGGCACTAGGTGGTGCTATATGATTTAAAGCACAAGTGAAGGGAGAAGGCAAGAGAAATCAACAGCTCAACTATTTGCTGTAGATAACTATGCCACAGTCAAAAGCATTTGACAGTAAAGCTTTTTTAAGCTTATTTAAAATATTGTTTTATCTTTACTTTTAATTTAAACAAAAGTCAAGTAGTAGTTTCATTTGTTGAGTGTGACAAAAAAAAAAAAAAAAAAAAAAAAGCCAATACTTTTAACTGTCAATAATATTTATAAAATCACTAATAGTAAATTGTAATTCTATATTAACTTTTATTATTTAATGTATGTTATATTGAACATTTTCATATTAACAAAATATGTTTCAAAATAAATTCATAAAACATATGATAACATCACATAAGACAATTTGAAATAATATTTCCATTATTTTATCTTTTTTAGAAGAAACAATTGAGGAAGAATTAGTGTATGAAAGTACTGATGACATACATTCTAGAAGAATTTCTGAGGTTTGTTGACAACTAATAGTTTTTTAAACAGATTTTAGCACTGATAGAAAATTTCTGAATGTAAACTATCTAAATTAATTTGTTTCAAGGAGCACACACTTAAAAATTCAGCTTTCATTGTAAATTATCTTGCCATTTTTTCAAAACTTAAAATATGACCTGAAAGGTGTCCAGTTAAAGAAATATATAAATTAACTATCCTCTTAGAGTGAGAAAAACTCATTCTATAATACAAGAAGCCTCTTTTACAAATGACCATGAAAATATTAAGTTTGCAGCAGTATAAAAAGCAATTAATAAAATTAAATTTTAGATTTTAAATAATTTGTACTTATTACTTGAACAATTGCTAATGCAATTTACACCAAAGCATTAAAATTAAAATTACAGGTTTGATGATTAGAATATATATATATATATACAGGGTGCGATGGCGAGCGGAAATTTTACTTTGGCAAGTAAAAATTTGGTCTAGTTATAAATAGAATTCGTACACAATATGATGACAGAAAATATTCTTTTTATAGATTTAAATATGGCAAAATCTTGCCATCTTATAACTTCATATTTAACCTCTCCTTTTTCTCTTCTTGGAGTGTCGAGTCTGTGTGAGCTGACAATCGCCCCAGCCTGAGAAAGGAAAAATGCTCAGTGCATGCATATAAAAGTTTTAATCTATTCGGCAGTTCTGTTTCTGGCACTCTGATTTCTCCAAGCAGATTGAGAATAGACGAGCAGAGAGCCTCACTGTCCGAGAGAAGAGAAATGCGAAAGCTTGCATATGCGATATTGGCGCATGAAAATGAGCCTGAGCTCTTTTAAAGATACTGACTATGTTTAATTTTTTGAATAATAATCAAAAAACATTTCACATTTTCTAGTTTTTTACTGTAACGACAAGGATTTGCACTTGTAATGATTTGAAAGCAACGGTTTTATTGAAAAAATTATCCCGAAACGGCTATTTCAAATGACAACAACGAACAAATTATACACATCGACATTCCGTTTGATTACAAAAATAAAATATCATATATATTCATAAGTATAATAGTATTATCATATTAATTATTGATATGATGATGTTTTATTAACATCAATAAGCGCAATATTTGTTTATTTAGCTAGCTTGATCGGTATTTTCATTTAAAAAGTCAGGAACAATTTATAAATTATAGATATTTTAACCGAAAATGTCAAACTAGAAATTCCCTGAATTCTGTCGCGGGCCGCAGAACCTTTCACGGCGGACCACTGCGGGTTGACCAGCCCTGATTATAAGACATGGCGGACACACTTTTAATATATATAATTTTAATCATATTTGTAAAAGCATTTTAAGTTGTTAGGAAAAAAAAAAAAAAACCCAGAATGCATAAAAGAGTAATGAAAAAAAAAAAAAAAAAACGATGGCCCTATTTTGTGGCGAGTAAAACTTTTTTTCGGCGAGTGTAATCTGAGTTGAAATTCTGGGCGCTGTATATATATGTATACAGGGCTCAAAATTAAAAGTGGTCCTTTGATCTGGTGCCACAAAAATATTGAATGGACCAGCAAAATATAAATTCTATTGGTCTATCGGACAAGTGAAACTTTTCAGCTTTATTTTTCTCTAACTTTGTCTGTAAATCTGCCACAAAAAAGTATGTTATAAAAATAATAAGTGTATTATAATTGTCAATATCACCTATTCTCTGTAATTTTTAATTTCACTTCATCAACTTTTTTTTTTTTTTAACTTTTAAATATAATAGTTTATGGTAAATTTGTGATATTCGGATCATTTGTTAAAGCATAAATTTTTGATTTATATAAGACTTCATTTATTTATTTTTTTAATTAATTCACAAAAATTTAAATATATTTGCCATATAAATTTATTTTCTTTATATTTCTTAATTTCTACCCTTGTACATATATGAGCTGCTGTGCTAATTTTATTTATTTTTTACCTTAAAGAGAAATTTGTATTTGGCTTAAATATTAATTCGTATAAAACTTTAGAATTTTACTGGATTAAAAAAAAAATGAATAAATAAATAAATAAATGTCCTAAGAAAAAGCAAAAATACGAGCATTTTCTTTCATTTGTAAAATAAGAAGATTGGTTGTTAAATGAAAACCTGCATAATATGTTTCAACTGTTTCTTATAGATTTTTTACTCACTGAAACTAAAAAATACAACAAAAAAATTCTATCGCAAGTAGTTTTTTTTTTTTTTTTTTTTTTCCCCAGAATGCATATTTTTAATTGACTTTTGCATGGAATGAAATCGGGAAAATTAGTATCCTATAATTGATCATATGTTCAATAATTGTTTCTTATTTTAAAACAATATTCATTGAAGTAAAACTATTTAAAAAAAATTGAAAAAAGAAGAAATGTTGGGTAGGAATAGAAGAAAAGGTTCATGTTTGGATAAAGAGCTAAAGAAAAAGAAGAGAAAAAAAAGGGATAAAGAAAAAGAGACGTTTTGATAGCTAAAAATACTGAATACAGAATGCTAAATACATCATGAAAAAACTTTGTTTAATTATAAGAAAGAATACATTTAGTTAATATAGTAAAATTAGTTATTTTTTTATTGCAAATCATGTTATATTGTCACAAAATGTACAAAATCGGCAAAAATAAAGGTAATTTTTTGATTCAGCATCTAGGAAAACAAAGTTTACCAAAAACATTTCATGTAGCTGATATATATATATATATATATATATATTTTTTTTTTTTTTTTCCCAGATTTTTATAATTCTTAAGTTTTGTGCAAAAGAAACCAAAAATACCTTGCTTGGCACAGCATGGTACAAAATTCATTTTACCACATACTTTGTGTATATTTTAAAATTTAAATCTAAAATTTGTAAATCATACTGTTTACATATATATATATATATATATATATATATATTTTTTTTTTTTTTTTTTTTTTTTTTTTCCCCGAACTGTATATTTTGTTTATTTAAAAACTGCAGAAATGTGGGTGACAAAATTTATACACAGACTATAGAAAAATATAAAATAAGCGAACATTTTTTTTTTTTTTTTTAATGAAAAATAAAATGCTAGACAAAATATGTCAAATTAGAAAATGAATATGGTTTGCATATTTAGCCTTTTTACTATGCATTAAAATATAGCAATATTTACAGAATTTCAAATATAAGCTGCATTTGAAAAAATATTAATGTACAACATTTTGCTAATTTTCATAAAAATAAAGGACTTGATTTAGGGGGAAATTTTATTTAGGATAAAGGGTCATTCCTTCATGATTAATGTAACATTTACAATAAGTTAAGGCAATTGTTTTACTTATAATCATGCTAAAAACTGCCTATTGAAAATTCTTTTGTTTCTTACAGCATGTTAAATTTTTTTAAAAAAATTACCAAAATTATTAAAGTATTAAATTGTAAATTAACTTCTAGTTGTTTTTGCCGAAATAAAGATTTGTGACCAACCATCTGATTAACCTAACAATTTTTTCTTCAGTGTTATGTTAGTCACAATTCTTGTTAAAACAATTAGACGTTAAAATTTTATATTCAAGGTGGTTTTTTATTACTTCTGAGCATTTAAGAAAGAAAAGACCATTTAATAGGCAGTTTTAAATGTGATTATTATAAATATAAAAGTTATAGCCTTAACTTATAGTAAATGCTAAGTTGGTCACGAAGGAATAATCCTAAAAGTAAAAGTATAAACAAACTCTTAGCTTCTTGCTACAGCCAATTTCTATAGGAAATATAGAATATCGTTATTTTTTCCAGGATGATGTAGTCAATGTACTAGAAGACCATACCTATAGTATTTCTGACTGTTCCGAAAGCAACATCACAGGTATTGAGACGTACTTGTTTTCTATAAAAACTGATAAGTGTTACTGTATATTAGTTAACTCAGAAAAAGTAAAGAATATCAGTATTCTTATTTTGATAATTCATGCAACTTGTAATTGCATTAAACACTTGCATTTGTAACACACATTAGAAGTGGGGGGAATAGAGGGTTAGAAATACAATTGAAGTATCTAGAGTTTTTGAACGTACATATATGGGTGAAAGTTTCGAGTCTTTTGATAGAATTCTGTCTATTTTTATGTCTTATAGTATGGAACTAGATGGAAAAAATAAATCTTTTTAATTTTAATTTATTCTTATACTGTTTTTCTGAATCAACCGGCCACCATTGCCGACCAAGGCTAAACTAAATCCAATAAATTTGAGAAAAGGAGTTATGAAAAAAGGTCAAATAAAATATCTGCTGAAGGTGCTGGTGTGCTCTATCAATATTTGGTTCATCAAAACATTCCAAACAAATTATACAAAACAAGTAAGTTGAAAATCTTGATAAAAGACCTGCTGAGATGCAAGTATATAGAAAATCAACCAAAAAGGTGAAATCATCATTTACAAACTTTTTTCAAGGAAAAACAAACTGTAAAAGATTATTATTTATTTGTAAAAAAAGATAATGTGAAATTTTGTTTTTATTTTAAGAACTTATTACTTCATCTTCATTTAATATTGTTATTAAATATTTTTAAATTTGAAAATGTTGACAGTTTTAATTAACAAGTAAGTTTAAGTATTTCAAAATGTCTGAGCCTGAATTAGTACTATGTGAATTAAAAATTGTATTATTTAGGGGTTGATCCAAGTTTTAATTTTTAGGACTTATTTTTGTAACAATGTTTATTGTATAAAACATTCCATTTATATAATACTGAAATAATACAGAAAACATGGGGGGGGGGGGGGGGAAATGTATAAGAATCTTTTTTTATAAGATATTTTTTTCAAAATATAAGAAAATTTTGTGAAATAATTGTTTCCATGAATTTGAATTTTGTAAGGGGCCAATTTTATGGATTTGAATTTTATGAAGGGGCAACAAAAGAAAAGGACCCCCCCCCCCCCCCCCCAAAAAAAAAAAAAAAAAAAAAAAAAAAATCGGCACCTGTAAATATTGATTAATTTAATTTAATAAATAATTTTAACTTTTAATACTTTTGTTTATTAATGTAACTCTTTGAAATGTATGTTTTCAACATCTGCATAGATTATATATGAGTTATTATATTTTATCTGATAGTACAGAAACACTTTTACACTTCAGTCCAGCAAAAATTTTTTACTTTCACCCATACATACCTATATGTATGTGTGTATGTGTTATTTGAAAGTTAGAATAATTCATGATTGTGGTTGAATAACTTTACACACAATTAATAATTGTAAAAATTTTTATGAATTACAACTAAAAGTGCAGAAATTGATATTGTACCTGTATTAATCGTTATAAATTTTACCATATCAGATGCTGAAAATGAATCTTTCCAAGATACATGGATTCCTATTTCATCAAGCGAATCATCATCTGATAATTCTCAAAAGAAAGTACTAGTGGAAAGAAACTATGCAAATACATTAGTGCCTAGTTACTATATTGAAGTAAGTGTAAACAAACATATAAAAAATATAAACATTAACTTTTAGGTTTCTTTTTTGGTTGTACATAACTTTAACATACATAACTTTTCCTTTTTTCTTGGACAAAATTGTAATATTTCTACCATACAATTTTTATAATGTTCTAAAACAATGGTTACTTTACTTAGGGCTATTGTGCTGCCTAGGGTCAGGTGAAAACTAGAGTTATCAGCCTTCGCCTATAACAGGTTAAAGTGCTTAACCCATCTGCATCATTCAAAAAAAGGGAAAATTATCCCATATCACCAAAACTTTTTAATGTTAGAAATATTTCAAAATGATAAGAGGGGGGGTGGGGGGGGGAGCCAAAATGACATAAACAACAAATTTGCAATTTAAATTCAATAAAAGTCATACATTGAATATAATTTGAAAAATCCAATTTAATAGTTTTGCACCATGTGATAGTACTTGAAATATTCAACACATATATAGCCACGCAGCAGTTATCACACTTATAAAATGAATCTTTTTTGTGTGTGTGATAAACTATACATTTATGAGCTTTTTGTGATGAAATTGTTTCAGTGGGTATTAGAAAATGTTGGCCAGTAAATCTGGATGGTAATGATGGACATTGTGTAATTTCTCGTGTTGCTGATGTTTTTTATTTTTGACTAATTTTGTCCAATAACTTCTTCTGCTAATCTTTGCTTTAAGACTTGTTTGAAAGGATCATGTCAAAGTAATAAAAAAATATTTTTCTGTAAATTTTCTGAAATTGTCACATAACATAGAATTGGCTGGAAATTTCATCTCCACTATCAATGTGCTTTTTAAATAATGGCCAGGAAATTTTCATGCATATATGCACTTATACTGCAAATTGATTGAGAAGGAAAAAGTTATTACATCTTGAGATTAAAAGTAATGATTCATTTAGAGCCTTATAATTATTATATATGATCTTCATACCTAAAAAGCAAGCTAAATTCCATAATTATGCAATTTTGAAAGTGTTTTGTGGGATAAACAACAGCTCTACATCTTTTCATTCTAGATCTTAAAACTTGAATTCTTTCTCTGTATTGGTGCTAATCATATAATAAAGTAAATCTTAGTTTTTTAAAGTAGTGACTGAATATAAATACCTTATTCTTAATGAGAATGATGAAGATTTTTCACTTCTACTGTTAGGTTCAAAATAGAAGGTAATTATTACTTGGATTCATCTGTCATCAGGGTGCGAAATTTCCGCTCACCAGCTTGCCATTGGCGAGTAAAAATTTGGTCTACTTATAGATAGAATTCTTACACGATATGGTGACAGAAAACATTTTTTTTTATAGATTTAAATAGATTTAAATATGGCAAAATCTTGCCATCTTTTAACCTCATATTTAACCTCTCCTTTTTAGATTCTCGGAGAGCCGAGTCTGTGTATGTGCGACCCGAGATCACCCCAGACTGGGAAAGGAAAAATGTGTAGTGCATACATAAAAGTTTTGATCTTTTCGGTTGTTTCGTTTCTCCTACTGTTATTTCTCCAAGCAGAGTAAGAATAGACGAGCAGAGAGCCTCTTTGCCTGTCGCCCACTATTCCGGAAAAGAGACACTATGCGAGAGTTTGCCTATGCGATATTGTCATGAGCCCGAGCCCTTTTAAATATACTGCCTATGTTTATTTTGTTGAATAATGATCAAAAAACAGTTCATATTTTCCAGTTTTTTGCTGAAACGCCAATGATTTGCACTTGTAATGATTTGTAAGCAACGATTTTATCAAAAAAGTTATTCCGAAATGGCTATTTCAAATGACAACAATGAAAAAGTTATACACATCGATATTCCGTCTGATTACAAAAACAAGAAAGAAAAATCATGCAGTACGCATTGATTAGTAACACTTTCCAATGCTACGTAATTCTTGAAATGTATAACATTTAATATTCTTTGCCTACGTTATCATACAACAGACAGAAGGACTGAAAAATATATAGATAGTCTAATTGGTTTAAAATCATTCTTAGGCATTTTGGAAAGTGTTAAAAAGGCTTAACGCAATAGAAAATGCAGCCATTAGATTATAATTACAGCTTTTAATTTATCTGAATATTTTAGTGTAGCCCTGTAAATCATATTATATTCTATACGGAACATTATTTTAGAATATTAACAATACATGTCAATGTTTTTATGATTTTTACAGTAGAAAGATTTTTAAATATAACTTTTAAAAATGTCTTTCCTAAAAAATAATGCATTGGCTTTTTTTTTTTTTTTTTTTTTTTATGTACAAGACCTATTAATGTCATTTTAAATAGGGAACATTCCATAGTGAACTTGATTGTACCATTTTTTAAAAATTCTCAAAATATTTACGGACGCTAGGAGCCGGAGACAAACAGATAGGAAGATAAACAATCGGACAGAAAAATACACACATTAAAATCATATTCTCACTATAATTATAAGAAAGTGTTAAACGCTTAATGTAAACAAACGTGCAATTCCAGCAATTTTTTATTAATAGCTCTTAATGTAACTGAATATTTTTGTGTGGCCCTGTAAATCTAATGCTAATCATACTATATTATATAGAAGGCATTCTTTTGTGCACCCGAATAATATATTTCAATTGCATTAAGCTTATTGCAAAGTAAAATTATTAAAATTTGGTTTATAAACACTCTCACAGAGCGCAATGCTTTGGAATACTTTCAAGTGTCCCTGTACACAAACCATTTATAAATGTACTCTATTTTACACAGAAAACATCCGATAGGAAACTTGAGTAACATATTAAAATTTCATTACAGTTTCTGTACAGTAAAGGTATTAAAATATGATTTATAGAAGCGCCTCTTATAGAACACAATGCTTTCGAATACTTCTGGGTGTCCCTGTACACAAACCATTAGCGGTGTTTACTCCCTTTCCAGTAGGAAACATCCTATAGTGAACTTCAATAAAATATACCAGTTTGAAGAAATTCCATAACTATTTACGGGAATTAGAGTGAAGAAAAACTGACAGGGAGACAGACAGAAGAACAGTCAAACAGATACACAAATTGAAACCATATTCACACTTAAAAAATGTTAGAAAGTGTTAAAAACGCTTAATGCAAACGAAAGAACAATTTTAGCAAATTTTATTAATAGTTCTTAATATAACTCAATGTTTTTGTGTCACCCTGTAAATCTAATCCTAATCATGCTACATTGCATGCAAAGCATTCTTTTGCGCATATAAATAACATATTTCAATTTCATAAATTTTCGTGTAAAGTAAAGCTATTAAAATTTGGTTTATAGAAATCTCTCTCATAGAACACAATGCCTTGGAATACTTTTGAGTGTCCCTGTGCACACACCAGTTGTGGTATTTACTCCATTTTATACAAGAAACATTTGATAATGAACTTGAATAACATATTTCAATTTCATTAAGATTTATGTATACAGTAAGGGTATGAAAATATGGTTTATAGAAATAGCTGTCATAGAACACAATGCTTTGAGATATTTTCAGGTGTCCCTGTACACAAACCAGTAGAGGTACAAACTCCATTTTCAATAGGGATCATCTGATAGTGAACTTGAATAACATACATCAGTTTCAAGAATTCCATAAATATTTACGGGAGTTAGAGTGCGGACAGACAGACACAGACAAACTGAAGCCATTAACACTTTTCAACCTTGTTGGAAAGTGTTAATAAAATGGACGAAAAAGACATTTCTGATGTAAAATGTTAAATAAATAAATAGGTAAATAAGGAAGTTTAATCATTCAGAATAAAAAGATTTTCATAGGATATTGTTTGACAAAGAGTCTTTTCTTCTTCTTTTTTTCTTTAATGCCTCTTTGCATTTATGTTATTAAATATTTTAATCTTTTTCAAATCTCAAATACAATACATTATAATGATTTTTGATTAGAGATGATTATGAGACATGATTATATACGACACACTTTTAATATACATAATTTTACGCGTAGTTGTAAAAGCCTTCCAAATATTTAGAAAAAATAAAAAAAAAACCAAAATGCGTAAAGAAAAAAAAAATGGCAACCCTATTTTGTGGCAAGTAAAACTTTTGTTTCGGCGAGTGTAATCTGAGTTGAAATTTCGGGCCCTGTCTGTCATGTATACTTTTTCTCCCTTCCGAAATAAACCAGTGGGATATTTGTTGTTTCATATTATAAGGATATCTCATTCGAAATCTGTTTTTTGAATTTCACTCTTTGAATATGTTGCCTTTTACCTTGAAGAGCAATTTTTTTTTTTAAACTAAATTTAAATATTTCTTTTCAAGATTGAAAATTAGAGCCCTGAATTCACTTATTGATTTTTTTTTTTTTTTACTAAAATAAAAGGTGACATGTTCATTTTCAATTATAAAATTTATTCAAATAACTTATTAATATTTTTTAAAATGAGTTGCACATATATTGAAAAATATATATTTTTTTCAAATAGCTTCTCTTTCTCTATTACTAATAATTTAGAAAGTTGTGGAATCTACATTTAAGAGGCCTCTCCACTTATCGTCCCCAGAAGCCAGAGCCAATGTTATTCTATGGAGAATTTCTCCCCATTATAACTTATTAACTAATATATATTTTGAAATTCTGTTTTCACATTCAGAAATTTCACAACTATTAAACAATTTATCGCTTTCTAAAAATTATTTAAAAAAATTTTTAATATTTTATTTTGAGGTTGTAAAATGTGAATTTTCACAATGAGAAATTTTTCATTTTTGAGCTTAAAAATGAAATCTGACACAGCTAGAGACCAAGACCTTTTTTTAGACACCTCAACCAAATTTTTACACCTAGCCATTCTCTCAATTTAGTGGATACAGACAAAACACGTTTCAAATGAATATATAATATGAAAGATGAATACAAAGTTAAAGACTGATTTTGCTATTGTTAAGGTAAATCTTGAAAGTTATCAAACATTAATTAATTTAGAGTATATAAAATAATAAGAGTATATATTTAGGTAAATATGAAATGCACAAAACTCATTTTATATTTTGTTAAATATAACATATTACAAAAATATTATTAATATATTTTTTTTTTTTTTTAAGAACAAATGACAAATTGCATGTTGGCATCATCTATCAATACAAGGAAGTTATTTAATAGGGAAATCTGTATTGTAATAAAACATACACATTATAAATTAATTATTGTATTGATGTAATAAATTAATTATTACATCAAAATATAGTAATTAATTTAAAATATATATGTTCAAGAAAACTTTTAATTTTGATAATAAAGGTGAACAAAAGACTTACTTCATTAACAATAAGATTGTCTTGAGCTTCATCAATCTTTTTAATTGAAATAATTAAAAGAAATTAAATTCAACTTTTGTTATATAAATAAAATAAAAGAACTATTATTTAGTATATGAAAGAGAAAAAAGAAAAGTTTACTTATGTACTCAATTATTATTTTAATGAATAAAGAAGCCTATAAGAACTTTTTTTATAACTAAGACTGGTGCTGCGATCTATGGAAAAATACATTTACAATTTCGATTTCAATTTAGAGCTATAGTTATTTTATAGTTCTCATCTCCACCTTATTGTTATTTTGTAAAAACAGAAGGATAAGTAGGGAATTAGTAATTTTTGCTGGAAAAAAAAAAAAAAAAAAAAATTTAAATCATTAAATATACATAAAATTTTGAAAATTAATTTTTTAATCAAAATGAAAAAATGTAGGGAGAGGACTTATTTTAAGGATTATAAAAAAAATAAAAAATCCAAAACTGCTTAAATTAAGGAGGGAGCTTATATTCAGAATTTTACAATAATCTTACATACAGTGAAACCCAGACCTATTGTTACCGCATCCATTGTTTTCCCTATTCAGAATTTTATATTTCTATGGTCCCTGCACAAATTGTATTTATACAATGTTAACAAAACCACATGTATCATGATTTAAAAAGTCATTTTCCCACATTCATCGTTGTAAAATTTTTCTCCTGACGGTCAAGCGGTTCCATATGGCATACAAAAGGGAATTACTTTTTTACTCCTAAAGTAACTCTTTTCCCCAATTGTGATGCCATGTCTCCGGACCATTTATTCATTTTGAAATTTTAGTTTGGCTGGAAGTAACCTCTTTAGTAATCCAGAAAATTGTTTCTCGAACTGCAGTTACGTGTGAAAAAATGATTAAGGATATCAAACAGAAGGACAAGAAAATGATGTTACTGATAATACAGATGAAGAGTGGTTGTGTTTAGCAGAGGATGCATCTGATAAAAAATTTAGTTATAATATCCTCATTAATCAAGGCGTTGTGACGTGCAGTATCCTAAAGCATAGAAAAAATGTGTGATTTCAAAAAATGAAAATGACGAAGTAACAGAGGATAATTTTCATGTTCGATGACTCAATTATGGCATTTAAAAATGCACAAACTTTTATATAAATGCATGAAATTACAGAAAAGGACCAGAAAAATGTTACAAATCTGGAAAAGTTCCTGTTTAATTTATAAAAGAAACAAAAAACTGAACATAAAATTTTTTGATTTTTAAAAATGAATTTTACTTAGGCTACAACATTGATGATTTATTTCTTTAACAGTTTTTAAAGTGACAAATTAGTTTTTATTAGTAGTATATTGTAAACATTGTGTGTGTATTAATCCATAAACATTTTCTTCGTGTTTTGATCTTTAACCCGCATTTGTCGTTTACCCGCTTTCATCTTTTTTTTTTTCTCTCTCACACACCCCGTGAAAAACGATGAATCAAGGTTTTACTGCCCCCAGCCCCCCCCCAACCATTTATTATCTAAATCTACCATGATTAATATGTTAGGTTTCTATTACTATTTTTTTTTTTTTTTTTTTTAATTTATCTCTATACAGCACATTAAAAAGTACATTTGATCAGTTACTCTTTTCACATTGAATATATTTCTTTAAATATTAACAAAAGTATGCTTAATTATGTATCATTAAACTTAGTAGAGTTTTTCACTATTTCAGCACTCGAGGGATGGGCCTGCAAACAGTACCACATCCATACCTGCAGGTGGGTAAAGTTTTTACAGGACTATGCATCTGGACTATGTTATTAATAAATATTTACCTTACTGTATACAAAATTTAAGAGGTCATGCTAAATTAGTATCCCTTTTACAGACTATCTCAGGACTACAGCTAATTATCAAAATTTATTATGTACTAAAAAAACATATCACTTGCATTATATATTTGGCTTTATTCAACAAATATCATTCAATTCAAATTCTCTAATCTTAATCAAACTAAAAGATTCTTAAAAAAGTATAGAGTAGCAATAAAGTATATATTAAGAGTATAAAAACTTAGTTCAGTGTCTGAACATGTGAGCATTTTGGTAGTGAAATTTTTTATTCTGTAAAATGAATTGTTGAAGTTTTTAATATCCCAAGCTATGGCTTACCACTTGATTTTTTAATTACTAACAGGACATATACATCCTGCTGAGATTTCAAAAATCACTATTTAACTGTCATCTGCAATATTTAAAAAATATTTTAAATATTGTCTGCTATCATTATTAATTTATAATTCAAACTAACTCAAGCACTCACTAGCATAACTTTTTATATTCCTATTGTAGTAATAGAAATCTTCTCCTGTATTTGATAATTCAGTGTGAATGAAAATTCTGGAAATCTTCATATATGTAATTAGTAACAAAGTTAATTATCAATGTAAGCACATAGCTATATTGAGTGTTCAAATTGTTTGAACAGGGGGGCAAACTTTTAAACTTGTTATTTTTAATTACAAAAAGTTTTTTAATAGCATGAAGTTACTTTTTTATGCCATCCATTTTATAAAAGATCATGTATTTGGAAAAAAAAAAAAAAAAAAAAAAAAAAAAAGAAAGAAATTTCAGCTTAGCAGCACCACATGTTGGGTCTAACAGTTGACATATACAGAATGCAAAATGCCAACTACCAAAATTTTTAATTATCGTAAAATTTAAGAGTTAAATTTATACAGTAACAGCGGTCAGAATTATAGTTTTATAACCTACTTTATTTAATGCTACGGTGTTATTCTGAGGAAATATGGTGAGCACAAAATTGTCCAAATAATTACTGAAAATTTTGCAAATTTAGGTTAGAAAATGAGTTTTTATTGTGTTTTTTAATAGATAAACATTAATAACACATAAAGTGCCCTTAATAGCAGATTAATTTTATCCTTGAACTCAGGCCGCATGCATGAAGAAGTCCCAATTGTTAAAATTTTTAAATAGTTTTTATTAATTTCCATTATTTTTAGAATTCATGTCATAAAATGTTTAGCATTATGTGATAAAAAAATTTGATACATTTATGAACTATTAGTATCAGAGCAGAGATACACTATAAGCAAAAAAATATCATAGAAATTTTTGCAAAATCCAAATGAAAGGATTTTACTCTCAGGTCCAAAATTAAATTTTATATATGTTTATTTATTTTTCATTTATTATTACTATTGTTATTTATAGTTTGAAATTCTAATTAAGAATGTTTTTTTATTTTGTGGAAATAATTTATTAAATGAATTTATTATTAATAGGTAAAGTGTTTACATATATATTATTCATGTTTATCACTCCTATTTATGAAATGTACCATCATTTTGTACCATTTCTATACATATAATGAAGTGTTCTGAATTACGGAAAAACCTCTTATCCAGAATATTCCAGGTCCCAAGCTTTCTGGATAACAGATCCTATACTGTACCAATTTATGCAAGATGCAATTACATATTAATGTTTATAAAATTCTGTGTATTAGTTCTTGAGCTAGAGCTGCCAGAAAATTCTTGTCACACATACAGACAGATATTTTGAAAAAATGGTCAAATCGTTTATAGAACATCTTCAAAACATGTAAATCCATTGCTAACTGGAAGTCGTAAATTTTTATGAATCCAATATTATCTTTTATGAAGTATAGAAGAAAGAAAAAATACATAAAAGATAACATTTAAAATTTAATTAACATAATATCATAAAACAGAATCATATTATGTGATTAAAAAAAATAATTTGTACTCATAATTAAATTTGTGATGGTTCAAATAATTAAAAACAAGATTAAAAAAAATAAAACCTTTTTGGGGAAAAGACTTCAAAAAACAATTATAATTATTATTTAAACTACTAAAAATAAATTGAAAATTGACATAAAATGGAATTGTAAATTACGCCTAAAAAACATAAAATTCCTTCGCCAGACAACATAAATACTACTATTAATCATAACATCATAATTTTGAAATCGTTTGAAAGAAAAGAAAATTAATAATAAATTATGTATTTTTGTCTAAAAAAAGGGCTTCTTCAACTTTTTTGATACTGATTATTATTAATTTTCTTTTTCTTAAAAAAAAAAAAAAAACTCAAAATTATCTTGTCCTTTTTTATTTTATTTTGCACGCTTTTTATTTCCAATTCAAAATTATAAAAAAAAAAAAAAAAAAATCTTTTTCGATACTGTCCGTTTTGAAACTGATTATTATCAATTTTTGATTAAATATTTTGAATAATTAGGAAAATGCTAATTATTATTTTTTTAGCTTCTCAAAATGCAGTTTCGCCTGATTTAGCACTAGATGACAGTTATAATTGGCAAATATGGTATTCTGACCAACAATCATATACCGAATTCTGGGAATGGTATCAAAATCCATTTTGATCAAAATTATGTGAGTAAACCTATTTACTTATTTTATATATATTAAAAAATATTTATTTTACTAATATTGCATTTAATAATTTTAATCTAATAAAGGTGAATTTAATTAATGTATATTTATAAACCGAGCAATTTTTAAAGGAACGCACTTGGGAGACCTAAAATTGACCTACTTTACTTAAGTATGCCTATCAATTTTCCTGAAGTAATCAACTAAATTGTAATCAACTAATATTTATGAAAGGATGTCTAAAAGAGTTGATTATATAGCAACTTTGAAAAAAATCATCAGAGCAGTTTTTGAGATGATTTACAACCTCACTTCTGTTTTTGCCATTTTCACCAAAAGTTGGCAAAATTATCTGTGCAGAGGATGTGTCTTAATTGTCTTAATTTCATCATTCTATCTTATTTATTTATTTATTTGGAACTATGATAGAAGATTTTCCACACACATACATACACACTAATCAATTGCCAAAACCACTTTTTTGGACTCAGGAAATCTTAAAAACATGTAAATCAGTTGAAAATTCAATAAAGAAATTTTTAAATAAATACAATACTTCAAATACCAGTAGCGAGTTAACGGAAGTAATTAGAGTTAAGACTTCTAATATACATTCAATGGAAGGCTATGTACGCATTTTAGTTTCTGTTTTAATTTAGATCTTAAAATACAGTTTTAAATAAATAATAATAATAAAACAACAAAACATAAAATTTAAAGGTTTCAAATATAAAAATATTTGTTAAAAAATAATTTGCCAATGAATCTAAAGTAATGCATAAATATGTGTAGAAGAAATTTTTAAACTTTATGTAAAATAGAGGAAAATAATATTACAGTTTTAAAAAATTAAAGAACACGCTTTTATAGAAATGTGAACTAAAAAGCACAAAATATCTATCGTAGTATTAAAATGCAGGGTAAGAGAAAATCAGGTGAGTGACACAACATAATATTTACATACATTTAAATCTTTAATTAAAATAATTTAGAATTAAACAAAAACCATTTTAAAAAAAATCTCCCCTGACTGGGCTCGAACGCTAGACCTTACGGTTTGCAGCGCGGGGAAAGTCTTTTTTTACAATATAGATTTTTTGTTTGCTCCCAGAGCGGTTACAAACATACATACAGGTGAAGCTAATAAAAGCGTGTTAAAAATTAAAAATTAGTTAGTATTTTAAAAATTCTCAAAAATAAACAAATAAAAATTTATGAAATTGTTAAGAAATGTTATGTTAAGTATTATTCTATTTAAAAGCAAGCATATGTTTGCGAAATTTTGCAATTTGAAGATAGTAATTTAGAAAAAAACTGCTTTATATAACATCCACCATTTCCTTTAAATATGGCCTGAAAACTGTGTAATTTAGGTTTGCTTCATCTTCAGAATGGCGTTATTTTTGAATGGAAACTGGTAATAGGAAGTTATGCAATTAATAAAATTTATGCATTGTCTTGAATCATTAAATTATATGTTTAGATTGTCCATTTACATATTTTTATTGTTGCTTATCCTATTTTGTAACGTTGGAAAAAATTTGTGTTTTGTCAATAAAATCATTAAATTCTAAATTTAAAAAATGCATATATTTAAAAAAAAAAAAAAAAAAAAATTCTATAGTTTAAAACTTTTTTTCTTTTTTGGTAACTTTTTCTATGTTATTCATCTAGGAAGAAGGAAAACAGAAGAATAGTTGAAGGAAGTGTACAAGAAAACTGAATATGTTGAAATTCAGTATTTTAGCTGTAAATATTTTGCTTGTTTTAAATTTAAATGTTTATGTAAGAAGAAATATGTACATGCATGTATATAAGATTTTATAAAAATAAATATATATATATATAGATATATATTTTTTTTTCTATTTAAATTCTAGTAGAATTTAAGGGAGATGGCAGAGAAGCTTTGTTGTATTCAAACACAACCTAATTAAGGTAAAATCAATGCATTCCTATACACTTCTTAAGAAAAAACATACGAATACATACTAATAATGTTTGATAGAAATTATAAAAATTTCTAAGCATTTTGTAAAAGAAATTTGCTGATTAAATCTAGTATATAATAAAATATTTAACAAATCCCAACTAGATTAAATCTCAAGTTAAAATTACATGGCTCTGTAGTTAGTATATATGAATAAAATGTGTGTGTTTAGAACAATGCTTCATTCTTATACAGGGTGGCCATAAAATAACTTTCCCTGTTTGGAGTAGGGATGTACCAAATATTCAGTATATACATTCAGCCGTACAACTGTTCAGTTTTTCTGAATATGAAACTATTCAGCTAGCCAAGTACAAAATTATTTGTCTAGCTGAATTTATAAAAATACTTAATGTTATTTTTAATTAGCATTAAAATTTAGATTATTCAAAAGGATTACATTTAAATGAACACAACTGTTTTATAATATGAAAAAGTTTTATAATGTTCTAGAATAATATGAAAGAAAATTAATTATCAATTATATGAATCATAAGAATTTAATAAAAAGAAATATAATAAAAAAGGAATAATTAAAAAAATAATAATAAGAAAATAATAATAAAGATTAATATCTTATTTTTCTTATATATTTGCCCGAAGCAAAATCAGCAATTATTAAGATTAATATCTTATTTTTCTTATATATTTGCCCGAAGCAAAATCAGCAATTATTTTCATTAATTAAACCTGGAGTATCTTTATTAAAATTTCACGCAATCATAAATTTGAATTGACTTTTACTGTAAGCATTTTTCAGTTTTAGGTTAATTGGATCTTTAAAAAATATAAATTTGTTCCTGTCACTTTGTCCCTGTTTTACTTGTCAAAAAATTGTTTAGTGAAAACTTCCTATTTGGAAAATAATGTGTGTGTATTTAAAATCACCAAGAAGCATGTGTAATCCACATGATATCGCGATCTAGAAGATCACATGATGCTGTCATTTAATATAATTTTTTTGCATTTTTTGAGAAGCCTAACTTATAATTTTCTTTGCTGTGAATTCATCATCGCACCACTATTTATGTTTAGTAATTTTCTAATAATTTTCTATATTTAAATAAACCACTGTTTGTGAAACATAATTTATATTAATTTTTTTTATGATTTAAAAAGAAAGCACTACTAAATCGGAACGATGGGTATTGAAAAAGTAAGAAAATTTTCACACATTGGCACCTGAATATAAGAGTAATCAGTGGGCCAAACATTCAGTATTTGGCCAAATAGTTACTATTTGGTTTGCTAGATATTTGGTGCACCAAAAATTAATGGACAGAGTGAAACCAAATTCCAGAAACAGGCTGTAAAAGACAAGGAGAGATTATTTCCACAGCAAAAAAAAAAAAAAAAAAAATCAGTCACTTGGGGAGATTTTGGAGCTGCTGTTACATATGTACTATGAAATTTACACAATTTAGGTAAATTATGCAACTATATCCTAATGCATAATTTTTGGAGCTGTTGAAAACAAAAAAGTAAATGAAATATGCAGAAAATGAATTATGTGAAATTTCATTAACATTCGTATAAAAATCCACAAGCAGAATTAAACTTACGAAAAATGTTCTTTTATTAATCATTATTGAGGTTCCCAAGACCATGTGCAATATGTGCAAATTTGCTCAATCGAGGTAGAATATGCAAAATTCATAGTGTGCATGACAGTAGCTCCAAAATCTGCCCTATCGATGACTTTTGGTACTCATTTTTTTCTTTGCAGAAATCATCTCTCCATGTTTTCCAGTCTGTAAATGAAATTTTGAATCATTCCATTTATTAGTTTTAGCTATAGATGCCTCAAAACAGAGAAGTTATTTTATGACTACCTTATATGTTATACTGTATTGTAAGTTGGTGTGATAGTTTATACTAGGTGGTGGCCAACTCATTGCCCCTGGGCTGCACGCAGCCCACTGTGTAGGTTTTTGCAGTTCAGGAGGAGACTAACAATATTTAAAAGCTTTACAACTTTGATCAACACATTAAAAATTAATAAATCTGTTCTGACTTCTTGAAGTGAAAATACCTTTCAATGATTATGGTAGCTAAAGAATCATACTGTTGAATGAAATATTATTAGATCCATTATTAATGTATATGTCATCAATTTTTAATGATACTGTTGTTAATTTATGAATGAAAATAATTACTGTATTGAGCTCCAATCTTCACCTTGCTTTTCTCCGAAGAAAGCATATACATACATGATTCATACACTGACACAATCATATATGTACACTGACTGATTCATATATGTACACAAACACATAATGCATAAGGTGCAGCCCACCTAAACAAAATAGATTTCTAATACAGCCTACTAAGTGTTTCAGGTTGGACAGGCCTGGTTTACACAATGCGATACATACTACTACAACCACTTTCATAATTTATACATCAAATTACAATTTTGATCTAAAGTAATAGAATAAGAGAGCAGACTAATAGCATATACATATATTTGCCATAATCTGATTTATAATAAAATTCCTCTGCTCTGGTCTTCCTCTGCCTAGCGGTCAATATTTTCAAATTTGCCAAATATTGTGAGAAATAGCCAATAATGGAATATATATATATGCTCATGTAAAATTAAACTATGTCTGTATTAAAATAATAGAATTTAAATTTAATTATTTAACTTCAGTACAAATTTGTCAAAACCATCGCTAGTTTATTTGTCAAATGGATAACGTCTAAATAACCCAAATTTATTAAATTTTTTTACTCTATTATAATTTATACTATTTTTAATAATATTAACTTTATTAATTATTATAAATTTTTTTTCCCTAAATGTTTTTACCATAATTTATCTGTTTATAGTGGTGGCAGAGAAAGAATACAGCCAAATTGGCAAATTAGTGATCCTTATATAGAATTATATGTATTCTTTTAAATTTCCCTTCAGATTTTTTTTATTTTTTTCAAATCAGGGATAAAAATTATTTTTTTCAATGCCTTGTCCCAGTTGTAAAAGAAAAAGTCCTTTTGCTATTCTTTAATTCATTCCTCTAAAACAAAAATTATTTTTTTTTTATTTCAGTAAATTGTTTTAGCAATGGCATCAGTTTAGAGTGTTATTTTCTAGAAACTTGGGCTTTTATTATTAAGAAGATAATTAAAATAGTTCATTCTTTTAAATAGAAATTTCAAACTTTTAAAGAACTTTAACTACATTTAGTTAATTAAAAATACCTGATAATTCTTCCTTGACATTTTCAACCAGGCTCTTGTCCATCTTCAGAGTGGTCATGAAATCGTATTTCATTAACATGAAATCGTAAATGATGTGTAACAAAACACAAACCTAGGTGCAAGATGCCTCTCTCTCTCAACAATAACATCTAAAGGAAAGGAAACAAAGATCATCTGACAAACTACTCAAAGGGTGAGCTAGTGCATGGTTGGAAATGTCAAGAGCTAAAAGGTATTTTTCATTAACTAAATAACAATTTGTATTTAGAGGTAATTGTAACACAAAATGGAATAACCTAAAATTGCCCAAATTACCTGCATATATAAAAACAAAGGCAATTTTATTGGAAGTTAATGGAAATGGCTATTTTGACTTTCGGCTCTCTATAAAAAATTCTCAGTATTTTTTATTAGTTTCTTAAAATTTAACATTCTATAATAAATATTAACTTTGATATTATTCAATTTTTAGATTTTTTTTTTTTTTTTTTTTATGCACTTAAAAAAGTTTATTTAAAATTTTGAAATAAAGGTTCAGAAATGCTATTGCGTCATATGAGCATCATAAATATTTTATACGGCCATATTTCCGCTTGAAACTTTCATATTGCACATAAAATTAAGAATTTTAAGAATTAAGAATTTTATTCTATTATTAAATTTTATAAATAATTTTAATAGTGTCAATTTAGTAGATATTAAATAAAAATTAAACAAAAATAAAAGAAATTTCCAAAAATTAACACTAAGCTAATAAAAGGATTTTTAAAGACATTTTACACACAACAGTAATTTTTTTTTTTTTTAACCTATTACACTTTTCAATTGCCAGAATTCCTCGATTCATTTTGACTGGATGCCATGATAAATTTCATAATGGCAGATTGGTGACAAAAATTTTAAGTGCAAGAGATAATATTTATTTTTTAACAATCACCATTTTTAGATTAATCAAATATTTATATTTAACAATAAGAAAAAATCATATGTCAAATATTGAATAAATTTTATTTTCACAATTTAATTATAAAATTCTTAGTCTTTTAAAAATGGTTTACAAACAATATCATTAAAATAATAATAATAATAATCAAAATGACTAGAATTGTAAGAAGTAAACTAGAAAATGTAATTTAAATAAATTAAAAATGAATTTGATTATATCATTTTAAAATTATAAAATCATATTAATCACTATCATTATCACAAATATAAGAACATGAACAATAAAATCAAAAATATTTTTTTAAACTAATTGCACTTATATTCAATTTGATTTGCTTTCATATCACAATAAAAAAGTAAATTTTTTACATTAACAATATTTTGATCCAGTTCGCTTTGTGAGGCACTGAAATAATCACCATAAATAATTTAAAAATGACTAGAAAAATAATAATTTAAGTTAATAATTATAAATGACTTGTAGCTATAAAAAATTTTGAGGCATACCAAACTGCCCCTAGTATATAATTAAAATTTTATTTGATCTACCCATATCTAAAGGTATGCCTGATATTAATTCGAATCTGTAGCATCAATGAAACTTCCAGAACTTGAGCCTGATTTATCAGGATGTGCCACAGTAGCCTTGAGAGTGAAAATAGATCGTGGTATGCCCTGTGTACTTTTTGATGCCTCTGGTTTATTAAGTAAATGGGCTGGAATCTCGGAATCTGTAACATTTGGTGGTGTGCTATTTTTTAATGGAGATATGGCTTCAATGTCTAAAGATGATAAATGGGCGATGAAGTGGGAATTGAACTCCTATATAAACAGAATGCAGAATTTTTATTATCATATTAGTTAAAAAATAAAAATAATAATCATCTAACTATTTATATACATATATAAATTACATGTAAAAAAAAAAAAAAAACATGACTGCTTTGGGCAAATATTTCTGTTTTAGCGCCTCTACTAACAGTTATTTCTAGATTTTCATCGATTGTTTTCTGTCTTTAAAATCTCAGCATTCTAAGCATCACCTGACCTGTTTTAATGTATGTCCATGAAAAAAGCTAGATGAATGGCATTAGCCTAAAAAAAATTTTTATTAAAAGAAAAGGTGCTGTGTATTTCAAAAAATCATCCATGCTGTTTTTAGACAGTTTCAAAGCTCATCTCACCAATAAAGTGAAATGTAAGTATAATGAAAGGAAAACACAAACTGAATGGACTAATATCTTTCCCCCAACCACTTGATATTCTATTAAAAGATTACATAAGTTTTAAAATTTTCAATTTTTTTTTTTTTTTCAATTTTATCCAATCTATACTAATCTATACTAATATATAAATGCGAAAGTTTGGATGGATGGATGTTTGTTACTCAATCACGCCACAACGGCTAAACGGTTCTGGATGAAATTTGGTACAGAGATGTAGAATAGTCTGGAATAGAACATAGGCTACTATTTATACCGAAAATTTGATTAGATTTAAAAAAAAAAAAAACGGTAATTTTGAAAATAATAAACCGGTAATTGACTTAATAAAAGCCATTTAAATTTTTAATTGTTGCCAAAAAAGTTTACGAGGTATTTTTATTTATTTATTTTTCAACATAAAATGAAATATGCTTTCACGCGAAAAATAAAAAATTACTAAATGTTAAATTGGTCGATGAGAAAATGACACTTTATAATTTTAAAATAAAATAGTAATATTACAAATCTAAGATATTTCTTCTGAATTTTATTTCATAGCATTTTTTTATATACCTCAACTTCAGATTTTTTTTTTTTTTTTTTTTTTTTTGAGTACGGCGGATGAACACGCTTGGCATAAAAGCTAATTCATCATTATATTAAAGGTATTTTGTTATTGATAATTCTGGACAATTTTTTTAATTTTGATGCTGAAGTAGATCGGACATTTTTCGCCAAGGAAAAGATAGAAAGAAATACGCAAGCGAAGTGATGACGTCACTGGCCGTTCGTGGATGCAAGAAAAATATTTCCTATGTTAAACGCCCATTGGATTTTTTGTAAAAAATTATTAAAAATCGAGGAAAATTATTTCTCGATTTTAATCCCCATATTTAGGTGTAGATATGTATTAGTTATCATGGCTATGCGTTAGATTAAGTTATTTTTGTTGTAAAATTGACAAAATTTGAATTTTTAATTTCAAAACTCTAGAAAAAAAATGGCAAACTTCCATATTCGATTGAAAACACAAACATTTCATTTCAAAGGATGATATTTGCACAATAAATATCCAACTAATATACTAATTAAAAGGAAAGTGATAAATATTCTATCATAATTTGATGTCAAATGTCTAAATAAAGTGTCTGATAAAGATACTAATATGTTGCAGCGGAATAGATTTGATATCGGTCATCCTTTGCAGAAAAAAAAAAATCGCCAAATTATCTGGCAAACATATTTTAATTCCTTTCAAAAATCATAGTTATTTTAACAACTTATATTAAGATAGTAATGAATAATATGAAACAATATTTCGTACTATGCATATTACGAAAATATGCATCTGGCGTGTATATTTTCGTATTACGTGTTTGATCACCAAATACAATAAGCGCCAAGAACGACAGAGTTTTGAAATTTAAAATTAAAATGTTGTCAATTTGACAGCGAAATAACTCAATCTAACACATGCACATGATAACTAATTGCACATATATATATATATATATATATATACCCAAATATGGGGATTAAAATCGGGAAATAATTTTCCTCGATTTTTAATAATTTTTACAAAAAATCCAATGGGCGATTAACATAGGAAATCAAATTTCTTGCATCCACGGACAGTCATAAACGTCACACTTCTCTTGCGTATAGGAACAATAATCGCATAAATTCTATTTTGGTCTAAAACGGCAACAAAAATTCAAAAGTCGCCAAGGGCATTAAGGCTGTACCATGATCAAGTTTACACATTAATTAATTTATTTATTTTTCTATATACCAACTACTATTAACTAAGCATGAAGTATATAAAATACTCTTACCAGACAAATGTCGTCAGTTTTTCTTATTAAATTATTGAGCTTATTCCACGTGTGTAAATATTGTCCATTTATAAATATTATTTTTTATCCCCATGTATATCGTAATAGAGCATTTCCTCGTGACGTCTGGTGGTTGGCAAAAAAGCGTGCTCGACTTTCCCGCGCAATTTACTATATTGGTGATCCTCCATCGCTATGCTTTTCCCAAGCCTTTTTGCCAACCACTCAGAAAAGTTGAGATGTTTGTTTACAAACAAGGAACTGCCCTATTGGACCACGTTAAAGAAATATTATATAGATAAGTAGAAAGCATCACACGTTCAATATTTTTGGTTAATTACTATTCTCATTTTTAACTTTTTATTTCACTTTGTCATTTAACGTGCGTTTTCTTACTTTTTTGAATTATAATTTACTTTTTATTTGTTAGTAGTTTTAATTCTTTTGATTTGTTATTATTTCATAGTAGTACTTTGTTTTTAGTTCCCTTTTAAGGGTTTTATTATTATTATTTGATAGTTTTTCGAAATGCCCGGGAAACGCAAATCTAATCTTTCCAACAGAAATAATAAAGCTCGGGCTATGAAAGTAGCTAGAAGTCAAGAGACGAGTTGTATCACAGAGCTGGGTATTAATATTATAAAATGTACCATTATTACAGGAACTGCTAAAGGAGACAGCGTTTTGATCCCCCGCATACCTATTATTCCCAACAACTTGCCATTTCATTTCAAGAGATTGCAATTTCCATTGAAATTGGCTTTTACAATGACGATCAACAAATCCCAGGGGCAAACCTTAAAAGTGGCAGGCATTCATTTAGGAACTCCATGCTTCTCACACGGTCAATTATATGTTGGTTGTTCACGTGTTTCAAGTGCCCAGAACTTGCATGTGTTGACGGAAAATAATAAGTCATTTAATGTTGTATGCAGATCGGTATTAAAATAAATTGTATATTTTTCCCGTAGATCTTTCAATGAGTTACAAATTTTTTTGAGTATACTTTATCAGACTCTATTTTGCACAGCACCACAATGATAAGGTTTCATTACATTACATATTATGATCAAACCGTCAGTTCCCACACATACACATCAAAATTTCTACGTGAACGAAGTCGCGGGTAACAGCTAGTATTATAAATGCGAAAGTTAGGATGGATGTTTGTTACTCAATCACGCAACAGATTCAGATCTGGAAGAAATCTGGTACAGAGATAGATAATAGTCTGGAATAGAACATAGGCTACTATTTATACCGGAAATTTGATTAGATTTTTTAAAATTAATAAACTGGTAATTGCCTTAATATAAGCCTTTTTAATTGTTGCCAAAAAAGTTTACGAGGTATTTTTATTTATTTCAACATAAAATAAAATATGCTTTCACACGAAAAATAAAAAAATACTAAATGTTAAATTGGTGAATGAGAAAATCTTTATAACTTTAAAATAAAATAGTAATAATACAAATCTAGCATGTTTCTTCTGAATTTTATTTCATAGCATTTTTTTTATATACCTCAACTTTAGATTTTTTTTTTTTTTTTACACGGATGAATCACGCTTGGCATAAAAGCTAATTCTGCATTATATTAAAGGTATTTACTTATTGATAATTCTGGACAAATTTAAATTTTGATGCTGAAGTAGGTCGGACATTTTTCGCCAAGGACAGCCACTTAAAGCCAAGTAGCGCATCAAAAATATAACTAAATTATAATATATTGAAAAAAAGAAAGAAAAGATAGAAAGAAATATGAAGAATAATGGCATAAATTATATTTTGGTCTAAAACAGCAACAAAAATTCAAAAGTCGCCAAAGGGAGCTTTATTAAGGCTGCACCATAATAAAGTTTACATATTAATTAATTTATTTATTTTTCTATATACCAACTACTATTAACTAAGCATGAAGTATATATAACCACAAAATAATAATAATAACAATAATAATTGTCTCATGCGATAGACGTAGCTGATCATAGCATATTGTAATATTATATTTGGCTTGAAACTGCTGTCATTTTATGGTTGATCAATTAAATCAAATAAATACAGGAAATAACGTGAAAGCAAATATTATGTACATCACATATAGTGTTGTTCATATGTAACTGGGATTGAAATATAAAAGGGCTACTTCAAATTTTTCGATACCGTGCATATCGAAACTGCCATATATGATAAGCACCCAAATGGAAGCTCACAGGTAAGCCATGTCGCAGGCAATAGGGACAGGCACTGGAGGCTGCAAGGACGAACAAGTCAGTGCCGAAGGCAGCGGGAACCCAAAGCGAGTTTTTCAGCGATTTCAGTATTTTTTTGTTTCTTTTTTTCATAAAGCTATATAGAAAAGAGTTTCCTTTAAATATAGTGACCAGCGAAGCGGGCAAAGCCTTCTAGTAATACAATATGTTTAGAATATTTTCTCAAAGTTTTAAGTAAATCGGTATCCTTTGGAAAATTTCCCACATTAGATTTGTTTTATTCCTATTTAAAATTTTAATCACTTATTTTTGAAAACACTATTTTTTAATTTGGTTACATGATTTTTTAAAAACTAATGCACTGATCTTATTGAAAATTTTAATTAATGTATATAGTGAAATTTCAGGTTTTCTGCAGAATGACCCACACATGCAAAACAGATGTAGAACAAATTTGAACAAAAATACTTTTAACTACTGAAGAATCTTAATTAAATAGCTATTTTTTTTAGATAAATTAAACAAAATTAAGGTTTTATGTTAAAATATTGTAATAATAATTAACAAATATAGTTAAAATATAAATAAATCTTACATGCAAGTCTTCTTCAACCTTTATTTCTTTTAATATGTTATAAGCTTTTGAATATAATTCAATTGCTTTAGCATGAAATATCATTTCTATTTTTACCAATTCCAAGAAGGCATTCTGTAAATAAGAATAAAATTTAATTGTTATTACATAAGACTTTTATATTTTTTCGAAATATAATGAAATATTCTGTTTTAAAGAAATATGAAATCCAGGATTCACAAACAAAAATTTTTTACAACTAAAATTTTGAAACGGAAAGAATTTAATAGGCAGTAACTTCTTGCTACCCTAAAAATTTGCTACTCTAAAAACCATGATCTGTGTGTTGTCATTTCCGATTATACATTCTTTAAGATAACTACCATACAAAGCATGTATAATTTCATACAGTTTTGTAAAGTTTTTTGGTGCCTCCTGAAATCTTGAAAATTATTTATATGTTGTTTATATAAGTATACCTCATAAAAAAAATAGTTATATTTCAGTATTCAAAATAGAATATAATATAATTTTGCATATTTTTTAATCAATAAAGAATACGAAATTCAATATTCAATTAAAGTTGAAAAATATTTTTTACATAGCTTATCTTAATTATTATGTTTAATGAATTGTATTTTGTAATGTTATTATGAACTTTGTCTATCTGCTTGTCTGACAAATGACATTTTCAAATGAAATCTTCAAATTTGCCATATTTACCAAATCAAAAACAGTGGTCATATGCTGTGATAAATATCCAATAATGAAAAAAAAAATTTTTTAATTCTTTTTTCATAAAAAAATAATAATAATAATAATAATAATAATAATGGAATTTAAGTAGTGAAATGCAATAGAAGAAAGTATTAGATTCGAAAAAATTTTCAACTTCCAGTTTTTGACGATTTATATGTCTTGAGAGGTCTGAAACACGATTTAACCATTTTTAGAAAATGCATGTATGTGTGTGACAAAAGTTTTGTGCTAACTGTATCTCAGGAACTACTACAGAGAATTACATACAAACTTATATGTCAGGGTTCCTATGCCTCAAGGAAACCTCAGAGAATTTTTCAAAACAAGCACCAAAACCTGGAAAAGCGGAGATCTACTCTGGAAAAAGCTGGTACTCTCACATTTCCATGACGTCATTATGGAAATCTGATAAGACACGCCTACTAACATCATGCCGATCCAATGAAAAACTGGGCATGCTTTTGCATCATGAACAATTCAATCATGAAATTAGACACACCTTTCCTCTCTCTAAGAGATTCTTTAACTTGATTTTTCTCCATGGTTAATTTGTTTTCATTCGATAATTGGAATCTGGCAGCAACTTTAAATATTTCGTTTGTTATTTAGTCTTACTGTTGCAATGTGCACGTGCTTAGCTTAGTTATTTATTAGCTTAGACATTTAATTTTATTTTTTTGTGAGATGGATTTAATTATAATTAAAAAGTAATTATTATTATGAGTCGGAAAACATCATTTAATCGGGACTGGACAGATAAAAACTTAAATCCATAGTTTGCATTTTCGGTCGAAAGTGTAGATAGTGACCCTTACAAAGCGCAATATCGTTTAATAATCATTGGCTAATCAAATTTTTTGAAGCATTTGGTTTAAGGGCAAATTTATTTACAATCAGTGAACACTGCATTACCATTGAGCATTGATTGAATGAAAATAAAAATGTGAGTAAGCACCTTGTAATTTAGCTTTTATTTTGAGACGAGCTAAAATTTTGTTCATTCTATCTCTCGTAACTTTTTGAATTCACACAATATTTTTTGGAGATTTTCATATAAGTAGCTCAATACTTTTGGCTATTAAATTATGCAAATGAAATTTTTAAAAAACTTGCGCATGCATAGTAAAAACCTATTTAGCAAAAATGCTCAATTTTGTAAGATATTGAACATTTTTGCATTCTGACTGTTCTATGCTGTGTGTAATGTAGTATGCAAGTTTCTTAAAAATGGCTTTGCACTGGGAATGGGTGTAATATGTGTTATAATTAAAAAAGTGGAATTTTTGTAAAGAAACCATTATATCTCCATGAATACATGAGGTAGCCTCATAAAATTTTATACAGGTAATTTAATGAACTTTCATAATCATGTTTCACATACTACAGCCAAAATACATTTTAATCAATATTTTATATACAAGGTGATCCAAAACATTTTGATTTTTGTTTAATTTTTACTGATCCCCTTTCTCTTTTCAAGACAAAACTTTTGCTGAAATATATGAGATAACATGTTCTTTATACTTCCAAAGTTTCAAGGTAATTTCTTAAGATTTTTCTAGATATTTGACGAAACCTCAGAATTCCAAAGTGTCCAAATACTTATTGGTAGATAGTTTAGATGCACCTTGACATAAATTAGTACTTGTAAAATTTTGACGTCAATCTCTCAACAGGTGGCACTACTATACAGTGATTTCTGCATCTTAAGGGAAATCTATATCTCAAGTTCTATTGTGTATAATCAAACAAAACAGGATATGTTAGAAAGCCATTATGAGACATTATGCTAATTCAATTTTGATGCATATTGGCAGAGGTGGCGCTGCTATACTGCAATAATCTCGAAGAGCGACATGATAACTGTAATTAACTTGAAATGGAGATAACCATTATGAAAACACATTTTTTAAGATATCAATTATAGAGAATAAAACTGTCTTTTTTTATATATTTAGAGTTAGTTTTTTCTAAGATGAAAATTGTCTGCATTCATCATGGTAGATAACTTTAATAAATTATTTATACTGAGTGAATTTGTGTAGTAAAATAGTAAGTCTTGTAGTGGCCACAACATATTATTATTATTATTATTATTTTTTTTTTTTTTTTTAATTTAGCTAAATGTTTTCACTATAATTTTCAGTTTGAAGCGATGACCAAGAAAAAAACTGATAATTTGCCAATTGGTGATCTTCACATAGAATTATATCTATTCTTTTAAATTTCTTTTTATTCTTATTTTGTTTCAGATCATGAGTAAAATTTATTTTGTCTCGATATTTGCAATTCTGATGTTATTTTTTTCTACTAAACCATCTTCTCATTATTTTATTCATTTTCCAAATCAAGGATAAAAATTTATTTTCTATACAATACATTTTTGTAGTCAAGATTAGGGATACACTGAATATTTGGTATCTATTCAGCCATAATACTGAATATTCGGAGTCTAAAACTATTATACCGAATCTAAAACTATTCGGCTAAATGAATATTTGGTTTGGTCGAATATCAAATTATTCAGCTACTATTCGTCTAGTTGGAATATATAAAAATTTTTAATCATTTGAAAAAATTCTGCTATTTTTAATTGTCATTAAATTAAGAGTTTTCAGAGTAATTAAGAAATAGATTATATTTATATGAAAACAATTGTTTTATCTAGTTTCAAGTAACATTAAAGAAAATTATTAGTTACATTAATCATGACAATAACATCTAACAAATTTTTTCAATAACAGTATAATGATATATGTTTCTAAAGTTGAGTTTAGAAAGAATGTACATAATTCACATGATGCTGCCATCTAGGAAACTTCAAGAGATCCAATAAAGAACACATCCAAATCTGGCAAGAAAAATGACACAAGTCGTAAAATAGCAGTTTTTTACTTGTCATTGAAAAATGCATATGAAGTGCCCCAACATGCAGAAAAAAAAATCCCATGTCTAACATACTATTTATCCACATGAGAATGAGAGACATTTGCATAAGTTTTAATATAGGTTAGCCAATATGTTGTTACTTTTAAATTGATTTTTCTCTATTGCTGATTCCGGGTTGACTTTTGTGAATTGAGCATTAAACCACTACTTAATTAGAGTAATATTTCCTAATACTTTTCTACATTTATATAAACCACTCTTTCTGAATAGTAGTTTTTATATATATATATTTTTTCATAATTAAAAAAAATAAAATATTATTAAATGTAAATAGTATTACTGAAAAAGTTTGCAAAAATTTAGGTTATTCACATCCGAATATAAGAGTAAATCAGCCAGCTAAATATTCGGTATTCAGCCGAATAGTTACTGATAGACACTTTAAGGTCAATCTTAAATAAATTAATATTAATATTAAGCAGGTTAATGCTGCAGTAAAATTATTTAAGTTTAGAGGATTTTGATTGAACTAACTTGACTAGTATGTAAAAAGTGTTAGACTCAGCAAATACAAAAAGATTTATTCATAAAATATAACAAATTCAGAAACAATTATAACAATAAATTCAAACTAGAAAACGATTTAATATAAATATATAACAATTTGTAAATCCAATCATTTAACAAAGCTATTTTCAATAACAATTCAAAAAACTATATTACCTTTCAATTAACATATTTACGCTGGTAGTTGATACATGACGACAAAAGTCTTTGGCATATCGATTAAGTTCGTTTACATGGTCGCCACATGATCAATGAGGAAAGATAGATGACAAAAATATCACATCACATTGGCATAGACATTTTTACCCACTTAATGAAGAACGATCTATCACACACCGCGTAACGTAGATTGCACATTGAAGAAAAACCTTAAAATGAAATTATTGAAGACAGACGATATCACGGTCGCCCAATGACCAGCGAACACCATTGAATTGAAGAAAAAAACAAAGTCAAGAACTTGATCCCAAACTTCATGGTCGACGCATGACCAATGAATAAAACAAACATAAGGATCTAGGTTAAGCTTAACTTTTAGTAGAAGATGAAATTCAATCTATGGTCGCCGCATGACCAACGATTTTATAATGATCAGGAAAAAAGTTCAGGAAAATTTAGCATTATAAAAAGTCTTCACAAAGACTATCCATTTAAATTTCTAAAGAAATTATTGCAGATCAAAAGACTTTAAAACTTAACATTTGTAAACACTTTTTTACATCATAAAAAACAAACTTAACAGAATATTTCAACAATCGATTTAATAAAGATTTTAATTTTTTTTTTTTTTTTTTTTTTTTTTTTTTTTTGAGTTCAGCATATAAGAAAAACGTGAGCAGCTTACGATATATCCATTATCTAGAACAGCTGCTGCTCAACTAAGCTGAAGCTCCAAGCTGACACCCAAGCTGAAACTCCAAAGCTGAAACCTAGCTGAAAAACTGAAGTATCTCCAAACATCATGGCCTTATATACTGCCTGTACATAACAACATTGACTGCCGCACCACGACATCCAGTGGTGAAAACCAAAATATAATTTAAAATAACAATTTCCAAGAAGTGGCAACAGCACAAATAGAAAAGATTATGCAGACTGGAAATGGCAACGACGATATAGTAAACAGAATAACGATGTTTGCGAGATGAAAACAAAGTGAAATTAAATATGAACAGAAAGTCAAATAAATTAAGGAACAACTATAGTATTTCCCCTCAGCTAGATTTGGCGATTTTTCATTGGCGATTATGGCTAAATCATAAATCTAAAAATCATAAATCATATACCATAAATGATAAAATCGTAAGCTAAATTATAAATCATAAATCATAAAATCATAAATCCAAAATAAATAGCATGCAGGCTGCCATATTATATCGCAAACAATCCAGAACGACATCGTTATCGTTCAAATCGGCGCCAAAGAAAAATCGCCAAATTCAGCTGAGGTGAAATACCATAGTTGTACCCCCTGTAAATATAATAAACTGCAGAAAAGGTAAGTTTCAAATACTTTCTTAAAGGAAATAAGTAAATTCAGATGTATTTAATATGAGGACATTGATGCTATCAGTTACTATTCAGTTTGAAATACATTCGGTATTCGGCCAAAACTGCTACTTGGTGCATCCCTATCTAAGATGCCAGTTTTCAGCATTATTTCTGAGAAACTTCGGCTTTTATTACTAAGACTAGTTGGTCTTTGTCTGCCAGATGGTCAATATTTCCAAATTTGCTGTTGGTATATTAACCCAACAAGCCATCTTTGCCAAATCAAAAACAGTGGGCAAATTATGTGGCAAATAGCCAGCAATTTTTTTTTTTTTTTTTTTTTTAAATAATGGAAATTAAGTAATGTAGTGTTATTTAAATTTAATTATTTATAAAAATAAACTTCAGCACAAATTCATTAAAATTGTTACTAGTTTAGTATCGATAGAAAAATAGTACCTAAATACTGCATTCCCCCCCCCCCCCTCCCCTCATGCCAATTTAAATATTTTTCAATAATTTACATATTTGTTTTTAATAATTACAATTTCTTTTACATTATAACATCTGCTTATTAATCTCCTTTCTTTCTGTTTTAATTATCATTTTATTATTATTATTTAATTTATTTAAAATAAAGAATACAATTTTATTTTATTTATTTTATAGTACATTGTATTGCAGTTGTGACATCTATTTTCTGTTAAATTAAAATAATAAAAATAATCTTCTGAAAACATTACAATATTTTATTTCAATATATTATTCCAGCAGCAATGACATCAGTTTCAAGCATTAGTTTCTAGAAACTTGGGTTTTTATTATTAAAAGATTGTTGACTAAAGTTCTTTCAATAATATTGAATCATAAAATAAATAGACCTTTTAAATTGGATAATGAGTAAATAAACTTTTAGTAACTTCAGTTATAGCCATTGCTAGTGTTATTTTCAATACAACAAAACAAAACACTTACAATCAAATATAAAATAAACTATATTTTAATCACATTAAAAACTGAGACAGATAATACACATTAAAAATATACATTTTAAAATATTAAAAACACAAAAACATAAATTTAAACGTTTCGAGCCTATTACAGGCTCCTCATCAGTAAAAAACATCAAGTGCAAATGATGAGATGAACAACAGACTTTATGTGAGTACAACGTATTCATCAGGAACTGCGCATGCCTCATTAAGTGGAGAAAAATGTTGATTAGTGTACCAGCCCTCCAGGAAAATTCTTGAGTGATAATTTAAACAATTAGATACGATTATTTTAGTATAAAATCAGGTAAATGGTCAGTTTCTATGGCATGTTGTACTATTTTTCAATTGCTGTTACTCGTGCAGATAAAGGCCGTGTTACAGTTATTCTGGATAGGCATGATTATGAAAGGAAAGCTTTAACTTTATTAAATGATAATTCTACATATAAACTGCTAAATAAAGATAATACCCCTGCCATCCAGAGAAAATTGAACAGTTTAATTAGTAAATTCGAAAAACTTGAATTATTTGACTCTTCTACAGCTAAAACTTTGAGATGTTATGTTCAAAAATAGTACAACATGCCATAGAAACTGACCATTTACCTGATTTTAACAATACTAAAATAATCGTATCTAATTGTTTAAATTATCACTCAAGAATTTTCCTGGAGGGCTGGTACACTAATCAACATTTTCCTCCACTTAATGAGGCATGCGCAGTTCCTGATGAATACGTTGTACTCACATAAAGTCTGTTGTTCATCTCATCATTTGCACTTGATGTTTTTTACTGATGAGGAGCCTGTAATAGGCTCGAAACGTTTAAATTTATGTTTTTGTGTTTTTAATATTTTAAAATGTATATTTTTAATGTGTATTATCTGTCTCAGTTTTTAATGTGATTAAAATATAATTTTACTACAAGACGTAATGATTTTTAAATATTTTAAAATAAACTAGTATGCTATAACCATCACAAAACCTTCTTCTATAGTTTTCTATACAAATTCACGCAGAGAAAATTATTTAGCATTTTTTCATGGTGAATGGAAACTATTTTCATCTTAGAAAAGTATGATTGGAAAAAAATAAAATTTGTGCTATAAAAAAAATATATATTAAAACTTTTTTTTTTTTTTTGGGGGGGGGGGGGGGGGAGAATTTAAAAATGAAAAAATTAATGCATTAAATTATCACACATATATATGTCAATCACTCATTTAAAGAGCATTAAGAAGTTTTTTTAAAACATACCCACATTGAAAATTTTACATTTGGTAGGGGAACATTTCTCCCAAGAGCAGGAAGCAATAGCAGTATTCCTACATGTACATAGATTTTTCCTTGTTTCACTACTACTATATATATATTTATTTTACAATGTTTGGTTCAAAGTAATCCTTACTGTGTATATTTACACAAAATTTTGTCCTATGCTGTGCAGTATTAAGTTGCGAAAAAATAGGATGATATCAACTCTAGAGAGATGTACACCAAAAGCTGATTGACATTAATTTATGTCAAGGTGCAACTAAACATAAATCTTTATGAAATCTGTGCAACAGTTCTTGATTTATAGATGATACAAAATTTTTTCATCCATACAGACACATAGACAGACATTTTCTAAAAATGCTCAAATAGTAGTCAGGACCTCTCAAAATGTGTAAATCTATCAAAGTGAAATCTATCTAAATGAATTTAAACTAATTAAATTATATTTCTTGCAACACAACTTGCAATCAAAAGAATAAAAATAAATAAAAGCAAATATATGAAAAGAGAGAGAATAAAGCATGGATACAGAGCAAATTTATAAAATCGTATAAAAAAAGATTGGGGAGGAAACCATTACTTTACATTTGCATAAAAAATTATACCTTCAAGTCTTCTAATTTTTTTCGTTCAAACCACTCAACTAGTCTTCCTAATTCTTGAGTCATTCTAGCAGCATCTTCTTGAGCTTGAGTCACTTCTTTTTCAGCCTTAAAAATTGTTTAATGAGAATAAAATATATCTTTTCAAAAAAAAATTTTTAATTTAGTAAAACACATTAAGAAAAAAATATATAAACATATATATTGTATATTGCTGATTTTCTTTTTCATTGTAAGATTACATCTTCGACACACATTTGCTAAAAATTTTATTATGTAATTTTTACTTTATAATGGCTAATTTTTCGATGGTCATTTTTACCATAAATCAATACAGCAGACTACTATTTATATGGAACTAGATTAATTAATGATTCAAATTAGTTTGCCATGATTTCCCATTATCAGAAATTGAATATAATTTACATGTTCCTGTTTGTTAAAAGACTAAAAAAGATTATGAAGTTCAAGGCTTGTTACCATAAAAATTATATATGTAATTTAGTTTAAATTATATCAAACCAAATTATATACAAAAATTTTAACTTTTTTGAATTTTGCTTTTTACTGAATTTATGAGCCATAAACAATTATAATTAGATTAACCTACATCATTTGGGTGAATTTCTGAATATTAGTCACAATTAAATTACTTTTTTCAATAAAATTACTTTTGAATATATTTAATGTTGTAAACGGCAGCAGGTAAGTGCATGGACTTATTTTTACCATAACTATTGAAAAAAAAAAAAAAAAAACGCAGTTTTGTGTTTACAGATTTTCAAAAATATTTTTTTATATACAAATTAATTGAAAATAGAAAAATATTATTAATAGCATCAACTTGGAAAAAGGTTAATTATCTTCTACATCAGTAAAAATATTTATTGAACACTGCTGGGGGAAAAAAAAAAAATAAATAATTGATCGAGGGCTGCATTTTTTTTTTTAAATCTGTTGTGAAGAGCAACACTCTTATGTGTGGTTATTTTTAAAAGATGTCAATTGTATGATTCTAACATTTCTATATGTACAATTAAAGACACATTTTTTTTTTTTTTTTAAAGAAGAAACAGTTTACTGCATACAAGGTAAAAATACACACCTCGCAAAGGTATCTAAAATGACACCTTATCTAAAATGACATCTCACAGGAGGGAAAAGAAAAGGGAAAAGGTCAAAGAATTTTTGCTAAATTTTTAGAGGATCCGTGAACAAAACTAAAAAGCCAAACTTAAGGGTAATTTAAAAAAAAAAAAAAAAAAAACATTTATAAAACATTTAAGGTTGTTATTAAATAAATAATAAATAAATATATATATATTTAAATATTCAGGGAAATTTTACCCATACCACTCTTTGAAATTCACTGATCTTAACTAAAACCTTTAAATGGCATCCCATACAATAGTCAAAATATCAAATTTGAACTTCTTTACTTTAATTGTTTTTAAATCATGCAGATAATAGACCAACCATTAAATATTTGATATCCATATTCAGGGAACCTCAAAACTCATAGCACAAATTCAATATAAAAAAGTTGAACACCAAAACAATATTTTGTCTACTATATGAGTAAAAGAAAGTAATCGTCATTCTTAAGCTTTTTTTCTTGACACGGTACAATTTCCTACAGCACTTTAATCAATAACATATACTACAAAAGAATATATTTGCTTAATTTTGGATAGCTCTGTATCCAAAATTATATGTTATTGACAGACACTACAGACATCCTGTATGTGTAAGTGAAATATATTCATACCACATAGTGCACTTAAATTTAACATAACAGAAATATTCAATACTACTTGAAGTAAACTTAAAGGAACTCTTTGTGATATAGCCCCAAAGAAATCTTAATTCTTTTGTGTGCCACTGCAAATAAAAAATGTACGTTTTGCATAACATATTCCATATTAAACATGCTTTTGTGCTATAAGAAATACATGTTAATTGCATTTTGTTTAGTGAAGTCTAAAGATAATAAAATATACCTACAAGAAGTTATGCTACAGGCGTAAAGTATTTCATGAACATCTCTGTGCTCATAACTATTTGTCTGGTTGCAACAAAAAAATTTAAGTAACATCCTTATATAAGGAGTGTTGCTTAATTTAAAACACTGAGTGTGGACTTTTTACTGTATTATTTTTGAGTAACGCTGATAATAATCTCTCACAAACATTGAACCTGCTAAAAAACTTATTTTTAAATTTTTTTTTTTTTTTTTTTTTTTTTTTTTTGGGGGGGGGGGGGGGGGGAGGTATCTCAAAATGTGCAAATACAGCAAAAACACAAATTTGAAAATTTAACTGAGAAACAATACATTCTCTAACGCCCAGTGGCAAAAAGTTTTGTAGCTGTCTGCGACAGGCTTTTAAAAATTCATAATCTGTCTGCAAAATTTACATGTAATCAGGGGAGAAAATGGCTTACATTCAAAAAGCCTGAAAGCTGATGGGAGGGGGGGGGGGTTGCCATCAGCGGTGATCTCGTGCAACAATACACAAATACAATTTTACAACTGAACAATATAGTATAAACAATTGTGTGTGCATTCATTCAATTCATCTTATTCAATTAAATATTTTATAGCAAGTTTGACGCAACACAATATAAATAATTATAAATAATAAAAGTTTTAGTTTTGATACAGAAATTTTTATAAGTGAATTGCTATCCAAAAGTTGCGGACAAATTTTTTTTATCGGTGCAGACAATAACTGTCCACAAGCCGTTTTTCTGTGTCCACGACTATGTTGCAGTGTTTCTGCCCCTGGGCTCTAACGTACATGGAATGAAAAAGTAATAAAATTAATTTGATGAAAGAGAGAGAGAGAAAAAATGAATTTATACTGTTTGAACACATTTCCACATAGATTTCTTCGATATGTTGCATATGGATAAAGGATAATCGTACATTTATTTTTTTAAAATAGGCTCCTTATTATCATAAGAGCCTATTGTATATTCACTGGTATATCTATTTTTTTTTTTTTTTTTTTTTCGGTATACCAAAAAATAATTGATAAAGAATGTAGTGAAGAAATTTAACAAAATCAATCTTAGTATTTCATAAGATGATGTTTCCTCTGTAGAATAAAAATATAATAGCTCAATAAAAGGATTATTAGATTAGAATATCAGAAAATAAAAATTTAATTACATTTTTAAATACAGTGGAACCTGTCTAAAGTGACCACCCTAGGGACCGGCTAAAATGGTCACTATACGCAGGTGGTTACTTTATAAAGTCACTTTAAAATTGGAAAATGGTCACTTTTACAGGTTCCACTGTATTTTTTTACAAATTGTTACAAAAATTTGTAAACACATTCATTATTAACAAATTTAAATGATATGAATAAAAATATTATAATGGCTTAGATATAATTATTTTAATTTTACAAAATTACTTTGGGTAATCAAAAGTTACACTTATTCTCCTACAGATGGCAGCATTGTGAAACACTGAAGTTCATGCAGACGATAACTGAATTCCATGGACAGGGGCGCCAATAGTAGCAATTTCATTTGAATAGTTGCAACAATCACATTGTAGTAAGAGAAAGAAATGGTGCGATAGGTTGGAAACTTGCAACTTTGTACACAGAACAGTATGATTTTTGTAGGAAAACATTGCATGAATTTGGTGGTTTATTCTGAAATATCGGTAATGTACAGACCTCATACAGTATAACATTTAGCCAATTTGAAATAGTGCCAGCAGTTCAAAGACAAAATGGTTGAACAGACTTAATTGATAAAAAAAGGCTGACAATGCTCAGCACATCAGACATAATGCAGAAGATAGAAGACATTATACAGTAGAGAGTCAAAAATCCACACAGCTTGGGACCAGAGGTTGTGCGTATTTTAGGATTTGGTGGATTTTGGAGCCCATAAGAAATCATTTTCAATTTGAATAATAAAAGTAGAATATTAATCAAACTAAACATATTACAGTGAATAATAAAACATTTTCACTTGTATATTTAATTTTTAAGTGCATAAGAATAACACTGAACATTAAAAAAATATTTATAATGAAAACAATAAATAAAAATGAAAAAATAATTGTTAAATTTAGACAAAATCAGTTCATATGCAGTTTGTTTTAAGCTACACTTGAACATGCACACATACATCATTGAGTTTTTTTTTATCTATTATAAATAGTCATCAATTTTTATGTAACACAAATTTATTTTGCGAAGAATTTAACTGAATATTTCCTTACAACTATGCCTTTATCAGATAGCATTTTTAAAAATTAGTTTATTAATTTCCTCATTGATATCATCATCATAATAATCATAATTTTCTTTTGATTAATTTAATATAATGTAGATAATTTGTTCATTAGCAACTTGGTTCGTGCAGTTTTTCATATTTTTATTATTATAATCATAAAATGCAAGCACAAAATCTGCATTCGAGATCTTTTACAAAAATTCTGATTTGCAGTTTTGGAACTTAAATTTCACTGTTTGTATCAGAAAAGCTGTGCAGATTTCAGACTTTGGCGGATTTCTGGCTCTCTACTGTATTCTCAACAGTCCTAGAGTCAGCACTAAACACTGGTGTTAAGAATGTCTGTTGGTGGTGCTCAATGCTCATTTTATTGTCTGTCACTGTAATTTTAAATTGTATATTTCAGTCTGGTTCTAAATTGGCTCCAGAATTAAGGAGAAAGTTTCTATCATTGGGGCATCTAACGATCAGTGCAATGTTTTGACAAATGCCTACAGTGATGCAGGTAATGTATTTGCATTATATTATACCGTAGCGCACTTCTAAATAAAGTACTTTATGACTTCTATTGTTCAAGTATAACTTACTTTTCGAACATTCCAAGTAGTTCTATAAGTTCTAAATCCCTGACAGCTTACAGTAAATGTAATTAAGAAAAAAAATTAGTTAAAATACCTGAATATATCATATTGACATAGAAATACATTAACTTCTACAATATACTCGCAATTATCCGTGGAACTGAGTGGCACAGATTCTAATTAATAATACTTAATATTATGTAATAAACTAAATACACCAATTATATGAGCCACTGTATGGTCATTTTATCTGCAGAAGATATTTTATAAAATATTCTTTAATCGGCAAACACACACATATTTCACAATTTTACTAAAAGAAAAATTAAGTGTAAAAAATTAAAAGAATAAGAGTTATTATTTAGAATGCTTTCAGATTACTGATTGCTACATTATTTATGATACACTATATATATATAAATATATAAATACATACTTATCTTAGAGCATTTTTTATTTTTAAATGAAATTTCACAAAATAATGTTCCAAAGACAACAAATTACCTGTGCCTGAATAAAGGTCAAGGAAATATTTAACAAAGAAAAAAGCATGTTTAGTTAAATTTTTAAACAAGTCCTTATGATTAAGTTGGAAGAGTAGATTTATTTCTTTCTTTCTCTTTCTAGCCCATCCCCTTAGACAATTACTGCTCTTTATTAGTCATTAGCTATTGATTGGTGTTCAGGCCTTGTCAAGATTTCCAGGCTTTAATTAATATGCAATCCAAAACCACAGGAAAATGCAAAAAGCATTAAACTAAGAGTTTTTGCCTCTAAAATTTATTTTAAGATCATTCGTGTTGTACTTTACAGAAAAGGAAAGCCTGCAGGTGAGATTTAAGAATTATTTTTGAGTTATAAATTTATTTTTTATGGGATTATTATTTAGCTATTATAAAATATTAAATTTTTTTTTTATCCTTTCATATATGCTTGAGAAAAATTCTAATTACGAAATAATGATAGCATGCAACACAGAAAGAAAAACCTGTATTATTAAACATACATATTAAAAATAGAAATAAAAGCTACAGACCCACTACATCCATTATGAAATTTAAAAGTTTTCAAAACTTACAATAGGCTTTTAATCCCCTGGCTAATTTTTTTCTTTCCCCCCTCATAAAAATCACTTCAAAATTTACCTTTTTTTTTACTACACATATTTGAAAGCTATGCATATTTGGGATTTTAAATATAATTATTTAGAGGCAATGAAATATGTATAATTTGCAATAAGAAAATTTTGTTTTCCAGTTATTTTAAAGAGTTTTATTCTTTCTTTTTCTTTTTAAAGCAAAAAAATCAAACTTTTTGTTTTCTTATAATTGTTTATGTGTGGTTGAGCATTCAGCAACCCTGACACTACATTATTCTATATATATATATAACAGTATGTCAATAAAAAACATTTCAGCTGTCATAGTAGACACAGAACCTCAGATAGTTTTGAGTGCATCAATATTGATCATGACACAGACAATTAAGAAAAATGATAATTTAATATTTGGTATTGCTTCATTTTTTAATAAATTGAACAAATGTGCAATAATCTCTCGCTATATATAAATAGCTAAGAGAGTTTATAAATAGCTAAGTCCGTGGCTGGACGCAAGTTGATTGGCTAAGAGAGATTTTCTTCTGTTTGTCTGTGTGTTGTTAGCACCAGCTTTTCATACTTTAGTTAATTTAAAAAATTGTTACCAGCTTTTCATACTTTAGTTAATTTTAAAAAATCTAATTGTCTGATCGATAAGTTAATTAAACTGACGGATTCAGAAAAAATGCCCCTTTCATTTGGTACCTTATTTGTAATGAAATTTTGATTAGATTTTTTAAAATTAATTAAAATGTGAAAATAATAACCTAGTAAAAGCTTTAAATGTGGACATTTAAAATTTTAATTGTTGCAAAAAAGAAAAAAATAATAATTTTTTTTTTCAAACATAAAATGAAATATGCTTTCACGCAAAAAATAAAATATTATAAAATATTTTACTCATGCACATGAAAAAAAGAAAATTAAAAATGGAGTAAAAAAACAATTTAGATAAAGTTGCACGAGAGTTCCAAAAAATAATGGAAATATAAATGAACGTTAAATAAATAAAATAATCATCTGTGAATCACATGATATAGAAAAACAAAAAATCGAATTCAGTAAATATGGAAAGGAAAGGAAAAAGAAAAGAAACAAAAAAAAAAAAATTAATAACATAAACCAACGAGAAACCAAAGTGGGCTTTAAAGCAATTTTATGATTTCTTCAAATTTTATTTTTGTTTGTAAAGCGATATAGATAAGAGTTTTCTTTAAATATAGTGACCAGCGAAGCGAGAAAATAATTCGTTGATTCACTACCTTCATTGATTTCATGAATTAAAAAATGGTTTTGTTAACAAACTTTGATCTATTGGCACGCAGGCAACATCAGGCTGAGTTTTGTACATTTCGAGTTTGGTTTTGAAATTTTTCCCGCATTCGGAATTTGGTTCGTTCCCAAACCGGGGCTTTACTAGTAATATAATAAATGAATAAAATCTATGGGTGTCATGATATTAGTTTATTTTAGTTTCACATTATTTTAGTTTCACATAAAATGACTCATTACATAAATGAAAATTATTTTTTAAACGAAAGTATCAAAATAGAAATCAATTATGAAATATAAGAGAAAATATGTATAGATGACTAAAGAATGGCACAATATTAATTTTATACTTTTTTATCATAAATACCGTAAAGCATGAAAATAAAAATAAAATAGATTTTTATCTTAATATGGAAATACATAACTAGGGGTAGGCGAAATGCTTGATTTGTACTTTACAGCTTATGTGAGTTTTTTAAGTCGGTAAGTTTCATTGTTGAAATTCAATGTGGTAAAAGAGCCAAAAAGCAGTTATAAAAACTCCCCCCAAGAGCATGAACAGTGTTTGAATAGGCAACTACTTTAGATTTTATTACCTTTTTAAGCTGTTGTTATTCTACACTAAACACTGTATTTTAAGAAATGGTGCTTTAAGAACTTGAGAGAATTCTACTAAATAGTCAATTAGCCTTACATTTATGTAAATTTTACTGTAAAGATTATGAATTATATATCGTATATTGCTGACTGATAAAAAAAAAACTTTGACTGTAAAAAATTCTCCACCCCTGAAATTAACACATCAGGTTTTAAAAAATAAAGGATACAATCTTTTGCCAATTGCTAGGGGTTTTAGTCCGTGCCTTTTCAAGATCATTCTTCTTTTTCAGTTCCTTCACTCGAGAGTCAAAGCATTTTTTTATATTAACCTGAAAAATAATAACAAACAATATCATAAATATATATTGTAGAAACATTACAAGTAAACGCTGAAACAAACAGACAGAACCTGTCTGTTCTGTCTGCTTGTTTCAACATTTACTTTCTGATGTTATTACTGATAAGGGGCCTAAAAGGGCTTGAAATGTATAATTTTATGTTGTGTCTATAATATTTTAATTGTAGATAATAATTGTCTTAACTTTCTTAATTGTCTTAGTTCTTGAAACAATCCATGAAAATAGTCACTTGTTTCATGGGAGTAAAACAGATAGCCTCAAATGTTCCGCAGAGCAGAAATTTTGTTGTTTTGCAAACATACAGGTGGACCTGCTATTATTTATGAACTACGATTTTAAATATGACTGTATCTCAGCATCTATTAAATATTTTAGTTTTTGAACCATGTATCTTATAGTTCCCGCTATTTGCACTATATTGCAGTTTATTTAGACAAATATAACAAAATAAAATAAAAAGCAGATTTTCTTTTAAAAGGAATTAAATACATAAAAAACAAATAAATTTTAATCAGTTTGATTCTATCTACTATATACTACCATTGCTTTCCGATAATTACTATAAATTAAAAATATATATATAAATAAAAATTCTTTTACAGGAATTAATTAAAATTGAAAAATAAAAAGTTGTTATACTATAAAAAATTATACATAAACACGTAACTGTTATAAATACATTTTTAATTTAATATTCTTAAATTTTTCTGCTACATCACCATTTTATTTTCAATAAATATAATAAATAATAAAAAAGAAAAAAAAAATTCGCTTTTGAATGAACATATTAAATAAAAATTAAATTGCATAATAGCCGTTGCTAAGATACACAGACGAGTACAAAGGAAGAATAAATTCGTGAAAAATCAAACATAAAAGCCAATATTTAAAATTAAAAAAAAATATTAATTTAAAAAATTCAAATTCGAAAAAATCTCGATGAGGTGCACACCTGCAGGGTCCCAGGTACCTACATGCAATTTTGTAGCTCTGCGATCGGTAGTGTGAGCACCAGAGTGCAGACAGACACACACATACAGAATTTATATAGATTATCGTTTAACCACAGTATTAGCTGTTAAAAAAAAAAAAAAAAAAAAAAACTGAAAACATTTTTTTAATTAACAATCTAAGTAAATGGTAATGGAAATCAATCTAAAACAGACACATATAGTGTACATACATATTAACACTATTTGTGCAATGTTGTAATATTGTAACTATTAGTTTTTTGGGGGATTTGAAAACTGTCATTTATTTTCCTTTCATTAAGGAGAGGTATTTTTTCAAATTTTTTCAAATCTACAAACATTTTTTTTTTTTCACGAAAACATTAAGAATAGAATTATTAAACTAAAAAGTATATAACTATACATCTCAAACTTTGCATTTCGATGTCTTTCCTATACTCAGAATACATTCTGAATTAGAAAAAAATAGTTCATTCAGTTATTCATCAATACTGTTTTGATTAACAAAATACTTTGAGCATACATATATTTTGGAAAATTTAAATGTTAAATAAAAAAAAATCAGAGAATTTTTTTTTTCTCTTAAGGAGGGGGGGGGGGGGGGGCAACAAAAGTACTGCAGGTTTTCATATAAGACAATTTTGTTTTTCAAAGATATAAATGACTATACTAGGTTTATAATCATGCTTATATATTTACGCTACTAAATAATAGTAACCTGAAAATCGACCTGAACTCACAATAGAAAATTTTAATGACCCACACCTAACTCAAAACCTAAAATGAAAATTAATAAAACATTCAAAATATACAATCTTTTTTATTTCTTCATGTCATACTGTTGACTAAAATTAATAATTCATCTAAAAATCTTGCAATTTAAGTTACAAAGTAAATTTTTATTGCCATACAACTGGTAAATAATTTAAAATGTAATTACTAATACACCAAGTTAAAAGTTTTAAAATCTGAAAAATGGATAAATAATAATTTTTAACCATTTAGGTGTGTTGTGTACTTCAAGTGTACAAAATGTGCTTCAAGTTTAGTAATAAGTATAAAACTTAAATACTATAAAATGCAATAAACTTGCAACAATTTTTTCAGGTTGAAAAAACACAACCATTCATCAGGCGAACAAAGTGGGCAAGAGTGTTACAAGCAAAGCGACAATGCACCAAAGGATGCGTTGCCGAATTATGTTTTTGCCCATTAAGAAATTATTTTTAAAGATATTCTCAAGTCGACCCAACTCATATAAAAAAAAAAAAAATCAATCAATTCAACCCAAACTGCAAGAGAAAAATTGTTTTCAACTTGACTGGTGAAATTGGGTTACCTAAACCAGTATGTGACTCAAACCGACGGTCGAATTTCATGACCTATTGCTGAATTTCATGACGCATTGTTGATTTTCATGACTTTAATGACCTAGTAGACACCCTGCAATGGAAAGTTTACAAACTTAACTTCTATTCCATGTAAAGCTTCAAAACTTCAGGTACAATTTTTCACCAAATCCACTGTAAAATCGCCAAGGATGACCTTACTAGTGAAAGAACTGCCGCTTTATTTTTATTTCAAATTAGATTATAAATCTACTTTCACCGCAACAGTCCAATTCAGACAGAAAAGAGATTTAATTTGCTGCAACAATATGGTTCAGTAGCAAGGCATGAAACTGCGTTCTGCTCATCAATAAATATCATGTACCCCTCTTCCCCAAACCAGAAACAATGGAATTTGAAATCATTCTGACATTTTACCATGTTTTTATTAACTTCGATTCTTGTTTGTTTGTTTGTGTGTTTGTCAGGGACAAATCTTGCAATCGATTTTTAACTAACTTCCCGACTAGCTAGACATTTGAAACTTTCAGGACAGCTCACAACACGGTGACAATACATTTTTCTAATAATTTTAGTCAACTATTTCAAGTCCGCTGCCTTCGGCAGCGCTTATATGATTCGACAGAAAATTTATTTAACTAACTTCCTGACTAGCTAGACATTTGAAACTTTCAGGATAGTTCAGAACACGGTGAAAATGCATTTTTTTTAATACCTTTAGCCAACTGTTTCGGGTTCCTGCTGCCTTCGGCAGCATTATCAGTACAAAGCTTACAATCGATTTTTCACTAACTTCTCGCCTAGCTAGACATTTGAAACTCTCAGGCTAGCTCAAAACACGGTGACAGTACATTTTTTTAAATACTTTCAGTCAACTGTTTCAGGATCCTACTGTATTCGGCAGCGTTCATATGATTCAACAGAAAATTTATTTAACTAACTTCCCGAGTAGCTAGACATTTGAAACTTTCAGAATAGTTCAGAATACGGTGAAAATGCTTTTTAAAAATATTTTTATCCAATTGCTTCGAGACCCTGCGGCCTTCGGCAGCGTTTCCAGTACAAAGCTTGCAATCAACTTTTAACTAACTTCCCGGCTAGATAGCCATTTGAAACTTTTATAATAGCTCAAAAGACGATAGAAAGGAATTTTTTTAATACTTTTATCCAATTGCTGGGGTCCCGGCTGCCTTCAGTAGCGTTTATATGATTCAGCAGAAAATTTAAAAACATGGTTTATAAAATTTTTTTTTATCTTATAATTATTATTTATTAACTGGTGCATTTTTAAAAACAATTCAACAATTTTTATTTATTTTTTATACAACATGTTTTAAAATCACAGTCATTTTTATTAATGGAATGTATTATAGTTCATTTATGAATATAATTTAATCTTTATGTTTTGTGAAAAGTTTTATTATTACAGCACATACTATAAAAAAATTCTTAAACACTTACACCTGACAGACAAAATATTCTCAAATCAATTTGTATCTATATTTTACCCTATGAAATTACTTTATAATTCATTACAGTACTTTAAATTATCATACATTAGAAAAATATATACGTTTTTGTTGTGGTAGCACCAAAGCAGAGAATAAGAATTGTAAAAAAAAAACTAGTTGGCATAGTTGGACTCTGCTCAGTTCCCCATCATATTTATGTTCTCACAAATTTCTAGTGCAAGACATATTATAATCATGTTAAAAGAAATGAATTTGACCAAAGCTTGATACAGTGACAGAATGAAATTCCCACCTAACAGGCTATCCACCGTTCACTTCAATATATTTATCTTAATCTATTATTTTATTTTATCAGAGTCAATTCCATTGTTTAGTTTTCATGCTACTATTTCCAATGCAATAATCCTCAAAATTCAGATTTATATGAAAAATTTACAATTTCGCTATGTTGATAAAATTGTAAATTACGAAATTTTTCTATTAGAATATTTGTATTCAATCATGTCCAAACCAATATCATAAATGTAATTTTGAAGTTGTCTAATGTATTTATGATCCTCAAAATGGAAGTTTATACTCAATTTTGCCTTATTCTGACATGTTAAGTAAATCGTAAATTCCAAATAACTTACGAACTTTTTAAATTGAAAAAATCATAGTCTATGATATTAATGCCAGTATCCTAAATAATATTTCGAAAGTTGTTTGACATTTTTACGATGAAAATATCCCTCAAGATTAACGTTTATGTGAAATTTTGCTCTATTCTGCCATGTTAAGAAATTCGTAAATTTCCAATAACTTACGAAATTTTTATATTCGAAAATTCATAGTCATTAATATTCATGCCAGTGTCCTAAATAATATTTCAAAAGTAGTCTGACATCTTTACGATGAAAATATCTCTCAAAATTGATGTTTATGTGAAATTTTGTCCTATACTGCCATGTTAAGAAATTCGTAAATTTCCAATAATTTGCGAAATTTTCAAAGTAGCATATTTATAGTTACTGATGTTCATTCCTGCATCAAAACTGATATTTTAAAACTGGTCTGACATTTTTACAGTAAAAAGTTTCCATTTAATGCACGTTTAAGTGAATTTTTGTCCTATTCTCCCATGTTAAGAAAATCTTAAATTTCTAATAACTTACGAAGTTTTTTAATTCGAATGTTGTAAATGAATAGGGTTCTTGCCAGTATCAAAAGTAATATTTTAAAACTGATCTGACCTCTCTGCGATCATTTGTTCATGAGATATCGTGTAAACAGACTAACAAACTAACGGACTAACACACTAGCGGACACCCTACAGACAGACACCATACAAATTTTGTCATTTTCAGATTCCTCACACCTCGACCTCGGTTTTTTGACTTTTTTATATGTTTTCAGGTATAAAAAAAGTCAAAAAACCAAGGTCAAAATTTTTCACGATTACCTAAGTTGCCCATACCTATAGTATGATGGGGAACTAACATACACCCAGCACATTTTTGTTGTTTAATCGGTTATATTACCATGTTTTTATTAACTTGCATTCTTGTTTGTTTGTTTGTCCAGTACAAATCTTGCAATTGATTTTTAACTAACTTCCCAACTAGCTAGACATTTGAAACTTTTAGAATAGTTCAGAACACGATGACAATGCATTCTTTTAATACTTTTATACAATAAATAAATGTTTGAAAATTTCTTAGAATCGCTCTCTTTATTACGCATTTAATTATTTTCTTTCAAGTTGATGGGATAATTCATCAAAATTTTTTTTCAAGTAATACATAGAATAAATACATAGAATTGTCAATTTTATATGATTCAACAAGAAATTTAAAAACATGGTGTATAAAAAGTTCTTTTTATCTTGTAATTATATATATACGTATATAAAAGTAGGCAGATACCGCTAACCATCAGTTTGCTCAATTTTAGCTAAATACCAGAGAGTTTGAATTCTATTAATTTTTTTCCTTTTAGTTCCCCATCATACTATAGGTATGGGGAACTTAGGTAATCGTGGAAATTTTTGCACTAACAGACACCCTACAGATAGACACCATACAAATTTTTTCATTTTCGGATTCCTCACACCTGAAAACGTATAAAAAAGTTAAAAAACCAAGGTCGAAAATTTTCACAATTACCTAAGATCCCCATACCTATAGTATGATGGGGAACTAAAAAAGGGGGGCACACACTTTCATTTCCTAAAAGCTTGATTCAGTTAAATTAGAGAAGAATAGCCTAACTCAAATAGAAAAGTTTACTTGATTTAATTGGTCGATTCATCAATGTCTATATAAGCAGAATAAAACATATTCACTGACTGGAAAGTTTAGTGTTTGGTGACTAGATGTCCATAACAAAGTTATAGTCTCCACACCCCCAAACTCCCCAAGAGAGAGGAAGTTCAAGGTCAATCATACATAATCAATTTTCCCTATTCCTCTCCAGGATGCTTGGTTGCAGAAGATACAAATTGTTTCATCTGTATTTTTGCATGCCACTTCTTCTTATATATAATTCTTTTTTAATCAAAATACTATTCTATTCAATCCTGTCTCACTTAAAGACATTTAACAACTGTTAAAATTATAGCAAATTAAGACTAAAAGAAAATTTACTTTAAAGAAACAAAACAGAATCATTTAAAATTGTTGATCAGTTTGAAACAAAAAATTTCACTACATACATTCAAATGTTGAAGATTTGCTAATGCATAATCATTTATTCTCTAGAATGTATTATGCATTTTAGCATACAAGACTTTTCCAAAACAGTACATTTTTTCTTTTATTTAAAAAGCAAGCTTTGTTAGAGATTTTTTTTTTTTTTTTTTTTTTTAACTTATATGTTGATATAAGCAGCATTTTTACTTTCTCTCACTCATACACGATAGAGAAAGTTTTTTTTTTTTTTTTTTAAAGAATCAAATTTTCAAAATTCAGTTTTTGTTATATTTACATGCTGATGTTTTGCAGGTCTTTGAATCCGAAAAATAGCAAAGTAAAATCATACATAACTCAAATTATGAAACACTTTCCTATGCAGAAATATTTATTCGTGAATTCATCAACCGTGAATATCTATTTCAACCAAATTGGAGTGCAAAGGTTGATATTTTTATTTACCAACTATGTGAAAATTTCCAGAGCCGGGAATCGAACCCGGGCACCTCCGCTTAATGCACGGATGCTCTACCAGGGTAGCTCAGTGTCAGCCAGGGTAGCTCAGTGGTAGAGAAACCGTGCGTTAAGCGGAGGATCATCTCGCTATATTCAAAGAAGATAAGTTATAAAATAAATAATTTTCTTACAGCAAACAAAATTAATACATATAATATTCATATTTTAAATGAAAACTAGTAAAGCAATGCTTACTTTAGTCTTTTTGCAAAGTGGAGTATAACCTTCTAATTCATGAATAACTTTAATTTGGGTCCTTTGAATCTATTTTAGAAAACAAAATTTATTTTAATAGTAGAAAATGTAAAAATAAATTAATTTTTACATTCACAAACTTTAATTCAACAGCAATTACAGAAATACATTGAATATGGAAGAAAGAAAATCTGTCGATTTCATTAGAAGATATACTTTTCTTCAGCATATCATTCAGCTTGAAAGAAAAAATATATACTTTCCTTTAAAATACTTCATTTTTAACCTTCTTTTAGAAATTTTATTCTTTAATTTTCCATTTTATATTCACTTTTAAAATAATTAATGCAGGCATTAACAATAAAAAATATTTTAATCACAAAACAGAAATTAACATAGCAATAATTAAATTTGAAGTAAAATTTTCAAAAAAAAAGGGGGGGGGGTTACTAAGTAGGCAGGATAACTATTATTTATATAAAGAAATTGTGCATACAATTATTTTGAAAAACTTATTTTTGAATTAAAAACTCCACAATAACTCAATAGAAACAAAAATTGATGAATGTCAAAACTATTATACAATCTTAAAATTTTTAATTTATAAAGAACATTACTTAACCCTTTGACGGTTAGGGAAATGAGCAGTTTTCGTTTACTTAATTCGCACAGTATTACCAGTAAACAGCAGTCGAAAGTGGCAGGTGTTTTCCCCCGCCGTTCTTTCGAAAATATCACCCTTCTCTGGCGATGCCATAGATAGCTCACCTCACACGTTTTAAAAATTTCTTAAAGTGTTTGTAGTACATAAATAACAGATTTTACGTACTTTAAAATAATTAATAAATGATAATTATTAAATGGTAAATTATAAATGATTTATAATAAATTACATAAGTAATAATAGTTAATTGAAAGGACTAAATAAATACAACTAATGTAAAACTTTATGAAGCATCAGACTCAAAACTTGATAAGCTTTCTGTATCACAATCACAATTATCTAACTTTTGTTTTTGAGCCATTTTACTTTACAAACACCCTAAAAAACGCGCCAAAATACGCATAAAAAGAACAAGGTAAAAAAAAACATTCCCCTTCATTATGAAAAGAAATTCATGGAACCCGTACTGCCATCTGTAGACAGTAAAACTAACTAAATTTCGCGAGTAGGATTCGTTTGTAACATAACCAATGCAGAATAATAATGGGCATTGGGGAAAAACTTCACTATGCGAGTAGTGCTCGTTTCTAACCATTTCGGTCGAAATCTTGCTCCCTAGCGGAACTCGTTTGCACGCATTATGAAGCACGGTTCGATTGCGAGCTGAACTCATTCATAACCATCAAAGGGTTAATCTTACTTATTTAATTAAATTAAATTTTTTAACTCTTTACGCTGAGCCCTTTCCATCTGGATCTAGACCCTATTCATAATCTTTCTCTGGGTTTCCAGAGAAATCCGGAGAGTGTGCTAGCAAATAAATGGAAAAAGCAGAGTTTGAAGAAAGGTATTATAAAATTGGCATTCAAAATTATTTATCAAAGTTTGATCGATCACTCAGTGTGTGCTAAAAAAAATCATTAAGTAATATAGTGGTAAAATAAGAGCTTAAATTAAATATTATTAATTGCGATACTAAAAAAAAATTGATATTTGGTGATATATTGATAATAAGAAATATAAATAAACAGACTTAGGTATTATAAATCTCTCTTATTATTAAACCAGTTAATATATTGTATATATAAACACACACATGCATACTCTTCGTATTTTAAAGGGAAATAACTCTTGTCTTGAAAAATTACAAACACAAATATCTAAAAACCAAAAACTGGATTTTCAAATTTAAACCTCAGCAGAGGACAAAAATACGATTTTCATATATTGCTCTGTACTTCAAAGAAAAAAATAATTGTTCATAAGATTATTGCTTTAAAGTATATCATAGACACAAATACCAAAAAACTAATTTCTGGATATTTCAAAATTTGTCCCTCGAAGACAGTGGGCAATACTTGTTTTTCACTTTTAAATTATCTAAAGTATTCAGCTAGTACACAGCTGGGGGAAAAAAATGAAAATTTCTGCAATACATTCTGTCATAAATTTGTAATATTAAAAAAAAAGGGAGGGGGGGGGTATAGAGTGAGATATCCAAAGGTATTTCATTTTTTTGATAGTGAAAAATCAACCAGATGGATTTGTTATCGGATATTTTCCAGATATCTGATCTACCACTTATTTAATTTTTTTCTGAAAAATTTCTAATTTTTAACTGAATTAAAATTCTTTTAAACATTCCACCTATAATCACCATTTTTTATTTTTGTTAAAATCGATTCTAAACCACTCGTGATTAAAAATAAAAAATCTAATCCAAAAAATATGCAAATTATCATCTAAGATAATTTGAAGATTGAGGATTGACAGCTCGCAAAATTTTAAAATATTAGTGCAAATTAACTTAAAAAAAAAAAAAATAATAATAATTAATATAAAAAGAAAATAATCAAACATATTTTCATCAAATATAGCTAAAAAACATTCCACTCAAATCAGCATTCTAATAATCACAATAAAGTTATTGAAATCAATCTCCTATTTGTTTAGGAGCTACAATATCACAGACACAGATATACACAGAGAGAGATAGACAAAGATTTCATACTTATAAAACATTTTTTTTTTTTTTTTTTTTTGTGAATAAAAATGCAAAATAACACAGTGAGTTTTTATATTAATTAAAACTTATAGGTAAGGATAAAATAAAAACTACACAATACAAAAAATTTTACTTCAGCATCACGATACTCTTGGATGGCAAACAATATATCTGAAAATTCTCCCAAGCTTAATCTCAAAGTTTGGTTATAGTTTTCTTTTGAAGCGAATTGGGAAATACTTTTGGCAACTTCATCACCACAGTCTCTAAGGCTGGCAAGTTTATTGACATAAGATGACAATTTAGAACTTATTTCTGTAAAATGTTTTTCAATAATATTGATCCTCTCCTTCATAAAATTATGCTCAATATCACTATAAAAAATAAAGAAAAATTAATTATGATTCCCCTTAAAATTAGAGAAATATAAAGCAATTAACATTTAGTTTACAATACATAATTCTATAAATTAAATTTTTTAATATCGGGTATTTTTCAAATTAGACATCTCGTAAAATTTATGAATTATCTTGAAACTTTGGATGTATAAAGAATATGAAAGTATTTTTTTTAATGAAAACACTGAATAGTTTCAGAACTTTAAAACCTCCTAGTCACTTGTTTTTATAACTTATCACGGATATACAATGTTTGCATTACATTTCTAAATGAAAATAGATGTGGATTATCAAACTCAATACAGCACTCGCATCTTCCTTCACAATGACTGATGAAAATTACTGCAAACACTTAAAAAAAAATTAAAGAAGAAACATATTAATGTAAAAAATACTAAACTGAAAAAAATAAATGTTCAATATAGTGTTTAGTACATACGACAAACATTTTAGATGAGTCAAAGAAGTAAGAGAGTATAGAATAATTGATAAAATTGCAATAATTTGCAATTAAAATAAAGGTATTAAATACAAAATATTATTTAAAAAATAATAATACCTTGTTTTTATATTTAATCCCATTTTAAGATCGAATTAATTATTTTAATTGTTTAAATTTATCAACTAAAAATAAAATAATTTCAATTTCAAATTGGAACACAAACAAACATCTGTGTTGCCACTATAATTATAATAAATATTATGCGAAAAATATTATTGTATTTCTGGTTATTATTAATTTTTTTTCCCCTTTTGCATCCGTCTTCCAATAATAATTATTAAATATTAAAAGGAAATTCATTAAAAGGTTTTTATCTATTTTTTTTTTAGTAATTGTAACATGCCCAATTGAAAACAAAAACTAGAAGTTTCGATCTCAGAGAAGAAGAAGTACAGTTGCTTGCTTTCTGCTCTCCAAATAGAAACCAGCAACACAACAACAAATGATACATTTTATAATGCGGTGAACAGATGAAACATTCCGCTTCATCTTGCTTTATCGGCATTATAATTTTCAGTTGACATAATAATCAACTCTTCGTACATTCTTTCTATCCAATATTTCACTAACAATTTATGTATTTAATTCTTGGAGTTCGCAAACAAAGTTCATTCAGTAATTATCACCGGCATGAAACCCGTTGCTTATGAAAAACTTGCTTCAAGTGAGCCGTCAATAGAAAATATACGTAATAAAGGACGTTCTTTTGAAAAGGTAAGGCATAAGCAAATATTTGTGAAGAAAATTTAGAATATTGTATTCATAAACTATTTCATTTTTTTTAATTTTATTAATAACATTCAACTTATCGTTAGATACATTTTAATATGTATACATATACTGTACAGAAACATTATATTCAACTTTAAAACACTGTTCATATATTATATTATAAGTTCTAATCGAATTAACATATAAAGTTAACCTTTAAATTTATATTATATTCTGTGAATATTTTACAGCTTTTGGAATTTGTTTCAGAAATGTAATACTTAAAGAATTTAAGAAATCACTAAATAAATAAAACACTACGTTCAATATTTTAAAAATTGATTTATTGAATCACTTGCAGTTTCATAATTTCATAAATGGGGTTCTTGAGAAATTTTTAAATAGCTAAACAATAGGAAAAAATATTCATTGGTTGTAATAAATTATTATAAATAAAGAACTAATTTATCAAATAAACCGTTTTATTTTAGCATTTGTTTTTAATGCACTTTTTTAAGTGCTGGAAACATATTTTGCAGTTAGTCGCTGTGTAGAATAAATTATTAGAAATATAAATCGCAGTCATCAACACAAGGTGGTAAAAAAAAAAAAAAAAAAATGTGGTACTTTAATTAAAGATTTTAAACTATAAAATAAAGTAATTACTTTATGTTTTATAATAAATTATCTTATTTGTGAAAATTTTTGCTTATATGAAAAAGTATACCGTTGTTTTTATCGTTCGATCCTTTTTGTCTGATATACATAGAAGAGAAACGTTAATCTAAGAAACATATCTGATGTTCATTCCAAAAAGTATTATATAGTGGAATCTAAATCTAAATGGAATCAACATACTTCACCATATAAAATCATTATAAATATATAGATTGGTGAGATTCTATGCCATAGGTGCTGAGCTATAGCTACCTTGAACATTGTGAAAAATCCATTATAACTAACGGCAATACACACGTCGGGTGTACAGGGACACCCGAAAATACACCAAAGCATTGCATTCTATGAGAGGTATTTCTATAAACCAAATTTTAATAACTTTGCTTTGCACAAAGATTAGTGAAATCGAAATATGTAATTCATATGCACAAAAGATTGCTTTCTATAGAATATAGTATGATTAGCATTAAATTTACAGGGCCACACAAAAATATTCAGTTACTTTGAGAAATATTAATAAAAGTTTCTTCGAATTGAACTTTTGTTTATATTAAGTATTTTTAACGCTTCTATCAATTTTTAAGTGTGAATGTGATTTCAATTTATGTGTGTGTCTGTCTGTTCGTTTTGCCCGTCTATCTGTCCACGGTCTAACTCCATTAAATATTTATAGAATTTTTCAAAATTGATATATGTTATTCAAGTTCACTACCGGATGTTCCCTATTGAAAATGGAATGAATACCTCTGCCGGTTTGTGTACAGGGATACCCGAAAGTTTTCCAGAGCATTGTGTTCTGAGAAAGGCATTTCTATAAACCATATTTTAATACCTTTACTGTAGACAAACCTTAATAAAATTGAAATATGTAATTCCAGTTCACTATCGAATGTTTTTTATGTAAAATGGAGTAAATACCAGCACTGCTTTGTATACAAGGACACTCGAAAGTATTCCAAAGCATTGCGTTCTATGTGAAGTATTTCTATAAGCCAAATTTTAATAACTTTACTTTTCACAAAACTTAATGAAATTGAAATATGTTATTCATATGCACAAAAGGAATGCTTGCTATAGAATATTGTATGATGAGCATTAGATTTACAGGGACACACAAAAATATTTAGTTTCTTTAAGAGATATTAATAAAAATTTGCTGAATTGCACTTTCGTTTAGAGTAAGCGTTTTTAGCGCTTTAAAACAATTTTTAAGTGTGAAAATGATTTCAATTTGTGCATTTGTCTGTCCGATTGTTCATCTTTCTATCTGTTTTTCTCCCGCCCCAGCGTCCGTTAATATTTTCAGAATTTTTAAAAAATGTTATATATTAGTCAAGTTCACTATGCTATGTTTCCTATTTAAAATGGTATTAATATGTTCTGTACAACTAGTTTATGTACAGGGACAACCAAAACAAAATTCTAATACATTGCATTTTAAGTGATACACTTTTAAAAATGACATTTAAATACCTTTCTACTGTAAAAATCACAAAAAAAAAAAAAAAAAAAAAAAAAAAATGTATTGTTAATATTGTAACACAATATTTTGTAATATGATTAACCTTCAGATTTACAAGGCTACACTAAAATATTCAGATTCATTCAGGGCTGTGATTATAATCTAACGGCTGCATTTTCTTTTGCGTTAATAAGCCTTTTTAACACTTTCCAACAATGTCTAAGAGTGATTTTAAATTCAATTAATCTATCTGTATACTTTTCAGTGCTTCTGTCTGTTGTGTGATAACGTAGGCAAAGAAATAAGGAATGATATATGATCAGGGCCGAAACTAGAGGGGGGCGAGCGGGGCATTTGCCCCGGGCGCCAGATGGAGAAGGGCGCCGAAAAGGCTGGTTTGTTGCCTTATTTACACATTTAAAAAAAAAAAAAAAAAAGGAAGAAAAGAAAGAAAGAAAAAGAATAAAAAAGTCAAATTCTTTCACTCAGGGCAATTTGAACAAAGAAAAAAAAAAGTAGAAAGAAGATTAATAGATAACAGAATTCATTTACAAGGAAAAGCATGGTGGATAGAGTGTTCTCCAAGACTAACAATATTCTCGCAATCGAAGAAGAGTAATTTACAAGTGGTCCCTGACTTTCAGCCATGGTTTTTAAAAAGTAAATGGTTAGAAAATACGTAGTATATTTGATTAAACTTCAGAAGGCTCTTCAGAAATTATGATTCATAAGGAAGCAAAAAAAAAAAAAAAAAAAAAAAAATGTTTTTTTTTCCTTAGGGCGCCGTCGTGACTATTAAAAGTGTGACTATTAAAATAAGTATATGTCAAAATAAAGCCATAATGTTATAAACAATCCAGTGCACTAAAAATAAAAGGGCAAAAAGAATGCAAAATAACTATTAATAATTGAGTTAGGAGCTATCATTCACAAGGCTCAGCAAGTCTCTATCAAAGTACTGTGACAACTAAAGCCAACCACAACCTCCTAACATGTATAATTATAAATATTACAATGAAACAAAATGTCTGTACTTTTACTATACTTTTTACTTCTTTATTCAAAGCATAAGGAAGTATTATGAAACCAATTTGCGAAATGGATTTTGTGTATCGCATAGCTTATAAACGAATAGTCATAGAGAGTTGTCAATTTATATTTGGAATTGTTATTTACCAATTTTGGTATTGACATGAATTCCCGCTTTTGTGATATCTACGAATTTATGCGATTTTTTGCGACGTCTGTGTGTACGTCTGTGTGTATCTTGTATAACTCAAAAACAAGTAGACGTAGAACGTTGCAATTTCACATCTAAGTTTGTTACAACAGTTGTTGTGCATCTCTCACTTTGGTGTTTCTGTGCGCCTTTCCTTTTGGAATATCCACGAATATTATATCCATGATGACCGAAAATACAAATTTTTTTGCAATTATATTTAACTTTCCGTCATGCAGATTTTAACAGAAATTAATATTAGCATGAATATTGATAGTTACAAAATTTGTTGGCATTCTTGCACATAGAAAGTAATTCGTAAAGACTTGTAGGTTCTAGATGAATGCATTTTATTTAATAAATATTCTGGTAACAGCCGAATAAAAGTCAATAATCAATGATTATTCTTGAAGCAATCGAATAAACCAGTTTTTCGTACTCATGAACAGCCTACACCACAGAACTGGAATTTTACTAATTCAGAACAATGACCAAATGCTTAAAGTTCTTAGAGATGTACGCTCAGCTTGCAGTCCAAACATAAACTGAATTCATCCAGTCTTGCAAGTGATTTATAGAATTTTCGAGATAGTTCTACTCTAGAAACTAATGAATTAACCAGGAAAATTTTACAAGTCGGTTTCTATTGAAGTTAGATCTTCTAAACTTTGGCTACCCTAAATTACAACTTTTCACCAAAATTGGGTGCCAAATTGCCAAATCTTTCGCCAAGTCGCAAAATTTGCCGCTAATGCCCATTTCCGTGGAAGTGAAGAAATCTGCCATCTATTTCCCTTTTAACTGTAATACCGTGTATAAAGTAATACGTAAAGAAATAGACAGGCTCTTGTCGACAATAATTATTGTAATGACTCTTTCCTTTTTATATTCTCATTAGTGATTTGTAGAACTTTTGATGAAGTTAGTTTGTCGTTCTGTGCAAGAAAACAGTAGATCATGCCAGCTTCCAAATTTCGGCAATATTAAGCCACTATTTTTCACCAAAATTAATGACAGGTTGCCAACATTGTCGCCAAAGCATTCACTCTGCGACAAGTTGTCATCTACATTGGTGATGAATTTAGTGACATCACGAGATTAGCGATCAAATGTGGCAGAAGATAGTTCATGATTGCCAAAATCAGCAAGCCCTTTCTCAGTTTTCTCGGAGTTAAATTTTACTATATATTATGCATTGTTTCTTGCAGCTAATTGTTTGTCAAAGAGTGCAAAAGTAGGCTATCTGCACAGAAGCGAATTCTGTTGAACTCTAAGCTATGCATTTGCCTATTAGAGATTCTGTAAAAAGCTGTAGATTATTATTTCTGAACAAACGATATTCTTATTTTGTGGTGTATATAATCCTATTATCATGAAGTTAGTGGTTCTAATAATAGTCTTCTTGGATTGGTTCCGAGAATATTCATAGACTAGAACCTGCCTTTCTATTTTATTTCCTGAAAATGATTTTAAAAAAGGTTATCTACAAATGGCACTGCTCTGCATGAAAATCGGCCCCAACACCATTTTTGCAAATTCTTATGTAAAATAACCTCCTGAATACGATTATGACGCCCATTTTGCCATATCACCCACCATTATTTGGGGACTCTCCCCTATTTTTATCATTTTCCGGTATTTTTATGGCTATAAATTTGATTTGAAAGGGGTGAGGGGATTGTTTTAACTGTTAAATGTCTTTTGAGGGGCTACAGAAATGGAGAATTCTAAAACATGAACATTTGCAGCAAGGGGAAAATTTAGGGGAGGAGGGGGATTTACCACTGAAATTACAAATTACATCTTTTATATTTTATTAATCAATTATTACTATTATTTATTATAAATTATATTTTTTTTATTTCAAAGTATTAAAATTATTTTCCATTCTCCAAATCAAATTTATAGCCATAAAACTACCAAACAGTAACAGAAATTGTGGCGTCCCGAGAAAACGGTGGTTGATTGGGCAAAATGGGTGGTCATATTCGGATTCAGAAGATCATTTTACATGTAAATCATCAGAAAAGGTATCACGGCTCGAAAAGAAAAAAAAATGCATCGCAGTGTATTTAGACAGCTAACAGTTAGTTCGCACTTGATGGATATGAGTAGTTTTTAGATACTTGTTCATATCTATTAATTCGTTATCTATCCGTTAACAATCTTAATTATATTAAAAACTTAAATATTTGTCTGTTTATTTCTCTGCAGTATAGTTGATGTAACAACTATAATATTCAAAATATCATTTTAAATTCTCTCAAAATGATGATATTTTCAGTTTTAAAAGTAATTGAATATGAAATTTACATTCACTTGTTTTAGAATTGTCATTTATAAATACCATTAATTTAAGAGAGAGGGGAAAAAAAAGAAACTATCATTAAACCAGTAAAAATAAATCAATAAATAAAACTAATAACTGTAGCTTAATTTAAATCTTTCTCCATAATACGCTTTTCTTCTTTTTTTTCACCTAAAATAATGCTTTGATTCACAACTTCATTTTTTTTTTTTTTTTTTTCAAGAAATGTTATAAATGTATAAAACATATACGTTAAAATAAAAATCGTAATAAAAATCGGCTGGTTGTAGCTCTACTTAAGCTTGTACATTTTTAAGCCTGGCGAAGTGTCATGCTAAGTTTTTCGACATGAAACACATGTTGCGATTCTGTTTTGTTTTGTAAACTCTGTTTTTCATAACAAGCATATAATGTATACAGTTTGTTAAATTCCGTCCTGGAGATGCTGAGATATAGCTATAAGAAACCGTGGCACAAAAGGGCTGAAGTTGAGCGATACATATCAAAAGCTAGACATCACCAGTTTATGTCAGAATTCAACTGCACACTAGGTTTCATGGAATTCCGAACATGCAGTTCATAAATTAGCTACAGTATTTGTGTCCCATACAGACACACACACACACATCCGTTAAATATAATCATAATACATTTCAAAATCTGTAAATTTATCAAAAATTTGAATTAAATTCAATATTTCTTCTTATGAATGCAGTTGAAAATAAAATGGCCATAAAAACTTTGTAAAATTTCCTTTGAAATTTTAATTTCTGGTTGGAGGGAAGGAGGGCGCCAAAATCTCTCCTTGCCCCGGGTAAACAAAATCCTAGTTTCGGCCCTGTATATGATACAACAAATACGTGCAGTTGGAAAGTGCTAATAATCAGTGTGTACTGCATGATTTTTCGTTCTTGTTAAAAAATGATTTTACGTTTGAATGCTTAAAATTTATATTTAGCTTCAGCATTCAAACAAAAGAATTGATATATGTGCATGTGTATATCAATTAATCCACAAAGTATTATCGAAATATGTTTAGAATATAAGATTAAACAAGAATATTGTAAAATCGGGGAAAAATAAAAAGTAGTTAGCATAGAACATTTAAAAATTTATTTTATTTTTATTATTTTTTAAATAATTATAATTATTTAAACCGTTTTCAAGAAATTGTAATATATTTACTTGATATATTTGAATGCATATGTATGCAAAATTTACTAAAACAGTACTTTAAAAAGACGATTTATAACGTCCGTCATCCCCTCAAATGTTGATACAATTAATAATAATAATTATATTAAATACTATTGCCCGTTTCGCTGGACATTAAACTTAAATGAGTTGTCAAAATCCCATATCTTTATTAATAACCTAAGTTCTCGCTGTGATAGAGGTTTTTCTCGCTCGCAACGTTAGGAGTCTGGGTCCCCACTGCCTTCGGCAGCAACTTACCCACTTCTTACTTCCCTTTCCTCAGCGGGTGAGTTCGAAGTTTTGCAAAATCCCACTAATGTACGTAATGCGTACACTTAATCAATATCCACGCAGCAAAATTCGCCATTCTAAGATAATTCAAAGCGGATTCAAACGCAAAAACATGTTTTTACACATGTTTATCGCCCTCCGACTCCGAGAAGGGGGGGGGGGGGATTTCGAATTTTGTGAAATCCAGTTACAATAAGTGCCGGATGCATACAAACAATTTATGCACCAAATTTCGTGACCACAGAAGTCTTTAATAGAAAATATTATAAATAGATAAATACAAAAAGCACAGCTTTAGTATGGGGCCCCTTTGGTGACTTTAAATATTTTAAGCCATTTTTGTGATGAATTGAATTGGCTATCTCAATTGTGCAATTAAAGATCTTGGCGAGAAACGTCCGAGCTACTTCGGTGTCAAATTTCAAATTTTGCCAAAGGGATCCGATATTAAAGCTGTTCCATACACAAAATAAATAAATAAATAAAATAAAATAAAGTAAAATAATAAAATAAAATAAACTCTTTTCTGATATTTACAAAATAAAAATAAAAAATCTTAATAAAATCCAAATTATAATCATTTACAATTAAGGGGAGAACATAAAAGAACCTCATAAGGTACATAATAACAACAAAAAATTTTGTTTTACTGCAGGAAAGAAAAGTGCTGCTTAATTAAATAAAAAATATTAAACTGATGCCAAATATCTCTATGAAAATATTTATCCAAATACAAATTCCTGATTAAAAAAAAAAAAAAAAACACCAACTTTTGTAGGTCAACTATTTATTTTTCTCTCTAATTTTTATTATTATTCACGTGAAATTAAAAATATTTCATTTTATTTCTGGAAAATAAAAATATATATAAATGCGTATATATAAATATAAAACCTTCTACCGAATGTGGGTTGAAAACGGAAAAAGGGTATAATAAATTAGAAATATCCGACCTATATTTATAAATTTGATACCAAATGAAAGGGGCGAGTTTTCTGAATCCAGGGATGCAAACAGTTTTTCGATGTGACAATTAGATTTTTAAAAAATAACTAAAGTATGAAATTTAAGTGGCAACGGAAAAAGGGAAAAATAAATTAGAAATATCAGACCTATCCTTACAAATTCAGTACCAAATGAAAGGGGTGATTTTTCTGAATCCTAGGGTGGAAACAGTTTTTCGAAACGACAATTAGATTTTTTAAAATTAACTAAAGTATGAAACTTAGATGGTAACACTTCATTTCAGTCTTTTCATAATTTGTAGTGCGAATCACGCGAATAAAAAAGTCTTTAACTTAAAAATTTATTTTTATATTTTATTTTTCAATTCAAAGCGTTTTAGTGAAAAAAATATTTATGGTGCATGCGCAGGCGTTTTTTACCCACAGTTCAAAAACTAATCAAAATTTTGAAAATTTCTATAGATATAATTTTCAGTTGGGTGAAGACCTAAGTTTCTGCCAAGCGCCGTTGAATTCCGTCCAGCCGTTCTCGAGTGATGCCCGGACAAAAAAAGCGACATACAGACACGATGACACACACACACACAGGCAAAATTTTCTGAAGTCATTTTCGGCTTTCATGGGGTGTGAAACGTGAAGATATCACAAAATTTTTTGATTCCGACAAATTTACAGACAAAAGTCTGATTTTATTAATGTAGATTGTTGTTTCAGTTTATAAAAATCTAACCCTTTTAAATTAGGTAATTATGTTATTAAAACATACAATAAAAATACCTTTAACATATCGATAGGTTATATAAATTCGGTTAATTCGTATTGATTTTGGAAGAACTGTATGATAAATAAATCCAAATTGCATATTTTGATCTACTAATTTTTAAATATATTTTACTTATAAAGTTGAGGGTGTGTGAGGGTTAAGACCAATTGACTACACAAGGATCCTAGACCTCAGTGAAAGACCTAGGTCTTCCAAAGGGGTCTTTCAAAGGGGTTCTGGCCTATATTCACATGAGTTTCAGAGAGAATTACGGAAAACACAGAATTTGTCATTGTGAAATTCAGGACAAAACCTAAGAAGATAAAATTCCTAAGAAAAGTAATGGTAAGGCATACCATAAACGAAGAAGGTATTCTTTCTAAACCAGTCTTTTTTTCAGGGAACAGTAACTGGTTCTGTTTATTTAAATCAGTGTATTAAAAAGTTTTTCGTTCCCTTCATCAAATAATGCTGTTATCAAAATGAATATATTTTGTTTTGGACAGACCTAGCTATAGCAGCCATTTACGAAAGATGTTGACTATTGAACACCGAGAAAATTGAATTTGTGTCTAAAGTGATAATGCCCCCAACATGCCTTAAGCGGGAGGGGGGGGGGGTATTGAAAGAGTTCGGGGGCATTATTAAAATCAAGTACTCTAATGAAAAAAAGGAGACTAAAAATTTACCCAGTTCAAGATAATTTGATTTAAATTATTGAAATCAATTTTTAAAGGAACAATACAAACATCCGTGTGAAGAGCTAGAAGAAATCTTTGTAAACTAGGCTTAAAAGGAGTTTACACAGCTATTTACGTCTAGGCAATGGAAAAGAATTTATTGAATAACATTCTGATGTAAATTTAATTTGATTTGTAAATTCAATATTATTAAATAGCAAAGTCTTATCGGAGACGCTGCTTATTTATATTACATTTTAATGAGGAAATAATAATTAAGCGAAAAAAAAATGGTTTTCATTGTTTCTTTTTCTGTCACAACAATAGAATAAAACAAATACCAGAATTAGAGTTTATTGCAAAAATCACATTAAAAGTTAATTTCAAAAAATTCAGATGTAGACCTGTACAGCTTGCAATTTTATTTTCTCAGGAAAGAGAGATGAATTTTAAATATATATATTGTATAACAGTTAAGGTTTTACAGCATAGAAATACAAGTTTGTATTTATTTAAACCCTTTTATTTCATTTTCATAAACATTTACATTATATATCAAGTGTATATAAAATAATAATGTAGAACAATGTCGAACAATATTATTTTCCATTGCTGTAATTGCAATTTATTTTGGACAGCGGAACAAACACTTCCGGAAGACAAAATTATCATTCTAATTCATCGATTGTGAAATAAACTGTTATTCGCATGATAATTGATGCATTGCTGGTTGGCTAATGTCGCATTATTTGGATGCTTAGATTTTTTTAAAATAATTTTAAATTGTTCTTTATTTAAATAGAAAATAGCTATTGTATTTGCAAAGAGAAATATTTTTTCTCTGTACGTTTCATTTTGCATTGCTATACATTTATTTATCTATTAGTAATTTTATTTCAACTTTATTATAATTCATGTCATACCAGTATTTATTAAGAAATATTTTCCTTTGTTTAATCCTGTCACTTGCTTCGGTTTGTGCGTTGCCGCTTTGATGTTTGTTTAGTTCATGCATACTTTTTTTGCCTGATGAAGAGTCGTGCTATTACTTGATGATTCAAAATGAATGACAAAAGGGACAAGTACTGTACAGTTTGTAATAGATTTATGTAGAAAGCAAATATAGCGTGAAAAGTACAAAGTTTAGTATTTTTATTTGGCAATAGTGAAAATTCTTCCGGGTACGCGTACGCAGTCGTCACCAACTGTTCTGTTATTTTATACTGACTTTCCATGAGAGAAAACTTACTGTGTGTTAGAATAGGGAAATACTTCATCGGTTATCCATGATATAAGATTTTTTTGGAACCAAATTTGATAAAGAACCACCTCATCTTCATAATATCATAAAATGGGTGAAGCAATGGAGGAGATACGGTATATATACAAATACAAGGGAAAATGTACAGGATGACTATCGGTCAAATCGACATAATAGAAAAGATTCATGAACCGGGACTGATCACGCCAATTTGAGGTCCAGGTCCTGAAGCAGTTTAATGCTCCCCTCTCCCCAAATTCCTGCAGCCCACATAAAACACAAAAAATACTTACAAAAATATAAATCAACAGTGGAAAAATATGAATGTACGTTATTTTACAAATTCTGGTGTAGTTTAAAAGCCCTACGTTGAAATTCATAATTTAAAAAATTGCATTACTATAATCTTCTCGGACTTGCCGTACCGTTTGTTAAACAGGCTTTGTTCACGAAACGTGAAACATAACTACAAAGTCTCACGATGATGTATCGCCATAGAAGAGTTTCCGATGTTGCCAGATAAAATTCCTAAATTTGTTTTCCATGCCATATTTACACTTACTAAATCATTATAAAAATTGTACGCTGCAAATTTATTTTAAATCACCCGGTATTTCGACCTAACGTATTTTGTTGCGAGTATTTGCAATTTATTCTGTTTGCTTGTAAAGAATTTTATTTATTAGAAACAATGCAAGTTGAATATTCATCACCTTACTACGACAGACATGCATTAGGTATATAGTGCGAGAAAGAAAAATTTGACTACAATTTAAACCTGGACTTTAAACCTAGACCGTCAATGTCATCCAAATCCCATGTGAACCTATGGAGAAAATAATCCCCATTATTATTTATTCAATAATTTCTTTGTGTTTTCACATTCGGAAAATTTATGACTGTTAAATTAAGTCTCGTTTTCCAAAAAGATTATTGTTTAATTTTTACAATTTATTTTGAATTTGTTAAGTGCAACATTTCACTTTGTGCTCATTGATAACTACCCTTCAATAGCTAACTTTTAAAAGACCAACTGAAAAATTAATTAATCAGGCATTACAATATTTTTGTATTTATGAAACGTAGTAGTATAACAAATTAGGCATAAATCATTACTGCTTTGTTTCGGCCTTCTTACTTATGTATGTTGTTTAAAAAACAAAATTGTACAGGGAAAAAAAAAAATCTTGAAAAAGCCATGAAACATATAAAATAAACAATATTTAATTTACGAGGTTTATCTATGAGCCGTTATAATTAAGAAAAGAATAAAAGTTTTTAAAATAAATTATTGTAAATATTTTTAAAATACTTATTTCTTTCCTCCCCCCCCCCCCCCACATTCCTTACCGTTTATTTCTTTTTTGTTATTTTTTACCTTTTACATATTACCTTTCACATTAATCCATAATATATTATAATTAAAAATCCCGACAATCATGGCATTAAATATTTATATATATGAGTTTTTTTAATCAAAGAAATATAGTTAAAAATTATACATTTTAAATGTATTCTACAAAGCAGAAAAGAAAAGAAAAAAAAAAACTATTTTAAGTGCCAGTATGGGTGTGTTTAAGTAATACTTTTAATTAATGAGTGTCTAAAATTAGCATTTAAATATCAAATGAAAAAGTTTCAAAATTCATGAATTAATATGAAAAGTTCAAAACTTCCAAAACTCTAATTATATTAAAGTGTAATTATAAAATGTATGTCTGCCGTTTAAAATTAACTTTTTTTTTTTTTTTTAATACATATTATTTATTTTAATACCTATTCTCAACTTTAAAAATAAAAATACAAAATTATCAGAAGTAAAAAGTTATATATTTAAGTTATACCGGGGGTAATTCAAAAGTCACAATATATATAAATATATATATATATATATATAGAGAGAGAGAGAGAGAGAGAGAGAGGGTATCCAAAAAGTATTGACTGTAGCACTATGCGATTTTCACTAAAATGTGCTAAAAAACATGAGTTTTTTTTTTTTTTTTTTTTTTTTTTTTGTTATTTGAATACATATTATTTATTTTAATACCTATTCTCAACTTTAAAAATAAAAATACAAAATATCAGAAGTAAAAAGTTATATATTTAAGTTGTTATACTGGAAGTAATCCAAAAGTCACACACAAAAAAAAAAAAAAAAAATGTGTATATGTATGTATATGTATATATAGTATCCAAAAAGTATTGACTGTAGCACTATGCGATTTTCACTAAAATGTGCTAAAAAACATGAGTTTTTTTTTTTTTTTTTTTTTTAATACATATTATTTATTTTAATACCTATTCTCAACTTTAAAAATAAAAATACAAAATATCAGAAGTAAAAAGTTATATATTTAAGTTATACCGGAAGTAATCCAAAAGTGACACACACACACACAAAAAAAATGTGTATATATATATATATATATATATATATATATAGTATCCAAAAAGTATTGACTGTAGCACTATGCGATTTTCACTAAAATGTGCTAAAAAACATGAGAGTTTTTTTTTTTTTTTTTTTTTTTTTTTTTTTTTTTTTGTTATTTGAATACATATTATTTATTTTAATACCTATTCTCAACTTTAAAAATAAAAATACAAAAATATCAGAAGTAAAAAGTTATATATTTAAGTTATACCGGGGGTAATCCAAAAGTCACACACACAAAAAAAAATATATATATATATATATACATATATAGTATCCAAAAAGTATTGACTGTAGCACTATGCGATTTTCACTAAAATGTGCTAAAAAACACGAGAGGTTTTTTTTTTTTTTTTTTTTTTTGTTGTTATTTGAATACAAATTATTTATTTTAATACCTATTCTCAACTTTAAAAATAAAAATACAAAAATATCAGAAGTAAAAAGTTATATATTTAAGTTATACCGGGGGTAATGCAAAAGTCACACAAAAAAGAAATATATATATATATAGTATCCAAAAATTTATTGACTGTAGCACTATGCGATTTTCACTAAAATGTGCTAAAAAACATGAGTTTTTTTTTTTTGTTTTTTAAATAAAGGTAACAAAGATTTATTAGCAAATTAGTTTAAATTTTCTTTATTAGTTGATATTTTCTCCATCAATCACCTTTTTTACAGTGGTGTAAAATGTTCAATGTGACGGCCGTCATTCATTTGAATGACCATCAGACTTTGCGCATTGGAAATTCTCCTGAAAAAAGCTTGAGTATTCGAAATATGTCATCGTTTGATCAAGCGAATCTGTTTAAAATGTGAGAATACCCTACGAATACATCTACCTACCAGTATTTGAACACTTTCGAATTTAGACATTTTGTCAAATAACTAGACAAGTTCTTTTGGAATCATCTTGAAACTTTGGTAGCGTAAAGAACACATTATACGTCATATATTTCAAGAAGAGTTGTCTCCTGAAAAGGAAAACGGGACCAGTAAAAAATTAAAGAAAAATCAAAATGTTTTGGATCACCCTTTACAAAGTAATGCTTGAAATTTATTTTGGCTGTAGCATGTGATTAAGAGAATTTTTCTCACTCTCTGTATAATTTTTTAAAAGGCTACCACATATATTTATGGAGATATAACGTTTTTTTTAAAACACTGAAGAAAAAAAAAAAAAAAAAAAAAATCCACTTTTTAAACTGTAACACGTAGCAAAGACATTTTCAGAAAACTTGGCATTTATGAATAATTTATGTCCTAAAGGTGAATGAAAAACTCCAGATACAGTTTGAAATTCATTTTTTCAATTCCTTTTAATGGCTGATATAAAACTTTTTTTCGGCTTCAAAAATTTTTTGCTCGCTAACAAGGGGATGATAGATCTATATATATTGCTATATTTATGCATGAATTAAGAATTTGCTCCGATATATAAAGTATTTGGGACACAAAATTATTGAAAGCAGAGCCTGATTATCCAAAAGGCTCAGGAAGCACAAGCTTCCCTTCTGAAATTTAAGAGGGGCCCCATAATGATTAAAAACATGGTCTTGAATTTTTTGTTTCATATTTTCACACTGAGATTGAATTTTTTCTGAGAGAGGTTACCTAAAACAAGACAAAACACTCACTATTTTGGGAAAAATCTATTATTTAACCTCAAAAATCTGAATGTTCTTATTTAAAAAGTTGTATGATTTTAATGTTCTGTGTAGAAACCACAAAGATGTATGAAAAAAAAAAATAATAATAAACACACACTATTTTTTGGTCTATAGCATTTTTATAATACAATATGTAACAGGAAAACAAGATTTTCCGAAATGAAAGGGGGCCCCGAAATGATGCTGAGCTTCCCCTAGCTTCAAAGCTTAATCGGGCCCTGATTGAAAGGTTTCTAAAATGTTTTGACAAACGATGTAAATTTGAATATTTGACTATTTAATTTAAGTTTGGGTGTAATTTCTTATTTCTTTAAGATTCATTTTTGTGAATTGCTATACAGAAAACCGTTCTGAACTAGAGAGCATAATAACTAGAAAAAATAATCTCGTGTGTCACTCACACGACTTTCGCTTACCCTTAAATTTAATACTATAAATACAGGTTGGAGATTAAGTGGTAACATAACGAGTACTGTTATATAAACCTATGTTAAAACAATTCAAATTAGGCTTCGGAAAAGTTTTATATGATAATTAGTTCTGTGTGAGGGGGGCTACGGTCCCCCGTAATTCCCCGTTTCATTACTGCACTTATATTTATATATAATTTAAGTTCGTTATTAAAATTAAAAGTTCGCTTAAAATTATTCAGACAACTTTCACACGCAACATTCCCTAAACTTATCAGTCTTGATCAAACTTTTCTAGCAACAAACTTATATTAACTTGAAATACAACTTTTAGATCTCCTGAAATTATTCGTTTTTAAGTTACTCTAAGAGACACAGACAAAAATCAAACTTTAAAAAACTTGACTTCGGTAATCATGAAGCCTCAAAACGTGTAAATAAACAAAAAACAAGCGATGAATATTTAGCTTAAAAACATGCATTATTTATCATATGTCTATGACTATGAGGAATTAATTTACATTCCTAAGCAGCTTTTCTGGACATGGTAAAATAGTAAAGCACTTCCACTAACAATAAAAAAAAAAATATTATCACTTAAATATTTGCAGCCCTCTATATCTTTTGAAGAATATATACAAACCACATTGTGCTCTTAAATATAATTCTACAGTAATAATATATGGCACAACCTGAAATGCGCTTCCATCAATTTTCAGCTATTGTCGCACTGTAATCTAGTTCTTTTGCGTAGCCCTGTAAATTAACGGTGAATGATTTCACTGCCATATTCTACATGAAACATGTTTTTACGCGTATAATATATATATATATTCATTTCATTTGGTTTAGTGCAGTCTATAGATGTTAAACTCTACTTACCTGAAATTTTCCCCATAGACGTAATGTATTTGAATACTCTTGAGTGTCCCTGTACACGAACCATTTACTTCATCTCAACGAAAAGCTTAGTGTAGCATCCCCATATGATACACATTTAGAATACCAAGTTTGGACCTTTCTGCTGCTATTTGTTCTTGAGATATGCTGCTAACAGACACGCACACAGACAAACATACACACAGACAAACACACACACACAGACTAGCCGCTAAAATTCGGATTCAAGGGGCCTCAAAACGTGTAAATATAACAAAAACTCACTTTCGAAAATTTAACCCAAAAACACTACTTTCTCTACCTTATGAGTAAGAGAAAGTAATATACATGGCTAGAAAACATATGCTTGGAAAATAAAGAATATTAATTGAAAACACGACTGCGCAAAACAAACTTCACTAATATGTATATTTATTCAGATAGTAGTAGACAAGACTTGGATGCAAGTTTCCATAACGTTGCTTCAACATCTCATCTCGTACCTTCTTACTTATTTTTGTACGCATTGCAAACAATGTAATTCCTAAGATTAATGAAAAGAAAAAAAAAAAAAAAAAAAAAAAAATCATTATTTTTTATTAACTTTCAAGAAGACAAAAGACATATAAAAAAATACTTCAGTTTTTACTGCTCTACAATTAAGATATCCAAGAAAATTTATTGAGAGTAAGAACAATGCATGATCAGAAATATTTAAAATAAAATATCTAAAAATAGCACAAATAAATTTTTCTTTATGTAGGCATCTATTTTTAGCGTTTGTACGGTGCAATATCAAAACATGAATTCTGTGTATGTGATGAAGAGAAGGCTATTTTTGAATTTGTACATAAATTATCAATAATTTTCTTTTTACATTGACCTTATTTATGAGATTTAAACGCTAATAAAGCACAGCTTTTAGTTATTTGAATAACGCATCTATGAAATTCATAACAGTAATGCAATATCATGATGTAAAGGAAATTTATTCATTTAAAACATGCAAGTTTGGTAGTACAGCAATTTTTTTTAATATTATTTTTACTTGAATGTCAGTAAATTTCACTACTCATTAATGTACATATGCATTAAATATTTTCATAAGTGGATATATGAACAAATACTTGTAGAATTATTGAATACAACCGGATGACTTTGCAAATTACAAGTTTATTTAATTTTAAGTTAAATATATTTAGAGAATATAGTAAACAGTTTTAAAAGAACACCCGATCGCAAAAATGAATAACAATAGTAAAATCTCTTAACTTATTAACAATATACTTTTTTTTTTTTTCCCCGTTAGAATTCTCTTGCTAATGTCGAATTACATTGAAACTTTCTTTAAAAGGACTACCCATCGTGCCATAAAAATTTAGACTTTAAAAGAAAGGGAGCTTTTTAATAGAAATTGTTCAATAAATCTTAATTCAAATAACAAATTCAAAAATTAAATGGTTTTAACTATACAAATTTACATTATTTGTCAATCGAACTTTTTATTCGCCATTGATATTAGTATGTTTAAAGTTTGAAAACTTTTTAGCAGTAATTTTATTTTCCAACAATTTTTTCATGTTCTGGAGCGGATTATTCAGCTTAGCTATTTTTGATGCATTAATCCAGTGATTCTCAACCACTGTGCCGCCAAATTTTAGAAATGTATATAGTAAAAATTATAATGCTTTTTTTTTTTTTATATATATATAACGAGTAAAGTTTGTTCAAATTAAAGAAAAGTACACTGTAAAAGAAAACTGCTGTTTTTACAGTTAAATACCATATTTTAAACTGTTTTTATATTCGATAACTGTGACATTTCATAAAGTGAAATATTTGTCCCAAGTGAAATGCGTGCCGCCAAATTTTCAAATCGTTAAAAGTGTGACGCAACAAAAAAAAAAAAAAAAGGTTGAGAATCACTGCGATTAATCTATAAATTTCCAGTAGAGTTTCCTGTTAGAAAATATCAGTTTTAACTATTAATTCTTAATACCAGCTAGGTTTTAATACTTTCATTAGCTAAATAACAGAATGTTATGAAATTCTGCTTTCGAAGCTCGAATTGCGTTTTTTATGTAATACACAATTATAAAGTCTTGTCAGTAACTTGTTTTCTTTACATAGAGGTTGTTATTTAAACGAAAGATTAAACTCAGTTATATAGTGAATTAGTTCAAGTCAAGGATAAATTAACTCCCTTAAAATGTAACCTTTTAAAGAGAAGTACGCAATTAACATAGGCCTTCAATGGAGGTAAATTGAATCACCACTTTCAAGAAGGGAATAAGGGCCAAAAATCGAAAATTAAGATTTAAAAAAAAAAAAAAAAAAAGTCACTTTGCGTTGACATACACGTCAGGTAAAAGAAGGAAACGAAAGTTACTTATTTAAACTAAAAACAGGTATCGGAAATATTTATGATTTTGATTGATCCAATGTGATCGCAATTGTAAAGCCTTAAAACGTAAAATAAGAGAATACGACCGAATCTTTGCACCCTAGCAATACACACAAATGATTAAAATTTCAAAAAATCCGGATTCTACGTCCAGCAAATTTCCTGTTCTGATTTTACTAAATTATGTTTTTATCGTTTTTTCCAAAAATCCTGATTTTAGACTTGTTTTCTTCTTCGAACTGGTGATTCAATTAGTATGAAGTCCTATGAGGGAAATTTTAGCCTTAAAGGGAGATGGCCCTTGCTTAAATAGAAGTGGATTTTAAACTATTTCTTCTCATTTAAATCAGAATAATGATGGATTGGAATAAAATAAGTAATTATATCTTATCGTACCTTGGCAAGAAAAATTATATAACTCAAAAATGCAATATTTGAAAAAAATTAACCTAAAGATAACAGTAAAGCATTGAATGGCATTATAATATAAGTGACACAACTGCCTCTCAGGTGGATAGTTTTTGAGATAGAGATGCGACGCTTTTTGTGCACGTTACGGCACTACATATACACTTGTCACTGTCATAAATTCAAAATTACTATTTTTGACTTATGCCACTTTTTCCCCCCTCCAAGGTGCGATACGTGCTAATTTCCGACATCGATTTAAAGTGTAGCAGGGCATGCAACACCTTTTCATCTTTTCTGTACACGCATTCTTACTTTTCGACGAGACACCATCATTCCTCATCGTTTGATGCCTCCCGAAATGAGACTGTTTTCGCCAATGTCATAACCTAGATGTTTCATTTAATTGAAGAGGCGAAAAGCTCATCCGTCCGAAAACGCATGCATTCGCTATGTACCTGACCCAGATAATTGAAAGAGTTAAGGTTTGATCAAAACAATCTTTGTGGTTGGATGCTGTGCTGTTATATAAGGGCCTGGGGAATGACCTCTTATTAGTTTTTAATTAATCAAAAGCAAGCCGTACTTTACTTTTATTTACTTTAAGATGGATGCTTAGCAAAAAGAATGGTTTACAAAATATGTTTCAAAGCATTTTTATTTTCTTCTATATGTATATAGAAAAAAGTATTGGATTAGTGAAATTTTTCGAACTCCAGCTTTCGATGGATTTACATGTTTTGGGATTTCCTGAACATGATTTGGCTGTTATTAGTAAAATCTGTCTGTGTGTGTGTATCACGAACCAATCTCACACGAACCAATGAACGAAATTTAACCAAACTTGGTATTTCGTTGCACCCTGACTTAAACTGGTGCTGATTAGATTTGGGGATCAATCACTTATCAAGTGGCGCGGTGATCCTATTTTTTTCTAATTTTTTAACATGGTTGTTTAGGACAAAATTTCGTATATGTGTACATAGTGAGAGTTATTTTTAACGTGTAATTGTAAAATTAATATGAATTATGGATAATTGTAGTAATAAACTAGGAAAAAAAGTTTGTGCATGTGGGAGCATCGCTTCCTCCCTGGGGGAAGGGGGTGCTTTCCCCCCCCACCCGGGGGGGGGGGTGTAAATTTTCAGTATGGGTATCTTTCAAAAAATCTCGTCAATACCTCTAAAACTGCTGAATTTCACCAGCCCGCACACTTTTGCAATTAAAAAAATCAATTATGTCATTCGAAAGTACTCCGATAGTACCGGTTAGTACCGCAAAAATTTTCGTTAGTACCGACACCAGTACCAAGTACTGAAGAGTATAAAAATTCGGGCTGGTGAAATGGTGGCCCGCACACTTTTGAAATATCAAATTTCAACGATGTCATTCGAAAGTACTTTGTTAGTAAAGGTTAGTACAGCAAAAACTTTCGTTAGTACCGACACCAGTACCAAGTACTGAAGAGTACAGAAATTCGGGCTGGAGAAATGGTAGCCCGCACACTTTTGAAATATCAAATTTCAACGATGTCAATCGAAAGTACTCCGTTAGTACCGGTTAGTACCGCAAAAACTTTCGTTAGTACCGACACCAGTACCAAGTACTGAAGAGTACAGAAATTCGGGCTGGAGAAATGGTAGCCCGCACACTTTTGAAATATCAAATTTCAACGATGTCAATCGAAAGTACTCCGTTAGTACCGGTTAGTACCGCAAAAATTTTCGTTAGTACCGACACCAGTACCAAGTACTGAAGAGTATAAAAATTCGCGCTGGTGAAATGGTGGCCCGCACACTTTTGAAGTATCAAATTTCAACGATGTCATTCGAAAGTACTTTGTTAGTAAAGGTTAGTACAGCAAAAATTTTCGTTAGTACCGACACCAGTACCAAGTACTGAAGAGTACAGAAATTCGGGCTGGAGAAATGGTAGCCCGCACACTTTTGAAATATCAAATTTCAACGATGTCAATCGAAAGTACTCCGTTAGTACCGGTTAGTACCGCAAAAATTTTCGTTAGTACCGACACCAGTACCAAGTACTGAAGAGTATAAAAATTCGGGCTGGTGAAATGGTGGCCCGCACACTTTTGAAATATCAAATTTCAACGATGTCATTCGAAAGTACTTTGTTAGTAAAGGTTAGTACAGCAAAAATTTTCGTTAGTACCGACACCAGTACCAAGTACTGAAGAGTACAGAAATTCGGGCTGGAGAAATGGTAGCCCGCACACTTTTGAAATATCAAATTTCAACGATGTCAATCGAAAGTACTCCGTTAGTACCGGTTAGTACCGCAAAAATTTTCGTTAGTACCGACACCAGTACCAAGTACTGAAGAGTATAAAAATTCGGGCTGGTGAAATGGTGGCCCGCACACTTTTGAAATATCAAATTTCAACGATGTCATTCGAAAGTACTCTGTTAATACCGGTTAGTACCGCAAAAAATTTCGTTAGTACCGATTCCAGTACCAAGTACTTAAAAGTACAAAATTTCAGAAGCAATTCACAAATAATAATAGTAATTCACTCTAATTTATTAAAGAATAAAATGACATTTTATAACTTCGGATTTGATTCAGGAAAGTATTGCAATCATGAAAAATTTCAAATACGATATTTTGATGTATCTATACGTTTTAATTTTTTCTGACTTCATCTTTTGCCATTTTTACTGTTATTTAAGTACGTGTGTATATGTATGTGTGTATGCGTGTCAGTGTGAGTGAACTTTGATCGATTGAGCTAAAAGTAGGTAGATATGTTACAGGTCACCTTCGCACGAATTGTATAGGTTTGGATGAATCTAGCACTTATTATTATTATTAATAATTTTTTATTTCACAAGAACACAAAAAAAAGTCTTTATCATTAGGGAAAGGAACTTAAAACATGTTTAATTGTACCCCGCAAACAGATTACTACTTACTATTTTTTTTTTTTTTTTTAATTACAAATTTTCAATATATATACGTATATACATATATATATATATTTGATTTTAATTTTAGAGACATAAAGTCAACAACAATGTATTTAAAAAAAAAAAAAAAAAAAAAAAAAAACCTTTTTAAATATAACAGCAAAGTAAAAAAAAAAAAAAAAAAAAAAAACTTTTAATAATCGAATTTAGTTTTAATGGTGAAAATCTAATAATCTCCTGTTACTGCCGTAGAAGCCTGAATGTATCTAAATCACATCATAAATATAACATCTAGTTTTACAACATATATTTGAGCTGAAACTTTCCATGACAAATCGGGCTGATTTTAGAAGTAATGTTTCATTGTACCTTGACAATTTTTAGTTCTAATAAAAAGACATAAAGGAAAATTCTTTATCATTATGGAAAATGAACTCAAATTATTAAAACGCGATAGCCTCTATACGCCTTATCCGATTCAGCTAAAAATTGGTAGGTATGTTATAGATCACCGTCATACAATGTGTATTAATTTTGATGAGTACAGGATTTACAATTCTTTTACAGAGACGCAAAAAATTTCTTTATCATTATGGGCAATGGACACAAATTATTTCAAGTGCATAGTGTCTAAACTGTGCATTCGACTAAGATATAAATTGGTTGGCACATTATATAAGGTATGATCGCAAGAACCATACAGATTTACATGAGTGTAGAACTTTTTCTTTTTTAGCGGTATAGGAAATATAATTGTTATACATTTCGGTCTATAGGCTCAAATTATTTAAAGCTCAACTTAGCTTTATAACAAAAAGCAGATAAATATTTGATATTTCGATCTTATCAACTATAGTACTTTTACATGACGTACAAAGAAAAAAAAAAAACATACATTACGATCCATTAAATGACATGCATCTTGGAAGAAAAATACTCAAACGACCTATTAGGATTTTCCTTTTAGTTCATTTAATGACTTCACTCATTTAAATTTATTAAAAAAAAAAAACTAAATTCTGGGAAAATCGTGTGAAATGATTACAAATTTTTATTTTTAGATTATTTTTTAAATGTAAAACTAGAAAGAAAATCAAAATATTGTAATGTTTCTACGCAAGATACAAAAGTATATATTTTTAAATAGGCAAAGTTCAAATTTATAAAAAACATCTATTTTTAATTTTTAACACTGTACAACAAGGCAGAAAAGTGTTAACAAGGTTGAAAAGTGTTAATGACTTCGGTTTGTCTGTGTACTGTTCAGTACTTGGTACTGGTGTCGGTACTAACGAAAGTTTTTGCGGTACTAACCGGTACTAACGGAGTACTTTCGATTGACATCGTTGAAATTTGATTTTTCCAAAGTGTGCGGGCTACCATTTCAACAGCCCGAATTTTTGTACTCTTCAGTACTTGGTACTGGTGTCGGTACTAACGAAAATTTTTGCGGTACTAACCGGTACTAACGGAGTACTTTCGATTGACATCGTTGAAAATTGATTTTTCCAAAGTCTGCGGGCTACCATTTCAACAGCCCGAATTTTTGTACTCTTCAGTACTTGGTACTGGTGTCGGTACTAACGAAAATTTTTGCGGTACTAACCGGTACTAACGGAGTACTTTCGATTGACATCGTTGAAATTTGATTTTTCCAAAGTGCGCGGGCTACCATTTCAACAGCCCGAATTTTTGTACTCTTCAGTACTTGGTACTGGTGTCGGTACTAACGAAAATTTTTGCGATACTAACCGGTACTAACGGAGTACTTCCGATTGACATCGTTGAAATTTGATTTTTCCAAAGTGTGCGGGCTACCATTTCAACAGCCCGAATTTTTGTACTCTTCAGTACTTGGTACTGGTGTCGGTACTAACGAAAATTTTTGCGGTACTAACCGGTACTAACGGAGTACTTTCGATTGACATCGTTGAAATTTGATTTTTCCAAAGTGTGCGGGCTACCATTTCAACAGCCCGAATTTTTGTACTCTTCAGTACCTGGTACTGGTGTCGGTACTAACGAAAATTTTTGCGGTACTAACCTGTACTAACGAAGTACTTTCGAATGACATAATCGATTTTTTTAATTTCAAAAGTGTGCGGGCTGGTGAAATGCACCTCGCTAAAACGAATTGTTGAACCAGAGATCTGTGATAATTTAAAACAAAGGTATCGATTTTTTTTCATAAAAAAAAAAAAAAAAAAAAAAAAAATCCAAAATTAACTTTTTTTTGGCATTAGTGTTACAATTCTGTTGGATAAATATCGTCTGCATTTTTCTTGAAAAATAGAGTTCAGTCAAGAATAAGCGACGGCCTTGGCTCAATTTCAACTGCAGTTCCCGCCGTTTATTAAAATCACATTCGTTCTGAGCCAAAGTGATTTTATTAAGCGGCTGATTTTTATATCCGGCGAACGTGCCTGCACTTAAGGAAAAGGTATTACTTCTCTGAATTTCGAAAGAAACTTCGAAAGATAACAAATAATGGAAATAGTAAACAATATTAATTAATTTTTGGTAGATAATTAACCAATTGTCTCTTCGATATAAGTAAATTATACGCATTTTAAGTTCCCGTGCACTTTCGTTAGAGGAAAATCATCATTACTTTACCCAAAGTTCACACTGTTCTTACAAATTTAAAATCTTTCCATTTAAACCTCATGAATTATAGTAATTTCAAAATAAGAAATAGAAACTGCCTTTTAATAATTAGAAATTAAAATATTTTTTTCAAATTAAATTTTTATTTGATTACTGCACTTTGAAGAATACGTTCCTTGAAATTGTTACGGAGGTAAGTTATGGGGCTGTTTAATTTGTAACTGTGCTCCAAGTGTAAAATCTTCAACAATGAGCGATAACGGAGGGTTTGTTGTGCTTTAATTTCTTTTTCTCTTAAAAAAAAAAAAAAATCACAATGTAAATAAGAAAAAAAAAATATTGTGCATAAATGATATTTTTGGTTGCTGAGAAGATATTTTTGAGTTTATTAACCGGCGATCCTGATTTTATTAAACGGCGGCTTTAAAAGCAGTTTGTATTGATTTGATTCCGTTCCTGACGATTTGATCAGATTAAGCGGCTGATTTTATTAACCAGTGATTTTAATAAGCGGCGATTACTGTATTTCTATGTGATTTTGAAAACAGACGCTATATTACAATTAATTTAATTTGCTTTGCATTTTTAAACATATTTGAAATATTAAATTGATTACCCGTTATCCGTCAAAACGAGCATTAAAGTTTTAACTTACAATATATAACCTATAGTCTGTATTAATGAAAAATATGTAATCATTTAGGCAGAAATATCCCCACACAGTTTCATTAGGCATGTATACAGACACTTGCAGGTTGATAGGTATTAACCTGTTATTACAAAGAAACTAGGTTTTAATTACAACAAAATAATTTACTTTTTTTATAACAATCAATTAGCTACCAGAATTTCCATAGTGACATAACAATGGTTCAGTGTTCAAAAACCCTTTTAGATTTGGGATTGTTAGCTTATTTATTTTTAGGTAGGAAAGAATAGATTTCTATAAAATAGTGCACATTTTGGAATTCAATTTTTAAGATACTTTTTATACGCTATTAAGAAACATTTGTTTAAAAATAAGCGTATATTGGTCTCAATTGCATTATACAGTATTTTTTTTCGTGCTAGATACATTTTTGTATGGAAATATGTAATGCATTATTATTATTATTATTATTATTATTATTATAAGTTTTATATCTTGAAAATGAAATGGAAGCTAAATTTTAACATTGCGAAATATGATTTTTCTACACAATTTTTTCAGAACTGCATTTCAGCCAGAAAAAAACCGGTAAATCACCACAAGAAAAAGAAATATGTCGAATATAAATACATTACTTGAGAAAATAATAATATAAAGATATGGGCAATGAAGACACCGTACATTTTAATAACAGGAGACTTGGCGTTGGAATATTAAAACCCAAATAAACTACTACGTCAGAAACGCCAAAGAAAAATATTGGAAATGCATACAGCTGTTTCGGTAGCCTAAAGCGTACCGTCTTCAGTGCAAAAAGGAACCTTTTGCACCTTTTCCTTTTTGCACTGAAGACGGTAAGCTACCGAAACAGCTGTATGCATTTCAAATATTTTTCTTTGGCGTTTCTTACGTAGTAGTTTATTTGGGTTTTAATACACCGTACATTTATTACAACACGTTCATTGCGCACACACACACATTAAAAAAAAAAAAAAAAAAAAAAAAAAAACTTCTAGATTAAATTATGTTAGAACATATTAATAATAATAATAGTTATTTCCTTCCTTTTTATTTATTTATTGAAATGTTGGTAAACTTATCGATTACATTAATTATACTTTATTCTAGAGGAAAAGGAGTTTTGTGCGTCTTAATAACGTATGTTAATTTCTTATATTGTGAAACTTAAATACTAATGAATGTATAAAAATGTATATAATTACGAAGAAACAATCATGTATTATAAAAAGAGAAGTAATAGGGGAGAGGGACATTCGATTCCTGATCCCTGGTGTTAGACAATGATAAAGAGTGAAGTTTGGAAGCTTGCATTACTAGTACAGTTATGCATAGTCAACAAAAACAGCAGAATTTTTTTCAACCATGCTTATTTTTACTAAAAGAAGAGATTATTTAATTTACTGTTTTTGAACTTTTTTTTTTTTTTTTTTTTTTTTTTTTTTTAAGGGACTCAAGTATTTTATTTTTAACTAATTATAATTAAAATAATTATGTATTTTTTTATTATGCCTTTTTTTAACCTTATAAATATTACTATTGTATTTATGTTTAGTATTATATATATATATTAAACAATGTTTTCGTAGCACATGTATATAGGGGATATTTGATTCCCATCATATAGGGAGAGATGATTCTGGGATCAAATATCTAGAATGTATGTAATAAATGGATTTGATAATCATTACCACCACACCGTCCATGATATTTCTTAGTCTTAGAGTGATTTTGCAAGTGAGAATTATAGATGAGTCCCCACTAGGCACGATTGGCATATAACACATATGCGTGTGGTTGGATGACAGCCTCCGATTTTCCTATGAATCAACAGAAGCAGAATCTTTTGAAGAATTTTCTGGTGAAAATGAAGACACCCATCTTTTAATGAAAATGATTTTGTTATTATAAAATTTCTAAAGTTAAAAAATCACTTCGTTGAAAAAGTCAAGATTTTTTTTTTTTTTTTTTTTGTTTCCGAATTTGAAATGAACTTTTTGAGAAAAAAGAGGATCAAGTATTAATAAGTTAATGTAGCCTAAAAAAGCTGACAATTGTGTTAAATAATTAGAGGATTGCGTTAGAGTTAAATAGTTAGAGGATTGTGTTCATAAAGAGGATCGTGTTAAAAAATTGTAAAAGTCTACTATTTTAGGTGAAACACTCCCAACAATAACAGTTTTGAATTTATGTTTGACTTTTCAGGTTTCTAAAATATACACTAATTTTTTATGTTATTATTACGAAGTAGGCCTAAGCAAGATCTTTTATTTGTAGTAAATGTAGTGCTTTTTCAAGTATTTCATTTTACATGAAATTAAAGTTCTGTTTTCTCTTTACTTTGAATTGTTTAAATGTATTTGTTTCCAAGTTCAAGTTGTTCCTTGATGCAGGATCAAGTGTCCCCATAATTGGGATGCTGCATTTGTTTTCCCTTATTGTTAATATATATATATAATTTAAGAATTCTTTTATAAAAATAAAATAAATGTTTTATCAAAGTATACAATGGTGCCATTTATATTGATTCAAAACATTTAAAAAATAACCATATTATTTTATCAAGATAAAAATAAAAAACTACGAAAGGGGATCAGATCTCCCCAGTCGTCCTTATTAATTTAATATTTAAGAAGTAATGTGATTAATAAGTTAATTAAAAATTATAAAATAAGCAATATGTCATAAAATAAATATTTTATTTAAAAGCTTATCTGTATAAATTATTTGCTTCAGTGTGATTAATTAAACGAATAAAGATTGAATTAAAAAAAAAAAAAAAAAAGACATATATATGTAGGTATAAAGACAGATGTATGTATAACTTTTCTCTTTTGAAGTCCTTTCAAAACGTTTTCTGAAAATATTGCTTTAATTTACTGATTTCTATCGGATGTTTTCCGCAGTCGTCTTTGTAATAGGTTTTTCACTAGTTTTTTGTATTTAACAAGAAAGGTGTTTTGCTCGGACAAATTTATTCTTTTGAATAATGTATGATGAGTGAGTAAATACTTATTGTATGTATTTCGATGGCTGGAATCTTACGAGACTAAAATGACGAATTTATGTATATTAAATCTCGTGTTTTTGTTTCTTTTGACTTAAAAAACGCGATATGTTGCATATTAGACATGTACAAGCCACATAACTATTTCGTAATAAAGTAATTTTCGTAACAGAATGACGTTGATACGTCTGAAACATAATAAAGCGTATGAAAGTGTACCTAATGCTTTAACGTGAGACTTTAAAACAAGCTTCTAAATCAATTTATTTATTATCTTGATTTCTTAAAGTAGCGAACAAAATTATATTTAAAAACGTTCTATGTATACTAGTACTTGCACCGGGTTCTGTGCCTTTAATCTGCCCAACAAGATAAAAACTTTATTGTTGCAAAGGACTAAACCCCTTTCCTGCATCAAAATGCTCTTTTACAATGAAAGAAAACTTACAGTCAAAGGGAAAACAAATTTAACTCCATTCACCTTCATTAAGTTTAGCCTTGACGACACATTATGCGAGTGGTAATTAAGTTTGGTGAAAGATGGTAGTTTAGGGTTTCCGAAGTTTCGAAGCTCTATCCTCAACAGGAACTGACTTCTGGAATTTTTCATTGGATTTTATGACAGAATCGCTTAGAATCTTCGCCTAGAGTTAAAGAGGTGCAGATTAACTATCAGGAGTTTAGTTTTGTTACGAGAACTGCTTTGAGTGATCTTATCTTAGGAAATGTGTTTCAAGCGATTGATCATTGTTCTGGAATTAACGAAATTATTGCTCAGTAGAATATTTAAAGCTATTTACTTTGCGTTTGTGATGCTTTATTTAACTGTTTCGAGAACGTTCGTTCGTTGAATAGTGATTTATATAACAAAAGTAGCAGTTTTTTTTTTTTTTTGGACTGTTTCGAGAATATTCGTTGGATTTGACAGTTCTATTGAACTGTTTTAAGAATATTAAAACAGGAATAAACTACTACGTCAGAAACGCCAAAGAAAAATTACGTAATTAAGTTTCTGACGTAGTAGTCTATTCCTGTTTTAATATTCCAACGCCAAGTCTCCTGCTATTATTTGTTTTAAGAATACTCGTTGAGTAAAGTGTTTTCTTCGACTTGAACCTTACTAATTACTGTCTTCACGCAAGGAAGTCAGCATTTTCATAACAATATTTCACCTAAGATATATTGCCTCAAATATCTTCTTGCATCTGAATTTCTTTTATGCTACGGCCGACCTCATTGGCTCACAATATGTATTTATTATTGATCTAGATGATTGATATCTATTGATTAGATGACCATATGGGATAATCTCCTTTTTATTGCTAAGTTTGATATTTTCCACCAAATTTGTAACAAAATTTATTCCACTATAATATCACACGCATACAAGGTCACATTTGTACCGTATAATATACCCTATATCGAAGTTTGATTTTTTGAATTTCTTGCGTCAATTTTCGAATTCAAGTAAAAGTAAATTCTGAATTATTCATTGAATGTTTTACTATTTCCTTCAGTCTTGAATGACTATGCATTTTGTTGGCAATTGCTAATTTGGAAATGAATAGAGCATTTTTTTTTCTTTCGAAATGTGTCATACAAGTTATTTTTGTTGTATCATTATACATTTTTTACCGATATCACACGTAAGTATTTGTACAATTCATGCTTCTTCTTTTTCTCTGGCCTAAAAAAAGAGTAAAGTAAAAAAAGTAAGTATTCGAGTTAGTAGCATTCTAAGTGCTATAAATAAAAAAGATTTCCTTTTAAAAACAAATATTTTTAATAGTCAATAAATTTTTTTAGGGTCAAATTTTCGAACGAGAGTGTTACATTTACACGTTTTGAGGTCCCCTGAATACGAACATCATGCTTTTAGCGAATGGTCTGTGTGTCTGTCTGTCTGTGTGTGTGTTATCAGCATAGCTCAAGAACAAATAGTAGCAGAAAGTCCAAACTTCGTATTCTGAATGTGTATGATATAAGGATGCTACACTAAGCTTTTCGTTGAGATGAAGCAAATGGTTCGTGTACACGGACGCCCAAGAGAATTCAAATACATTAATATCTATGGGGGAAAGGGCTGATAAGTAGAGTTTAACATCTATACACTGCACTAAACCAAATGAAACGAATATATATTTTTTATATGCATAAAAACATGTCTCGTGTAGAATAGGGTAGGGAAATCATCCACTGTTCGTTTACAGGGCTACACAAAAGAACTAGATAAAAGTGCCACAATAGTTGCAAATTGACGGAAGTGTATTTCAAGCTGGGCCATGTATTATTACTATATAGGATTATATTTAGGATCACAATGTGGTCTGTATATAATCTTCGAAAGATATACAGGGTTGCAAATATTTAAGCGATAATATTCTTTTTTGTTGTTAGTGGATGTGCTTTACTAATAATATTTTAACATTTCCAGGAAAGCTGTTCGGGAATTAAAATGAATTCCACATAGAGATATGGTAAATAATGTATGTTTTCAAGCTAAATATTCAGTGCTTGTTTTTTGTATATTTACACGTTTTGAGGCTTCCTGATTACCGTAGTCAAGTTTTTAAAAGTTTGATCTTTGTCTGTGTCTCTTAGAGTGACTTAAAAACGAATAATTTTAGGAGATCGAAATATTGTATTTTGAAGTTAATATAAGTTTGTTGCTGGAAAAGTTTGATCAAGATTGATAAGTTTCAAGGAATGTTGCGTGTGAAAGTTGTCTGGATAATTTTAAGTGAACTTTAATTTTAATAACAGATTTAAATTCTATATAAATATAGATGCAGTGATGAAACGGGGGGATGAAGAAGGCGGTTGCCGCCCTCACACAGAACTAATTCCCATATAAAACTCTTCCGAAGCCTAATTTGAATTGTTTTAACATAGGTTTACATAACAGTACTCGTTATGTTACCTCTTAATCTCCAACCTGTCTTTATAGAATAAAATTTCAGTGTAAGAGAAAGTCGTGTGAGGGACACACCAGATTATTTTTTTTTTACAATATTGCTAATATTTTTAAATATATAATTCTAAAAATTTCTCCAGCAGCTTGCTAAACGACTGGTCATCTTTGCAGGCAGTGGAGATGTGGTTGAACCCTTTCCAAAATTTTACGGGCATTCCGAAAATTTTAAAATTCTGCTTCATTTTTAAGCTTTTTTTTTTTTTTTTTTTTACTTTCTTCTATCTATATTAATAAAATCAGACTTTTGTCTGTAAATTTGTCGGAATCAAAAAATGTTGCGATATCTTCAAGTTTCACAGCCCATGAAAGCCTAAAATGACTTCAGAAAATTTTGCCTGTGTGTGTGTGTGTGTGTGTGTGTCATCGTGTCCGAATGTCGCTTTTTTTGTCCGGGCATCACTTGAGAACGGCTGGACGGAATTCAACGGCGCTTGGCAGGAATTTAGGTCTTCACCCAACTTAAAATTATATCTATCAACTTTTCAGAAATTCCCTCCCGTTCCCCCCCTAGGGGGTAAAAGACTAAACCACGTTTGTCCGGGCATCACTCGAGAACGGCTGAACGGAATTCAACGGCGCTTGGCAGAAACTTAGGTTTTCACCCAACTTAAAATTATATATATAGAAATTTTCAAAATTATGATTAGTGCTTAAATTGTGGGTAAAAAACGCCTGCGCATGCGCCATAAATATTTTTTCACTAAACCGCTTTGAATGGAAAAATTAAAACTTTTTTATTCGCGTGATTCACACTACAAATTATGAAAAGATTGAAATGAAGTTTTGCCATGTAAGTTTCATACCTTAGTTAATCTTAAAAAATTTAATTGTTGTATCGAAAAACTGTTTACACCCCAGGATTCAGAAAAATCACCCCTTTCATTTGGTACTAAATTTGTAACGATAGGTCTGATATTTCTAATTTATTTTTCCCTTTTTCCGTTGCCACTTAAATTTCATACTTTAGTTATTTTTTAAAAATCTAATTGTCACATCGAAAAACTGTTTGCATCCCTGGATTCAGAAAACTCGCCCCTTTCATTTGGTATCAAATTTATAAATATAGGTCTGATATTTCTAATTTATTTTACCATTTTTCCGTTTTCAACCCAGATTCGGTAGAAGGTTTTATATTTATATATACGCATTTATATATATTTTTATTATAAAAAAAAAAATTAGAAAAAAAATCGTACTTTTTTTTTTTTAAATATTGTTACTGATTGAATATGTATAGGAAAATATAGAAGAATGTCTTGTTTTGGCCACAACATACTAGTTCTTTAGCTGAAAACTTTTTTACTAACAAATTTAGTAGATGTAGTTTAGGCGCTTAGAAATGTATTTATGAACATTTAGTAATAGTTGTAGTAATAAATTTCTGATATACGTCTGAAAGAGTCAGAAAGAGAAATACTGTGGAGTTCTTTCTCAACAAATTTATTGTTTTTATTCCTAGAAAAAAAAAAAAAAATTTGATCACCAAATCGTGTAATTTGTGAATTGCGTTTCTTCTCTAAAGCATATACGTAGTATTTACAGTTATCAATTTATTTTCAGCATGCATTTCATTAAAATTTAACATTCCCCCCTAAAAAAACATTTTTGTGGCTACGACCTTAAATGTGTTTATGTCTCTACACTGTTAAAAATTTCAACAGAAAACTCTGTGTAATCTATTATCTTAAGTCTTACGTAAAATTACAGAGAAAAATAAATGGAGATGTTAAAAAACTTATTTTATATTTATACATTCAATTTAATAACTGATATTAATTTAATTAATTATTGGTGAGAATTTATTTCGGACTTAGAATGCTTTTTCTAAAGTAGAAATAGTCATTTTAAATTTTAATTAAAATATTAAATAATAAAATTAGGTAAAAATGCAGAATAAAGATTGAAAATCTCGATTGTTCACTTTTAACTAAGAATTACTGTAAATTTACAGAGACTCTGGATAAATATTTACATTAAATTTACAGAAATTTTTAACAGTGTAGATTTCATGTGTGTTCAGATATAATTTTTGATTGGATCATATTGGCCTACATAAACTTTGTCAGGAAATGATATATTTATCTGCCGCCTAATTTAGATATGTTTTAAGATGTACTTTATATATATATATATATATATATAATTCTTTTTATAGTTAAAAAAATATTCTGCTGTGTCACTCACACGACTTTTTCTTACCCTGCATTTCAATATTATAAAGACAAATTGCAGATTAGGACTAAGATCATGAAGGTAAGATAATAAAGTTCAGTCCGCCTTAAAAATAATCTAAAATAGGTTTAAAAACAGTTTTATTTGACATATAATTCTGTGTAATGGGGGCTGTCACCCTTCACAACCTCCGATTTAATTATAGTGCTTATATTTATTAAATAAAAAAAAAGGACTGTTATTAATTTACCTTGAAACTTACCAATCTCGATCAAGCTTTTCAAGCGACAACTTCATACGAACTTCAAAATACCAAATTTGAATTTTCTGCAGTTGTTTGTTTTTAAGTTATGTTGATAACAGATATGCATACCAGATCAACCGCTAAAAATTAGACTTTTGTAATCGGGTGTCACTCAAAACATATTATACAAAAAACCTGAGTTGAAAATAGAACTTCAAAAAATACTTTGTTTACACTATGGGTATGAAAAATTAATTTTCCTCCCTGACCAATGTTCGTCGACCGAGTAAAATGTAGCAAAGCACTTCTATCAATTATTTTCAATAATAATAATAATAATAAAAAGTTTAGTTCAATTTTGGGTAGCCTGTACATTGTCTAAAAACATATGCATATCACATTGTGTACTTAGTTTTATATATGAAAAACATGTAACACAAAATGTAATATACTTCCAGCAATTTCCAAGTATAGCCCCAATATACACAAATATTTTGAATAGCCCTGTAAACGAATGATAAATGATTTCAATACCACAATCTACAGGAAACATGCTTTTATGCATATACAACAATTTTGCTTATTCCGATTTTGTTTAAGTCACTTTTTTAAACTTTTGAAAAATTCGCGAAATTTGGAGATTAAATTGAACTGGTGTTTCAATTAATAATATTTCAAAAGTTATTAAACGTCCTAGATGTGCAATTAGAAATGTTTTGAAAATAGGAATTAATGGATCGGTGATTAAGAGATCTGGACGTACTCCTTGCTTGTCCTCGAGAGACAGACGCCATGTGCTTTCGCTCGCTATACATAATAAGATGACCACTACAGGCATTAAAAATCCTTTGAAACTGAATTGTTCAAGGAAAACCATTCGCAGGGTGTTGCATAATGCTTCCTATGTGAAATATAAAAATTGAAGAAAAAACCACCGTTTTTAAGCCGGCACAAAATAAAACGTCTAAACTTCGCTAAACAAACTATGGCCTGGACCTCCAAATGGTACTCTGTGTTATTTTCTGATGAAAAAAAGTTTAACCTGGATGGTCCTGACGGGTTTCAATATTATTTGCATGATATACGGAAGTCTCCTCATGTACTAATGAGCCGCCAAATGGGTGGAGGCTCAGTAATGGTTTGGGCTGGTTTTTCGGCTTAAGGGAAAACAATATTGTTTTTGTGCATTCAAGAATGAATTCCGAAAAGTATAAGAATCTTCTTAAAGATCAACTAGCCATATACGGCGAACTTCTTTGTGGCAAAAACTACACTTTCCAGCACGATAACGCGCCGATTCATGCATCACACGAAACAAAAAAAGTGGCTTTCAGAGCAAATTATCAATGTTCTCTCGTGGCCTTCTCGCTCCCCAGACTTAAATCCCATCGAAAACTTGTGGGGGATCTTAGCTTGTGCGGTTTACCGAAATGGAAGGCAGTTTATATGTGTCGAAGACCTAAAGAATGCTATAAAATGTGCTTGGGAAGAACTGTCTTGCGATATTTTGTTAGAATTGATAGATTCGATGCCGAATTGCATCTTTCATGTTATAAAAAACAGTGGCAGCTCCACCAAATATTGAATAACCATGTTAGAGGATTTTCTTTTAGACCATTAGTGTTTGCTAATTATGTTGACCACTGTATTTGGAAAAAACGGTTGGTGTCTTATAATTTTGTCCATTATGTTTTTAAGTTTTTTCATTAAATTGTATGAAAATGTCATTATTATAAAATAATTATATATGATATAATAACAGAATAAATTTATGTTTTTGACGTATTTGATAAAACATTTTTAAGTTCTGAATCTTTTCTTTCACTATTTGTCAAATTAGATAGGTGTGTCTTATAATTATGTCCACCACTGTATATTATTCAAATGCAAAGTGAGGGAGAGTCTTGTGAGTGCCACAATTATTTCTTTAAGATTTTAACATGCTGAGTGCCACGGGAATTTGTGAGGAAATCCCCGTTAGTTTCTGTGTTCTTAAAGGTTTTTAAAATAATGTTATTTTTTTTAGTTCGATATTAAACAGTCAGACACTGGCAACTATTGATCGCATTCTGAACGGAAAGTTTAATGTCAGCCACCTCAAGGTAAAGAACAGTGTCAGTCACCGGTGGCCCCACCAGTGGACGAGCGCTTCTGCGCTCGAAGCTGGTAGAGGGAAGGGCCGTTTTTAGAGCCCCTTAAATAAATAATAGGCCGGCGCATCACCGCCATTTTTTTGCCTCGTAAGAGGACAGCATTTCCGCTTGGCGATTTTATCGCTTCACTGGTGGTTTAAGAAATTTTCATCTAAAAATAAAATCGACCAAAAATGATAAGCAACACAAGTAATCTGTTTCTGTTTCTTAAATAATTCATAACATTTGAAAGGGGAAAAAAAAAAAAGAGCGTGCCAATTAAAATTGGAAAGTTTTTTTCAACGACCTAATACTATCAGGACACGGAAACAAGACAACTTTGGCGAACCAAAAAAACGTCGCTAAGACTCTACAAACACACAGTAAAAAAGCGTTTCTTAAAATAATTTATGGTTATTAAAATACATATTTAGATTTAAATAATACTTTATTTTTAAATTTTTTACTTTATAAATGTCAGAAATGCAAAGAAAAGTATAAGTGAATAACAATAAAACTTACTATGCAAAGCTGTGCATTAGGTCCCGGGATCCAAGAATCTGGAGTGTTTACAGCAGTTAATTGCTGAACAACCTCCCATATTGCAGTTTATTTCACTAAAATTACGAGCAAGACGGTAGAAACAATGGATGCCGTTTGTTTATCACGCTGGGTACATGCGGCAACCCTAAGGCAAAAAAATGTCGGATGCGCCAGCTCGTATATATAGGAGCCTTAGCCGTTTTTTATCCTAGGTTGCGCATGTGGCTCTAGCCGTTCGGAGTTTTCTGTGATTTTCTCCGAAACTATCGTAAATACCGTCTAGGACCTCTTAAAAAGACTCCCACGGAGGGCAGTCAATCTATAGGCCTAGGACCCCAGTGTAGTCAATCACCTTTAATCCCCACAACCAAACCCAGTCACCGGTGATTGACATGATCTGAACCTGAACGGAAAGTCACTGATGACTGACGTGGTGATTAATGTGTTATAAGGGATATGAGAGAAACACAGGATTCAAATTCCTAAATCTATTTGTTATGTTTTGAAGCAAGAATCTTATGGGGTTTTTAAGATATGCCAGAAATATGTGAAAAATCCGTTTTCTCTCCTTAGAGACAAATTTCTTAAATTCTTATTTATTATTATTATTATTATTATATTGGTGTTTGTTATGATTTAAAGCAAAAATTTTTATAAATTTTATGCCATTTTTAATTTAATTTAATTTAATTTTATTTTTTGAAAAGCGAATTTTGAAAAATCAAATGACGCTTCGACATAAAAGGAATTTCCTGTCTGTATCTCAAATAGTTTTGTCTATAATGCTGACTCTAGAATAAAAAGGCTGCAGGGGGGAATTCAATAAAAAGGACAACCTATTTTTCAAAAAGGGCATAATTTACGGTCTTCTATGTTGTGATTTTTGTATGTGACAAAAGTAAATTATTAATTTAACGTGTATATATGTAGGATATATTATGTATTTGTTCTTCCAGGAATGCTGTAAAACTATTGCTAGAAGGTTACATGTCAGAAAGAAAAGAATCTAAAGCTCACTGAACATTTAAAATGTTAGAAAAGGCCATTTGGTATAAAAATGTTTTTAAAAGGGCTGCCGGGTGCTAAAAAGTGGTTGAAAAAGGGCCGCCGGGTGGAGCAGCCTGCCAAATTAACCTAGACTCAGCAGTCAGCACTAGTCTAGACGTTGATTATCACTCACGTCAAATATATGAAAAACATGTCTGAAGCACCCTCTCCCCCTCCTTTGGAAAGGGTATCTAATACCAAAGCTTAGGAATCTTTGCTAATACCTGAAATTCCAGAAATAGATTTTTAATTTTTGTTACACATTCATACATTTCATTTGTTTACATATTATAATTATTCAAAAATTAATTTTTAATGCCTGTTACATATTAAAGCAAGAAATTTATGGACATCTGCTCTCTCTCTTTCTTGTCCTCTTTTTTTTTTTTTTTTTAGATACGTGAAACACTTTTTAAAAACTCCTACCATGGGAGATGAATTCCAGAAATTCCTAAAATTGGTGCTTTGGTATTCGCGTTTGTTAAAGCAATAATATTACGAGTAACTTTTTTTATTTTGGGGGGGGGGGAGGAGAAATGTATGAAGGTACATGCAAAAACTCTTTTTTTTTAACATTAGTGCTTGTTATATTTTAAAATTGGGATATTTCATTGTCATGGATATCTGTTATTGTTATTTGTTTGTTTCATACCTTTGAACTATGAAGAATTGGGAAAAAAAAAAAAAAAAAAAAAAAAACATTTTATCTTCTTTTGTTTGTTGGTGGTAAATTTTGTAAAACCTCTGTGTTTATGTCGTGGTAGGGGGTGTGTTTCATGTTTGTATAGGATCAGGGATTCGGATTGGATGATGATGTAATGCAATTATCAGTCAGGATAAACGATTTTTCATACATTCATAATGGAATCTTGTTTTTTGTTTAAAACTCTTTCAAAGTATTCATTCTGATTGGCTATTATATAATTTTTTAGCATTTCAGAAGCATTTTGAACTCTTATTTTTTTACTTCTACTACCCGACTACCGCAGTTAATGGAAGTATTGTTTTCGGTCCAAAAATTCGATATCGAGATTTCACCTGATATACATATTTTAAGGTCTCCTGAGTCTAAAAAAGTGGTTTTTGGCAATTGGTCAGTGTGTGTATGTGGGGAATATTCTGGCTATTATATTTCGGAAACTAATAAAGATAGAACTACGAAACTTTAGAATTGAAACAGGCCCGATATACAAATAATTTTTCCAAATTTTGGTGAAAATTGGAAAACCGGAAGTGGGACATCTGAAACCGGAAGTGGAGCCGTAAGTCCATATCTCAAAAACGGCTCTAACGATTTTCTTCAAAAAAATGCTGTATAAACACTCTTTTTGATATCTTATCTAATGATATAGTTGATTAGTTCAGTAAAATCGATAGGCGTCCTGTATAAATAGCTGAATTTCAGGTACTGCAAGTACATTCCTTTCAAAACGGATGTATGATTTTTTTTTTCAAATTTGCCATATTAACCCTCTTTCAAATATTCTTTTGCATGCAATTGTTGTTTTCTGGTCGACAAATAATTATGCCAAGCTTTGGTAAAATTCGGTATCTCAAAAACGGCTCTAACGATTTTCTTGAAAATTGTTACATAAACCCATTATAGATATCCTTTCTCATGCTTTACTTGGTTATCACAGGAAAATTAATAGATCCTGATCGGATAAATCAGTTTTAGATCTCGGAAATTGGTGTTTCAAAATAAATAAATAAAATTAAATAAATAAAAAGCTCTACCAATTTTCTTTTCATTTCTTTTTCTTGAAAAAAAAAATCACTGTGTAAACTCTGTTTTATGTTTTTACACGTCTATTAACTTTCTCTTACCGGAAAATTTTTAGGTGTCTATTTCATTAGGTCAATTCTATGTCTTCTGATAGCATTATCTCTAGAAAGTGCATATAATACGTGTAGTGGGTAATGGAAATCGTGTGGTTGTTTCACACCAGACTTTTTTTTTTTTTTTTTTTTTTTTTAATCCTACGCCTTTATTTTCTATGTCTGTTTTCTAAGAGGAAGGAAAATTAACCTGAATATTACCTAGTTTGCGATCGGTGGGGTGCTATCATCGCTGGAGGGTAAAGTAATTGATCTTTTTCGTCGTAATCAAAACGCTATTTCTATTGTGAAATTGCAATTTTGTGTTTTGCGTGTGTATTTCACTGCTCGTGCTGAGTGTGTTTACGGAAGTGTTCTTGATTGTCTGTTGGTATGCAGAGTATTTAGCTCAAATTTCGTTGTCGCGTATTTTGAAAGTTTTCGAAATTTAAACATAAATTTGATTAAACATGCATTTCTCTAAAGATTTGTGCGTATTTTGTTAACAAATGAGCTGTTAACATTATTTTTTTGTCTATTTAAATTAATTCGAAAGTATAATGGTAAAAATTATTGGTGAAAGTAATAGTCAAAAACTTAAAAAAAAAAAAAAAAAAAAAATCTTAACTACTGTTATAATTTAAAAAAAAAAGGGGGGGGGAGCTTCAAATACTACTAATAAGAAGTTGAAAACAGGATATTAGAATACAAAAAAAAAAAAAAAAAAAAAAAAAAGATATATATAAATTTTAACGCCTTTTACGTTTTCACTTTTCGAACATACATATGTAAGGAAACTATTGTAATCATGTCAAAAATCCGACTTTGAGTTTTTGTTGTTTCTACCCATTTTGAGGTCCCCTAAATTCATTTTTGCTATTTCTACGGTGATGTATGTGTGTATGTGAACAAGATAGTCTAAACTCTTTGTTCGAATGAGTTGAAAGTTGGTACGTATGTTATAGGTCACTGTAGCATATGCACCCTATTGATTTTGGTGACTCTAGTACTCATACTTTTTTACATGCACAGAGAAAATTTCTTTATCATTATGGCCTATGGGTGCAAATTTTTGAAAGCGCGATAGTGTCTAAGTCTAAACGCTTTATTCGATTGAGATACAAATTTATATGCATTTATAAGTCACCGTCGCACGAATTGTATAGATTTTGCACTTAGTTAGCCTAAGGTCCATTCTATGTAACTCTAATTGTATGAATGAAGCACTGAATTGGTTTTAAAGAGTCAAATTAACCAGTACATCACATAATCACCACATATCATCATCATAATAATAAAAAATACAAATATTTTCATACATAAAAATATTTCTTAATTATTACTTTCTCTTACCCATAAGGTAGAGAAAGTATTGTTTTTGGGTCAAATTTTCGAACGCGAGATTTTGTTATATTTACACGTTTTGAGGTCCCCTGAATACGAAAATCATGTTTTTAGCAAATGGTCTGTGGGTCTGTGTGTGTGTGTGTCTGTTATCAGCATATCTCAAAAACAAATTATGGCAGAAAGTTCAAACTTGGTATTCTGAATGTGTATCATATAGGGATGCTACAGTAAGCTTTTCGTTAAGATCAAGCAAATGGTTCGTGTACAGGGTCAATCAAGAGAATTCTAATACATTACGTCTATGGGGGAAATTGCAGGAAAGTAGAGTTTAACGTGTATAGACTGCACTAAACCAAATGAAACGAATATATATATTTTGTAATAGAGATAGTCAACTGGGAAAAATTTTTTGTGTATGTAGGAGCCTGGCCTCCCCCCCTGGGGGGGGAAGTCCCCCCTCGACGGGAGTAAATTTTCATGATGGGTATCTTTCAAAAGAGCTCACCAATACCTTTAAAACGAATGGTTGAACTATCGATCTGCGATAATTTAAAACAAAGTTATCGATTTTTTTTACTTTTAACAAAAAAAAAAAAAAAAAAAAAAAAAACTTTTTTTTTTTTTTTTTTTTTTATTGAGAATAAAATGGACTTTTTTTGGATATTTAGTGTCATACTACTTCTCTAATATGGAAATCGTCTGCATTATTATAAAAGATAATTTTTTTAAATAATAATTTTAATAAATTATTTTTTAAAAACAGAATTATTTTTTAATGACCAAATTAAATTCTATATAAATGTAGGTGCGTTAATGAAACGGGGGGTTGAGGGGGGCGGTTGCCCCCCTCACACAGAATTAATTATACAAAACTCTTCCGAAGCCTAATTTGAATTGTTTAACATAGGTTTACATAACATCGTTATCTTACCTCTTAATCTCCAACCTGTATTTATAGTATTAAATTTCAGGGTAAGAGAAAGTCGTGTGAGTGGCACACCAGATTATTTTAAATTTAATAAAAATATTACTTAAATATTTTAAATTTAATAAATCTCATACTTTTTTTTTTTCTATATTATTTGATTCCGATAAATACGAAAAATAAAAAATGTATCGCAGCTACCAACTTTCACGTTTTTCCCGGAAGACCTTCATACTAAAAATTTTTATAAAAATTTTAAATGCATTTAAACATGACAAATTACTTTTTAATTGCAGTGATGCTAAATCTGATTTAAAAATTTGAAATGTTGGTAGCTATGATTACATATATATATTTTTTTCCTTTCAATGTAATTAAATAAATCGCATAATAGGCATTGCTAAGAAGGCCCACCGGTGGCAGAGAGACTCTGCTCTCTAAGCTGGTAGAGGAGAGGTGACAAGTTCGATCCTGGGTACTCTCGTTGCTTAGCCGTTCAGACTTTTCCGTAGTTTTCTCCGAAATTCCCGTGAATATACGGGCTAGGACCCCTTAGGAAGACCCCACACATCGGGCACCCCAACAAGACCTAGGACCCTCGTTTAGTCAGTTGGTCTTATTCGGAAATATTAATACTAATGCCGTTGCTAAGGAAGGCAGGCGATTTAAATGAAAGAATAAATTTAAGAAAATGAAATAGAAAAATCAATAGATAAAATCAGAAAAAAATAAATAAAAATAAATAAATAAAATGCACCCATGTAAGGTCTCAGCTACCCATCTGTCAAGTTTTATTGTTATAGAAATGAACGCCTTTGTGTCCTGAGCGAACACAAACAGGCCGACAGACACACATGCTGATACCTCTTATTAATTATACAAATTAGAGGTCTGCACGGGCCGGAATTTTGAGGCCCCGGCCCGGCCCGTACGAAAGCTTTGCTTACCCGACCCGGCCCGGTAAGAAATTGAACAATTCGGTCCGGCCCCGGCCCGACCCGATTAAAAAAAAAAAAAGAAAAAAAAATGCATGCCTTTCTATGAAAAAGAGTTTTAGTATGTGTTTTACAGAGGTTTTATATAGCGAAGCAATAGAATCTTCTTTAACAAAACTACTGAACTTTTACAAGATAATTATATATAAACAAAAGTTCATTATTACAGACGTACAGAAGGCACAAAGAATGACAGAAAGTCAAATTGAAAATATTAACACTCAACAAACAATATAGGACTGTATTTAAAATGGTTATTACTACTAAAAATGCACGTTCAACCATTTCCTCTTATGTACCGTAATGTATGCGAATCTTTCATGTGATCCAGTAAAAAAAATTTTAATGGTATAATCGAACCATATTCAAAAGAAAAGAGGCTTTTGTACATGCTAAAAATGAGGCTACTTTCATTCAGTGCACTGGAGAAAAGAAAAAGGAGTTTAGAGAAAAAGTTACAGCGGCAGTGGCGGATTTAAGGGGGGGGGGGGGGCTAGGGGGCTGAAGCCCCCCCCCCCCCCAAAAAAAAAAAAAAAAAAAAAAAAAACCACTGACCTTCACTATTGAATATTGGAATTGTAAATTTTTTATCGGTCTAGAATAACGCTTTGAAAAATCTTAGCCCCCCCCCCAAAAGTCAAGTTCTGGATCCGCCACTGTACAGCGGCAGGATTTTTATAGCCTTCATACCACCTAAACTCTACAGACCATAGGGCACAAAGCTTTATACACAGTAACGTATTTAATTTCTTTTGTTTGAACATGTGCGCAAACTAGTAGTGACATGCATACTATTTTGAATAGGAAACCATTTAATATTACTTGAAATGAAATATATTAATTTCTAGACATGCTAAAAATATTTGTGGAAAATCAGATCGCGAACAGACAGATTGATAAGCAATTAAATTGAAGTTACAGACATTTTTTAACAAAATAAAATTTATGATATACCAGCATGTAAAATTATGTGAAATAAATGACTGAAGAAATGTTTTATCATTTTCCTTTTTCGTTGATTAACGAGGAAACCAGAAAAAGATTCGGACCGACACGGCCCGGAAAAAATTTCATTTTACCCGGCCAGGCCCGAGCATACACAAAGAAATTGTGGCCGAGCCCGGGCCGGCCCAAGCTTGCAAAAAAATTTTTAAACCCAGGCCCGACCCGAGAACAGATTGAAAAATTCGGCCCGTGCAGACCTCTAAACAGATACCCAAAATGATTTTATTAAAGCCCTTCGAAACATTTTGAAAAACGCAGTTGTTTAATTAGCATGGCAAATTGTAAATTTTAAGCTGAGAATTCACCAATATTATGTTATGAATATAAAATTGCAGAATAGCCCAAATGATTACATTGATTTTTATTCAACTGAGCTTAAACTGTTTCAGTGAGTCAGAAAGAGTTAATTTATTGAACTACAACATAAACCAATAAGTAAATTAAAGGAAACCTTGGTAACTTGTGAAAAATAATAAAGAATCAAACTCAGAAGTTTTGTTTCGAATGTCACTTTGATGATAGATAGTTATTGAAGCATTTATCACTAGTCCGGTGAGAAAAATCATTCATGGGAAGAATAATCGAACGCTTTGTAGCGACACCAAGGCCACCCAAAGATAGATGGAAATGAAAAAGCAATTTGTGTTCCCAAGTTCACGGTCTTTTATTTTTTCTTCTTTGTGTCTGACAAATCATTGTTATCATTATAATGCATAATGACGTACAAGTTTCTGGAAACTTGTGACCGTGGTCGGGTTAATGAAATGGTTCTTTAACCCTTTCAGGGGCAAGCAAATTTTCTTCATTTAAAATCAACAGCCACCAGAAATCACCAACAATATTAAAAGACAAAAAATAAATGAAGTTATTCGTCTAAGTTATAAAAGAAAAATTTTATAAAAAATTTCCAGAGACAGTTTTGGCAATTTTGAATTAAAATTTGTGGTTGCACTATGCAACCTCCGCCCCTGAAAGGGTTAATAAGCATCCATTATAAATTTCTTGGAAAGCTGTATTATAATAATCGTCTGTATATTTGTATTTTGATTTCTTTGCCAGTGCGATATATAATATTCAAACTGGAATCCTGCGCTGTCGTATAAACTTGAAACTTGACCCACAAAAGGATTTTCGACCGGTGACCCAGGGTTGGCAGGTTTTTGACACGTGACAGTTTTTGACGGCTTAAACCATGGTTAAAACCGTCATGTCAAAAGCCTCCTTGTCAAAAACTGTCAAAAACCTATATTTATAACTTAATTGTCATATAAAAACTTAGTTTAATAAGACATGGTTTAAAAGATTTTTTGAAAAGTAAATAGATTGATTTTCTTAAAAAAAAAAAAAAAAAAAAAAAAAACGCATTGTTACAACATTTTGATTAATATAAAAAACAAAACTTTAGGCTTTTAAAATTTTATTATGAATTATTTCTATGTTCATTCAAAATATACTGTGATACTTTTATATATTACTACGAAACTTATTTATAACTATGCGATACTTTAAAAATATAGTTGTATTCAATAAGATATTATTTATAAGTATGTTTTAAAAGGTAAACTTATTAATGTTTTTGGCGAAACATTATTATAACATTTTGATTAATATAATAACAAAACTTTAGGCTTCTAAAAATTTATGATTTATAAATCATTGATAGATCATTTTGATTGACAAATCATTTTATTTGTCATTTTATTATTATCATCATTTTATACAACATTTTATATTTAAATTTTTTTAGTATTGTAATTTTAGTATTATGTATTTAACCAGTAAAATAAAAATGCATAGTCTAATATTTTGTATTTAAATATTTTATCGAAAAATATTACTTAAAAAAAAAAAAAAATGACTGCTGATATTGCAAGTTTTTAAGAAAAAACAATAATTCTGAATGTTAAACAAGCTTGAATTGCTTCTGAAATTCTTATAATTACCGTATGACAAGAGAAATATGAATGCTTTCTGGACATGTATAAATTGTAATAAGTTTAATATTTACTCGTATAGATTTTTAAAAAAATTATTAGTCTAAGTTGTAGGGCCCACCAGCGGCCAAGCGGTTCTACGCTCAAAGCTGGCAGACGTGAGGTGCCATGTTTGATCCCAGGGCACGCTTGTCAACCTAGCCATTCAGAGTTTTTCGTGGTTTTCTCCAAAACTTGTATAAATACGGTCTAGGACCCTTTAGAAAGATCCCCACGGAGGGCACTCTAGCCCTTAGGCTTAAGACACTAGAGTATAGTCAATCAGCCTTACTCCTAAACACCAATTGTCCAAGCTATAAACAGGTACAAATCTTTATACAATCAATAATAATGATAAATAGATAAAAATTTATTAAATGATTAGTGTAATAAATATAGATTATAAATATAATTATTTTCAAATTCATATTAATTTACTGCCCACATATATTATGTTTTACTTAAAGGGAAAAAAAAAAAAAAAAAATCCAGTATTCTTGTGTTTTCATGGCTTATATGAAAATTCATGAGTAACTTTGGAATTTTAGAATTTCAGAAATATTAATATAAATAAACATAAAAAATATATCTATGCATACTTTGTATATATTTCTTAGGTTATAAACCATTATATTTATTTAAATTTTTATAAATTATCTACAAATTGTTTTCAGATTTGTTAATTTATAAATAGCATAATACACTGCTCGACACTGTCGAACAGTGTCACAACACTCGAACACATTCTGTATCAAAGAAGGTTCGGACAGTACAAACAACTTGCGGTCATGCATTACCTTGCTTAAATTCTGCGCTACGGAGGCCTCGAATACAGGACAGAGGGGCGGGCCTTAACTCATCAGAAATTTAATGGCCGCTGTTCAGAGTGCCAGGAATACGAACATGAAGTAATCGAGACGTGTATCCAATGGGAACCCATAGCATCATTGCAAATGATGGACAGTATGATGATGTCGAATCCCAGCTGGCAATGTGCATTATTCATAATGCCGTTAAATACGGATAAGTCAATCTTGATGCTGTAAACAGGATTTTGATTTGTCTGAAAAGTGACTTCATGCCATTCTTGCGTCCAGGTTCATCGTTGATCACACATTAATGGCGCCCATATCAGTGATGCAGTTTTGAGGGTAATCAGAATTTTGGTAGCCGCATACTGAATCACCACCTGGATTGATGGTATGTTATACCATTGGATACACATCCCGGTCACCCCTTGTTTTCATTCCCGCCACTCTGAATACCAGCCATTACATTTCTGACGAGTTAAGGCCCATAGCTCTGCCCTATGTTCAAGGCCTCCGAAGCGCAACATTTAAGCAGGACAATGCACGACCGCAAGTTGTCCATATTGTCTGGACCTTCATTGATGCCGAATGTGTTCGACTGTTGCTCTGACCAGCGCGTTCTCCTGATCTCGCACCAATGAAAATGACTGTTTAATCGTTGAAAAGCGACTGGCCCCCCACCACTCACCAGTAACTTCGATCGATGAATTGTGGCATCGTGTTAAAACTTCATGAAGTGCTCTACCCGTACATGTCATCCAAGCGCTGTTCGATTCAATGTCTAGGCAGATATGTGCTGTTATTGCTCACAGAGGTCGCTGCTTTATGTACTGTTTTCTCAGTACATATTACTCCAAATTTCCTGAAATTTTTTAATCAATTGTTCTTCCTACTATAATGTATGTGTCCAGCAAATTTCACTTGTTATTATCATTCTTTCTTGGTGCTGAATTTTCAATGTCGAGCAGTGTATTTAGATATTTACTTGTGTATGGTAAATATTACTAAATCCTATTTCTAACCAGATTGTAGCTTATTTATAGACTTTGAATTTTGACAATACAGGTTTTTGACGGATTTTTGACGGTTTAAACCAGGTTTAAACCATTGTCATATGTCAAAAACGAATTTTAGACTTTAAAAACCCAACCCTGCGGTGACCCCACAATAAAGTATTGTTAAATTTGTGCGAAGGTACTAAATAGAATATAAGGATTGAATTACATAAAATATAGTTTTGTTATTGAACAAATCTTCCAAAAAATTAAATATTGCTCAAAAAAAAAAAAAAACTCAAATATATTAAAAATTACTTTTAAAAAATCCACTGTTCCAAATATTTTGATAGTGTAAAAAAGAAAAAATAAGTAAACATATGCTAAATAATAATAAAATAGAGACTTATTTTTGATTTTTAAGTAATAGATATAAAATTCTGTACAAAACAGAATTTAATATAACAGGACATTTTTTTTTTCTTTTTTTTAAGTCCGTTCTACCATACGAAGACATTGTAACTGTGTTGCATTCCTTAGCAACGATTACAATATCCATTTCTTAAACTTTCTTTTACACGATTTTTCTTAATTTTATTTTTAATTATATTTTTACTTGAAGCGAGAGGAGAAAAAGGAAAAATATTTTTAGATTGGTCTAAATATACAAAAAGCTCAATAAATAAAGTAACTGATATTTTACCTTAAAATATAATTACTACATACAGGTGAAGCTAATAAAAGCGTGTTAAAATTTTTGCATTTGCGAAAGTTTAAACGTTCAACAAACAGCCGTCAACAATATTAACAAATGATACTTAAACTGATTAAAGGCATTTACTTTTCTTTCAATGTTTGTGGTTCAAAATTAGGGTTGCTCTAATTTGTATTTGAATTAGTAAATAAAAATTTTAAAGCGCAAATTCTTTTAAAAAACACTTTAAATTGAATAGATTTTAATCTGATTTTGCATTATAATAAAAAAAACTAATCAAATCATGTGTACTTTTTTTTTAGTTTAATTGGAGTAACGGATTTTCAAAGTTCAGTGTGAAAGTTTGCCATACTGTCCCCAAAACCATTGTAATTGGCGCGCAATATGCAATATTATTTATTTAATTTCGTTATATCCGGTAATTTTGGACCGAAAAATTTTGTCATCCCCGTTATTTCTGGGAATGTAGATTTCTGGGAATTTCTATAACGACGATTGTGAGGTGCCGTAGAAGTATACCTTCCTTGTTAATAACTACAGTCTTTACTAATAAACTTAATTATAAACCGCATCTCAATTCATAAGAAATCTGCATATTAAAAGCCATTTTAAATCATAAACATCTGGTAGCTTAATAAATAAGTCATCCATTAGTCTTGGGGGGAATAAATAAAAATTCTGACAAAGACATAATTTAGTTTAGTACGGAGGACTATTAATTTCAATTTGTAAAATTTTTATTTTAAAATTTTTTTTTAATCTCATTTTTTGACCGTAAAACTGGGCCGCGTACTTTTTAAAATGACTGAAAAGAATTTAAATGAAGTGTTTCCACCTAAATTTCCTACTTTAGTTAATTTTAAAGCATCTAATTGTCGTGTCGAAAAACTGTTTGCATCACTGGATTCAGAAAAATCGCCCCTTTCATTTGGTACCGAATTCATGTGTAACGGTAGGACTGATATTTCTAATTGGTTCAGGGGCGCGCCAACCCGGTGTGCGAAGTGTGCGGCGCACACGGGCGCCAAGTAAAGAAAGGCGCCTGCCGAGGATAAATTATTTAATATATATATATATATATATATATATATATATATATACATACAGGGTGATCAATTTAAAAGAGTACCCGTTCATTTTTTTTAATTACCCTTAAATATGACGGATGTGGCAACTAGTCTAACACTAAACTGTAATTGTTTGAACCTTGTTTAAGTGTGGGAGACAATTTCCAACATTGTTGGACTGTTACAACTTTATTTGTGAGGTAAAACAGAAATGGAGACCCACATTGTTTCTTTTTAATCCTTTAATAATTTTATTTATGAAAAACGAAATTTCATTAAATTTTTTTACATTATTATTCCTACATTATATTTACATTATCATTATCATTTTTACATTATCGTTTCATAGGCTTTTCCAGAGAAGTCCTGCAAACATCGATGAATTAAAACAGATCATAACTGAAGAAATCTCGTTAATAACACCAACAATGCTGCGAAGTGTGTCAAAAACTTGATTCAACGTGTTCATGTTTGAATTCAAAATGGTGGCGAACATTTTCAACATTTTCTGCATTGTTAAAAATTTCTGTAAATTTAATGTAAATATTTATCGAAATTCTCTGTAAATCTACAGTTATTCTTAGTTAAAAGTGAATAATCGAGATTCTCAATCTTTATTCTGTATTTTTACTTAATTTATTATTACTTTCTTCTATCTTCAATAGAAGAAAGTATTGGATTCGTAAAAATTTTCGATTTCGGGTTTTTGATGGTTTTACACGTTTTGAGAGCTGTAGAACACGATTTTACCATTTTTAGAAAATGTCTGTCTGTCTGTCTGTCTGTCTGTCTGCGTGTGTGTGACAAAATTTTGTGGCAACTGTATCTCTGGAACTACTGCACAGAATTTCATACAAATTGGTATGTAGTTGCACCTTGACATAAATTAGTGCCTATCAACTTTTGGTAAAAATCGTCTTACAGGTTGCGTTGCCATCCCGCTTTTTCTAAATTTTTAACAGGGTAATATAGGGAAAAATTTTCAAGATGGGTATCTTTCGAACGGTCTCGTCAACGAATGGTTGAACTATAAATCTGTGATAATTTAAAACAAAGTTATCGATTTTTTTTACTTTTTACGAAAAAAAACTTAGAAATTTTTTTTTTTTCTCTCCCCTTAATTTTATCAAACTCCCACGGTTTCCGTGTTCTGACAAACTTAAACTAATTTTTGCTTTTTTCCCCTAATTTTGTCAAAGTCCTACGGTTTCCGTGTCTTGACAAACTTTAACATATTTTGCATTTTTCCCCTAATTTTGTCAAAGTCCCACGGTTTCCGTGTTTTGACAAACTTTAACAAATTTTCACATTTTACCCAAAATTTTGTCAGTCCCACTTTTTTTTTTCTTTAATCTCTCCTTTTAATTCTATCAAACTCCCACGGTTTCCGTGTTCTGACAAACTTAAACAAATTTTTGCAGTTTTCCCCCAATTTTGTCAAAGTCCCACGGTTTCCGTGTTTTGACAAACTTAGAATAATTTTCACATTTTACCCAAAATTTTGTCAAAGTCCCACTTTTTTTTTTTTTTTTTTAATTATTGTTACTGAGTGAATTTGTATAGGAAAATATAGAAGAAAGTCTCGTGGGGACCACAACATACTAGTTTAATTTTTTAATTAAAATTAAAAATGACCGTTTCTACTTTAGAAAAAGCATTCCATGTCCAAAGTATATTCTCACCAATAATTCATTAAATTAATGTTAGTTATTAAATTGAATGTATAAAATATGTTTTTTAACATCTCCATTTAGTTTTCTCTGTAATTTTACGCAAGACGTAAGATAATAGATTACACAGAGTTTTCTGTTGAAATTTTTAACAGTGTATGAGGAATGATAATGTAAAAAAAAAAAAAAAAAAAAAAATTAAATTACGTTTTTCAAAAATAAAATTATTATAGGGTTAAAAAAATTGTGCGTCTCCATTTCTTTTCTACCTCACAAATAAAATTGTAACAGTTCAACAGTGTTAGAAATTGTTTCACAAACTTAAACAAGGTTGAAACAATCATACTTCCGTCAGATCCACATCCGTCAGATTTACGGGTTATAAGAAAATCCCAAGGGTACTCTTTTAAACTGATCACCCTGTATATATATCTATTTATTCCTTTATTAAATATGATTTCATATTGCCGGTCTGAAGCAATGCGACTAGTGTGGCTAAATGAGGCACCTTGAAAAATAGACTGGCAAATCTTGTGTTCCTCAAATAGTTTACGATTTTTTTGTGAAAGGGCACGTTAAAAGTGGAATAACTTTGTAAAGATGCGCCTATACCTTCAGCAAAATTTTCTTTGAATTTTTTTAACATATCAAAGCATTCCATTGAATTTTAAAAGGGAACGTTAATACCCACCATCCTCTTCTGCCCGAAAAAGGCCACTTAGGTTAGTATAAAGACAACATAATTCGAGTGCAAAAATTAAAATTTAATAGAACCGGAGATTTCATTTAGAGTAGTTTTTCCCCTTTGCATTATCAAAGTAACATCTATACTAATAAAATCAGATTTTTGTCTGTAAATTTCTCAAATTCGAAAAAAAATTCGATATCTTCACGTTTCACACATCGTGAAAGCTAAATCTGACTTCAGAAAATTGTCTGTGTGTGCGTGCATGTGTAGTCGTTGTGTCTTCATGTCTATAACATTTTTGTCTGGATATCACGGGAGAACAGCTGGACAGAATTCAACGACACTTGGCAGAAACTTAAAATTATATCTATCAACTTTTATAAATTTCCCCACCGCGTTCCTCACCCTGGGGGGGGGGGGGGGGGCAGGAGTCAAAAACATGTTTTTATGCATAACTTAGCTTTAAATTATTTCACTTCACAGTGAAGAAATTACACATGAGGAGTCTAGATTTGAGTACAAATAATAATTGGGGGGGGGGGGGAGGAATTTCGTAAATTCCGGATTTTTGAGTAGAAATTTACCAAACAAGGTACAAAAATGTTGAAAATAGTCATGCATCTTCTATAGGTAATTTCCTAAAACCAATTTTTGGTGTTTGTGATTTTCGATCTTGAGGGAGGGGGGGGAGGGAGGCTTACGAGGGAGGAAATTCGAGACTTCCCTATTAACGCTAAATTGGCCCTGCTGGAAGTTTATAGGAGCCCCGGTCACGAATTTTTGTGCGTGTATTGGCTAGATGTATCCGATGCCTATACTGTCGAGATTTTACGAAATTCCCCCTCACCCTTTTCAAGGAAAAAAGCAGCCAAAAAACAAGTTTCTAAGCAGAACTCGGTACAAAGTTACTTCGCGGTGAGAAAATTGCATATGGAGAGACTATACTTGAGTACAAAAAAAGAAAAAAAAATCTGTAATTTTGGAATTTTTGATTTTTAAAGGGGGAGAGGGGGAATCGTTTTGGGAGGAAATTTCGCAAATTCCGGATTCGACCAAAAAATTCTATTAAAAGAATTCTACTAAAAATTGTACAAAGATGTTGAAATCATGTATGCGTCTTCTTTTAAATTATTTCTAAAAATTCTTGTTTTTTTTTTTTTTTTTTTTTTTTAAATGTAATTTTTGATTAGGAGGGGGGTGGGGGTGTAAAGAGGATGTAAATTCGAGACCCCCCCTTTTTTTTTTCAGCGCTTAATTTGTCGTGTAAAATCTATGGGAATTGCGGTCCTGGATTTCGGTACGTAAATTATTTATCCGACACCTATTGTAACGGCATTTTACGCCTTTCCTTACTTGAAGCCACAAACACGTTTCCAAGCGTAAACTTACTCCAAATTATCTCAGCAGGAATAAATTTTATGTGTGGATTAATTGTTTTCGAGATTATTTTGTCATAATTATCAGTAGTATCAGTGGAACAATCTTTTTCTAAATTTAAAATAATCAAAAAATACTTACGCTCCACAACGGTATCAGACAGATTTTTAAATTTGTAATTACATCGATAGTATAAGATTTTTTGGATCAAATGGATATATATTAATAATAGAGCGTACAAACATTGCGGCAAAATAGTTTAAAACAGATTTTTGTATCGTACTACTATATGGAAAACCACATATAAATTTATATACTATTTACATAAAAAGTTTAGATAATGAAAATGGGCAAAATTCCTTTTACTAGAATTTTTTTTTTTCCTGCTAAGTATTTTTTAACTATATTTACCAAGTATATTTATTATATTCTTTTATTTTATGTATTATAAATTTATTTGTTTCATAAAAAAAGTAAATAAATGAAAATAAATAAATAAAACTTTCATAAGTAACCAAGTTAAATCTTGTCATTATATCGATAGTCATATATTAATTTAATCTTAAGAGTATTTCAAGAGTTTTCAACAATGAAATTGAGAAAAATAGAACTCGCTACGCGATTTTTTTTTTTTTTTTTTTAAATATTATGAGTTCTAATTTTATATACTTATAAATTCTATTTGTCTGTACTAGTACAAAATGTTAAACTCATTTATATGTGCAAACATACTGCAATATAGTACGACTAATTTAAAGATTTTTTTTTATTATAGTATTGCAAAGAGTTAAACCACTGTCCTAAATGAAAGGTGTTGTTGCAATAAAAGTAGATTTACAATTAAAGTGCATGTAAAGAGTGTTCATTCAATTTTAACGGGGGGTGGGGTGGGAGGTGAGTGTCAGCCTTGGATACAGACTTGGTAATTTAGCAATGAATTTGGCGACATGGCTGGCGACCAAACTTGGTGAGAAGTAATAATTTAGTGCTTCCAAAGCTTAGAAGCTCTATCTTCAATCAGAACCGAGTTCTGGAATTTTCTGGATTCATTAATTGGCTTCTGGCGCATAATAACCTCGAAAGTTCGCCAAATGACGGCAGAAATTATAAAAACAGTAGAGACACTTCCAAAGACACCGGTTGTATTCGGACATCTGTTCTGAACGTTCGTTTCGGTTTAAATGTTTAATTTATTCTTAAATGAGTGAAATTCCACTCTGTGGTGTTTTTAATGTTGTTTTATGACTTTTTGAGGTATGAATTTGAGTACGATAATTTGCTGGTTTTTTCGAGAATAATCCTTGAATAAAGTGTACCTTTCGACAACAAACTGCGCGTTTCTTTACAATTACATTTCTTACGCAAGAAAATCGACATTTTGATTACAATATGGAGAGAGACGGATATTTTGGATCAATATGATATGCGCAATACTCGCAAAAGGTGTAATGAAGTGAAGGAACAAGTTTACTAACAAGGAAACATTGAAAAGGTGTCGTCTTCAAAAAATACTGAAAAAATATATGTGATATTACTCTTCATAAAACACCAAAAAGTGAAAAAATTATCGGCTCAAATGAATTACAGTGACCACTAAAAATTATCAAAATTAAGCATTTTTGGCGATTTAGCGCTATTAGGCGATAAGTTTGCCAGCACAGAGGTTGACGTGTACGAACAGAACCGTGTTTTGCTTCTCCGCCAAGTACTCAAAACCAATCGCTTAATAACAGTGTGAAATCAGCAAATATGCTTAATTTTGATATTTTTTTGTGGTCGCTGTAATTAATTTCATCCGATAATTTTTTCACTTTCTGGTGTTTTGTGAAGAGTAAAACCACATGAATTTTTTTCAATATTATTTGAAGATGACACCTTTTGAATGTTTCCTTGTAAGACTTTTTTTTTTTTTTTTGTGTGTGTGTGTTTAAATATTTGCTTAAAATTACCCACACAAATAGAAACGTTACACTTACAGCTCTCCTCTAAGCCATCTATTCTAATGCCTCAACGTGGGATTTCTGCACCCAAATTAACACTAAATCTGCCTTTTTTCATTTCCTCTATTTGCCTTCACAATTGTACCTCGTGTTTTTGCAACTTCCTGTATAAGATTTTTATCTCTTGGTAATATAGGGCGCCAACTGGAACTCTGCACACAGGCGCCTGACAATGTTGGAGCGCCCCTGAATTGGTTTTGGCGTTTGTTACAAAACATGGTTTAAAATCTGGCGAAGACGTTTTTACGCAAATTGAAACTAGTAGTCCTCCTAATCACTGGGGAAAAAAAAACATTAATACCGTTTTATAAGATATGTTTCATTATTTAAAAATGCTGTTTTAATTTTCAAATTGTTTGACACAATCGTGTTTAAAAAATCTTTTGATGATGTTTGCGCAAAAATTTCATGGTCGAAAAAAGTTACAGTTGGAAAAACGCATCTAAGTAAGACGTATAATTGTAAACGAAAAATTAAACAAATTATTATTATTACTTTATTTATTTATTTATTTTTTATAAATTAGATTATTTACATAATTGCTGGCATGAACTTTGCTGTAAAAAAAAAAAAAAAAAAAAAACAGCATTTTTCAAATGGAAAGGAGTCTTGGAGAAGTTTTATCTTGACATTTATTATAATTTTTAAGTAGTAAAATAAATACAAGCATACCAAATAATGTTGCAAATTCATTGTCAAAATAATGTTTCAATATGTTTTTCATCATCATCAAAATCAAGACTAATGAAAAATGAATTTTTACTGTTTTACTGACGTCACAGAAAAGTATCCTAAATCTATTAGAAAAACTGTAGAGAATACGAGTGAAAAAAATATATATTAGATGAACTGATTACTACCTGTTATCAAATTATCCTAGAAAAAAAAAAAAAAGAAAAGAAACCTGGGGTGGATCATTAAAATATATATCTGTCACTCTTAACCCGTTAGTAGTCGCTAGTTGGTCGATTTGCCGCCCATCCTTCAGTTTTTCCAGATTTTTTTATTCAATAGCCACCAAAAAATTTTAGAAGTGGAATTTGATATACATAAAACACGAATAAAATCGATTTAACGTCGATCACATCACTTCTTAAAATTATTGGTGACAGTTAAATAAAAAGTTCGCACTCTGTAATAGGTGGCGCTGTTGATAGCGACTACTAAAGGGTTAAGAATGACTGATTAAATTCATAAAAAGTAGTATATATATATGAGTTTACATATTTTAGGTTTAACATTGTCAAGATTCACTAATCAAATCTCTATTTATTTAAATGGTGCCACATATTCTCTTAATTCCTGAAGTTAAAACTTCTTAAAAATACTCCTTATAGCATTGGTTTGTTTGAACCTGAACTAATTTAACTGACTTATTGTTTATCTAGCTAAACGCTAGATGGCGCTTGCTCACTGCTGACTTAAAGTTTTCTAACATTAATTTCCTTTCTATGAAAGTTTTAATGTTCATTGATTTACGTACTATTTAAATTAAAATTTAACTAGATTAAACTTTAACTAACTTAAAATTAAAATTTCACTAACTCAATAAATAATTACTCAGTGAATTTAATCGTTAATGAAACAGATCAGACATTAATTCTTTATCGATTAATCGATGTTTGCAATGCTTTTGTTTTTAATTTCAATAATTTGTTGACATCTTCCTATTCTCCATCTCCAATTTGTGTAAAAGTTGTGTGTAAAATCTGGCTACTATGCTTTTTTCTAGTTTTCTCTCTGGAATCCTTGATGATTTGATTTAATAATTTAATTAATTTCTCATTCAAAATGGTTTTGCTGCCTCGATCGGGGCTGGAACAATATAAATTGCTATGATTAGTTATATTGTTTTACGAAATCGATGCAGCTTTCACAGCTTTATGAAGTACACGCCCCCTGACGTGTTTTTACTTCTAATTTTAAGCATTTTTATCCAATTATTATTTCTGTGGTCCTTTAGTTATTTTCTCTGTCATTAAATTTAATGGTCCTCTTTTTATTATTATCATTCATGTCGGCGTAAGTAATTTAAATTGCTTTTGTCTCTTATTGGTTCTTAATCTGTATCGCGACAAGTTAAAATCAGTTCTATTTTTGTTGTGTTGGTATTGTTTTGTATCTATCAATTGCTAAACTTTAAGGTTAAATTTTATTTTATTACGATATCTATCATATATATATATATATATATATATATATATATATATATACATTGGCTCACATTATAAAATATTATGAAACTAATATATCGTGGCCATCACAAAACTTTCTTCCATTTCAAAATTATTTTCTATGATAAATGCATACTATTTTCATCTTTCAAATATGTAACACTAAAACTCGAAAGAAAATCAATTTCGTGCCGCCACGTAAGTTTGTTTTTTTTTTTTTTTTTTGGGGGGGGGGGGGAGGGTTCATTGAATGAAAGAATTAATAAATTTCTTTTAATTTATCACAGTTCTATGGTTCAACCATTCTTTTTAACTGACGAGTTTCTTTTTGAAAGGTACCTATATTGAAAATTTATCTCTCTTTCTCTCTTTCGCGTGTGTGTGAAAAAAAAAAGGGGGGGGGGGACAATGCCTCTACATAAGGCTTTTTTTTTTTTTTTTTTTTTTTTTTTTTTATCACATTGAATAAATAATACCTCTGGAGGTCATCAAAGCGGGAGAGCCATCCCTTCCGTGGAGGATCAAAATTGTGATGGCATGTCTCCGGACCACCTCTAGGATGAATCCCAGGCCGTCACCAATTGCCCATAACGCAGCACTAGTACGATGTAAAACTCAACCAACAAATTTCTCTCTCTCTCGCGTGTGTGTTTAAAGGGAGGAGAGACAATGCCTCTACATAAGGCTTTTTTTTTTTTTTTTTTTTTGATATCACATTGAAGAATTAAAAATAATTCTCATTATGTTCATTTATATGAAATTTTGTACTGTACTGTCATATTAACAATTATGAGGAAAAAAAATATATGACAATTGTTTTTCATATCACATTTTATATGAAATATCTTTTTCTGCAATATTAAAAAAAAAAAAAAAAAAAAAAAGAGTTAAAAATAAATTGAGAAATGATAAATGTATAGACTTAACGAGTTCTTAAAAATGTATAGCTGACTAATTTTTAAATTGTTAATTTAAGTGAAGAATGTAGATAAACACCATAAATTGCGGAAACATGTGAATTTGCATTTTATAATGCTTGTTTACAAATTTATTTTTCAACACTACGTCGATTATTCGATTTATTTTTCTGCTGTTAACACTAGTTGTTAATGATGAGTTGTAGTTGTGCAATAAATAAATGAGATAAATTTATAGAATATTAATATTTTTCTGTGTTCTTGTTATTGATAATATATTTATTTGAGTATATCACCTTATTAATAGATTTATAGATTTTTTTCGTAATAAGAAACGCTTCTTCAGCTGTCCCAGACTCTTGTGAGTTCATGCGATCCCCAATTTTTCATATGTTCGCTTAATTGCTTTTTCCAGCTTTATTTATTTATGAAGAATCCATCATTTAAAACCTTTTATCTACTGACGGTACTTTAAAGTACCATTACTTTAAAAAGAGTATAAAATCGAATTTATAGAATAAATGTCAAAGATATTTATAAGAAGGGAACAGATGCACCTCCCTTTAATCTCACTACAAAGCATTAGACGATACATCGAGCCATTTTTGTTCCATAAGGGATTTATGGAGTGCACTTGCTGTTATTGCTTGATATTTTTCACGATCTTCATGTGTGTTATAATTGATTCCTATATTATTTCAAGAATATCTTAGAAAAAATACGAGGAACATAAAGAGTAAACATTTCTCTACACTTCTTTCATGTCGAAATAATTTTTTCGACCTCTATGTACCAGTGGTACACTAAAGTACGACCTCACAAAATTCTCATTAATTAGTATGATGAGGTGATATGCATAATTTTTAACATATATATCTTTAAATAATGCACTTTAGTAACTAAAAATATATGTTTCAAACACAATTTTTGTCTGTATCATAATGCAGTAGATAAAGGGTTAATAAAATGTTTATGAAGAAATTATATCCAGAGTTTCTGTAATAAGTGTATTTTTATTTACTCAAATCTATCTATGTATAAATTTTGTTTTAAAAATCATATACCCTAAACATATCTTTTACTTCTTTCCATTATATACAGGAAGTAATGTGTTCGTAATTAATGAAATGTATGCTATCTCGTATAAATGAAAAACGATTAGCCATAGAAGGTCGAAGTTTTATATTTGAGCCTTTTCATAACGTTTAGTTATGGGCTTTGTATGTCAAAATCGTAGATAACTCAAGAAAGATTAGCTGTGTGTGTATGTAAAACGTTAAATTTAACACTACTATTGTAACATATGTTGGTACTAATATAAAGAATCGATTTTAATAGATTAGATTGCGCATAGCGCGCTCAGATTTAATTCAGTTATATAAATAATATTTAAATATTTATTAATGTTCAAATTTACTAGAGAGCTGAAGAGTTTATAAAGAAGTTTAAAAGTTATTAATCATAAACAGTTTATAAGAAGGCAAGATTTGTACTCACCTTCTCACCAGCCCATTATATAGTGTCCAGAGTCAGTAAGAACCATCTTCGATCGGCATCTGAAAATAAACTGGGTGTGTGGAGAAAAATATTAATTTATGTTAATTGTGTTGTTATTTTGTTTTTTAGATGCATCATTAAATTAGCTCCTTGTTGACACAATTATTTATTCTGGGTTAGATATATTATATGTTATATAACTATAGATGAATAATAAAAAATATTGCGGAGCATTTAACAGAGCTCCGATCATTACGGTTACATTTTGATAAGAGAATACATATACGTTGTAGTTGTTCACGCGCGAGAGAAAGATTTAGAAAAATGATGATTAAACAGTTTGAAAGCTAGGAGTGGTACATTCTTCTTAGCTACCCGTACATTAATGAAGATTGTCTCTAGTCGAAAAAGTTTATTCGAATAAGAGTTCTTTCTTTAATAGCGAAATATTAAAACACAAATTATTTCAGTTTTTCTTTCACTTTTACGACAGGTACATCTCTCTGTTTTGCAGTGTATAAAAGTGATTAATGCTCTGGCCATCAGTTGCCAGGTGCCGGATTCAAATCCCGATTCATATATGGTTGTTCATAATGACTAGATCCATTTTAAGCATCAATTTTCGGTTGAATGAGCCTTAATGTGCAAAAACTTATCGTACAGCGATAATCCAAATCCAATTCTTTTTATAATTACTATATTATATCTAGAGAGAGATACACGATCTCTATAACATCGTGCATCTTCTTCTTCTTCTTCTTTTTTTTTTTTTTTTACTCTGTGATCTTCCATTTTAAAATTAGAAAATATTTTATGTTTTAATTTACCAACACCAGAATTAATTATGCTAAATATATGTATTTGAATGAATATCTGAAAATCTACATTGATATTGTTATGAAGAACTTGTCGATTTTCTTGTATGAGAAAGCAATTCGTGAGGAATCAGACAGATTCTAGTCGATGAATACACTTTATTCTACCGACTTCTCGAATCCGTATAACAAAACTGTTATTACAACGGATATTTTCGAAAACAGTCTAATAATAATAAAGCTGCCACTCGTACCGCAAAAATCACTATTCAACGAATATTCCGGAGCAGTCCAAGAAAACAATCACTTGTGCTACAGGAGTAAAGCAAATGGCATCAAATACGAGCAGAAATCTTCGCTAGCTCACGAACAAAGTTCAGTCACATGGAGTACAATTTCCAAAGTACAATCGCTCAGAATTGGTCTTTGAACAATTCTGAATTGCAGTGACTACGTACACTCCCAGAAGTCAACCCACTTCTACTTATATCTTTTGGCCATGGGGCTTGACCATGGGGCACCACCGCACTTTAGAATGTAGAAAAAGAGGGGGGAGGAGCTAAAAACCCCACAGAAATAGCATGGGACGAAAACAAAAAAAACTTACAATGTCAATTGTCTTAAAAAAGGGGGGGGGGGGGCTCACACCGGAAGTAATGTAAGGACAAAATTGACTAGAAAAAGACATCGAGGAGCGGGTGGGTAGGGCTGGGGCGTTAAATATATCGTCCAGAATTGGTCTCTGAACAATTCTGAATTGCAGTGACTACGTACACTCCCAGAAGTCAACTCACTTCTACTTATATCTTTTGACCATGGGGCTTGGCTAAGTATCTATCCAGAAATCCATGGAAAGTGCTAGATCTCAGATATAAGAAGCGTCGGAGAGCTTCGAAACTTCGGGAACCCTAAACTACTATTATTTCGCCAAATTTGGTCGCAAAGTCCCTAAATTCTTCGTCAAGTCGGTCGCCAAGACTGACTTCACTGAAAGTGAGGGAACTGCCCGTTTATTTTCACTTTGCCTGTAAAACTACTTTCACTGCAATAGAAGAATTGATGCAGGGGAAGAGACTTGATGCATTGTAACAATATGGATTATTCAAACCAATTCATATGCTAGTTTTATTTACAGCCGGTTTCATTCTAGGATGTTTGGCGTTCCAGTGAAAAATTTTCGAGAGAGAAAAGCTTTAAGATAACGGATAAATTTCCTATCTTATGTTAGCACAGACCACTAAAGTAAAGTATTGTAAAAAATATTATTTATTACTCCCCTTAACTTAAGTTAATGTAAGTGCGCAAAAAACAAATCCGCGGGCGGAGGTAAACAAAATCGTAAAATGACGATCTTAGTTACAAAAATATAACTAATAACAGATATATGAAAGTTTGTGAAAATATTTATGGTGTTGGTTATCGATTTTAGTTGGGGGGGAAAAAAAAAAGAACATACATAGTTTTACACGCGATTTTATTAACTATGTTTGCATAATTTAATAAGCGTGCTAAAGAACTGTGGCATCCACAAAACAGATATTTCCTTTTTTTTTTTTTTTTTTTTCCCCATTGCCTTTAAATAATAATAAAATAGATTTAGTAGTTTTTTGGGGGAAAAAATCATCTCATCACTTACTTATTGTAAAATATTTAAACAATATTTTACGAAATTTTCATTACAAATTTTGGAAAATTTAGACCTTGAGTTCTGATTTCCGGAGACCCTTCAGAAAAGTGACGGACATATTATCTCAAAAACTAATGCTCCAATCTTATTGAAAATTTGCAGACTTCTCCAAAATAAAATTGACTTGTGCTTGAACGAAGATTAAAAAAAAAAAAAATAATAATAATTTTTGCCATTTTGTATGCAAAACAGTACAATTTTTTGGTACATTTTCAATTCTGTTTTGAAGAAGTGTGCGCAAAGTTTCAGTATGATCGGTGTATCAGTTTTTAAGAAATCGTGTTTACTGCTTTTCTGAAGGGTATCCGAAAACCAAAGGCCCACGGTCTTAATTTTCTAAATTTTTTACTGAAAATTTTGTAAAATATTGTTTAAATGTTGCTGTTTTATATGCTCAAAATATTGAATAAAATTTTTCATTCATTATATTAAAAAAAAAAGAGAGAGAGAGAGAGAGAGGGTTTTTTTTTTTTTTTTTTTTTTTTGTGTGTGTGTGTGTGTGTGTATGTGCGTGTAGTGTAGCCTTCGAAACCCACTTCGAGACTATTTTAAAAAAAAAGAAAATGAGGAAAATTTTCGATCAACTTTCAGAATTAAAAAAAAAAAAAAAAAAAAATGCATGTACAAACTTTTTTTTTTTTTTTGTTTGTTGTTAACTGATATGATATATTACTCTGTTGATTAAAGATACTCTTTTGGTTTACTTTAAAATAAAAAATTATTTTTAAAAAAATTTCAGAAGTGTTTTTTTTCACTGCGCGCATGATATTTCAAAAAGTATTTGTGATATGAACTTAAAATTTTTCTCAACAGATACATTTTGACACAATAAATAAAATGAACTAAAGGTAAGAAGTTCTGTTCGACAGGGAAAAAAAAAAATGATTGTGGAAATATATTTAAAAATTTTAATGGTAATTTCATATTTCAAATATCATCATTGATTAAACTCTGTATTATTTAAATATTAAAACATTTTAGTTCAAATTCTTAATTTGAATGTTTTGTTTCATTTAATGTAAAAATTATAAGGATAAAGGATATTGTAATTGAGATATCCTGCGCGCAGTGTAAAAGCACCCTTAAATTTTTAAAAAAATAATCTGCATTCTATTTTAAAGTGAACCAAAACAATATTTTTAATCAATATAATAATGTCATACTAGTTAACACAAAAATATTTTGTTTGTACTTGCATTTATTACTTTCATTACCCGACTACCGTAGGTAATTTGAAGTATTGTATTCGGTCCAAAAATTGTTTTCACTTGATTTACATGTTTAAGGTCTCCTGAGTCCAAAACAGTAGTTTTTGGCAATTGGTCAGTGTGTGTGTGTAGAGGGGGTGTAAGTGGGTGTGGGGGGGAATCTTTTGAATATCATATCTCCGAAACTAATAAAGATACAGCTACGAAACTTCAGAATTGAGACAGAACTGGTGTACAGATGAATTTTCTAAATTTTGGTGAAAATTGGAAAACCGGAAGTGGGACCGTAAGTCCGTATCTTAAAAATGTCTCTAACGATTTTCTTCAATTTTGCTATATACAATTAGATGTCCTTTCGAATGATGTAGTTGGTTAGTTCAGGAAAATTGATAGGCGCCCTGTATAAAAAGCTCAATTTCAGGTCCTGCAAGTGTTTTTTTTTTTTTTTTTTTTAAACTGCTGTACGAGTTTTTTTTCATACTTGCCCTATTAACTCCCTTTTGAATATCATTTTGTATGTAATTACAGTTTTCCAGTCAATAATTGGGTATGCCAAATTTTTGTAAAAGTTTCTATCTCAAAAACGGCTCTAACGATTTTCTTGAAAATTCTTACATAAATCCATTTTAGATATCCTTTCTCGTATATTACGTGGTTATTACAGGAAAATTAACAGTAATCCTGCTTAGGTATGTCAATTTTAAATCTCGGAAATTGGTGTTTCAAAAAGGAACTCTACCATTTTTTTTCTTTCTTATTTTTTAGCTCGCTCTGTTTTACATGTCTCTCTATATATATAAATCAGCTTTCTCTTATATGGAAATTTGTTATGTGTCTACTTCGGTAGGTCAATTTTATGTCTTCTGATCACATTTTTAAAAGTTGCATATAATACGTGAAATAGTGGGTAATAGAAGTCGTGTGGTTGCTTCACACCAAATTTTTCTTTTTTCTTTCTTTTTTTTTTTTTTTTTTTTTTTTTAATTTTGGAAATTGATTGAAAATTTTCTTCATTCTCTTATTTTTAAAAGTACTCTGTCCCCTTAAAAAATGCGGCATTTTTCAAAACTGCACTTTGTGTTAAAATAACCCATATTTCACCATTTCAATTGTTAGTAAAGAGAAGTGGTTAATTTTGCATTCAGTGAATCTGAATGTTGCAATTGGCAGTAACATTTTCGTCTCGAATTGCGGCAAATGATTTTCATTGAAATTCAGTGTAATTACAGTTAATTGTAACAGATTAAGCAGGCGAATTTGTTAAAAGCAGCGCTTAAATTTATTTCAGAATCTTTATTAATTATTTTCGAAGAATAACATTTATTATTTTGTTCTTCTATTTACACAATTCGTAAATATAATTTCATTAAAGCTTAATATATATATATATATATATATATATATATATATATATCAAATCTTTTAAAATTGTTTCCTGTCAGTTTTGTAGTAGCAAACCAGAAGTGGAAATTAGCGCCATAGATATAGTACTTTATCTATGATTAGCGCATCAAAACATGGATGTCGGCACATTGGGGCAAGATGACACTTGCCTCCTTCTGGAAAATTCTAATTTGTAAAAAATTATTTCTTTAAATCGTATTTAAAGCTTTAAAAATATATTATTAGAGTTTCGATGATTATCAAAATTGCCAAATAAAATTTATTTCATAAAGCCAGTTAGAGCCAAACCGAGGCTCTAAACTTTCCCCATTGTAGTGCTCACGTCATCACAGTAAGTTTTTCGCATTTCAGCTGTTTCGGAACAAGATGTACAATTTTTGTATATAAAATGTCTTACCTTAAATTACATGCATAAAAACGTATTGTAACAGATGCTTATACACAGACATTTTTAATCATTTCAATCAACTAACCAACCAACCGTTTGTGTCCAACTGAATTTCTAAAATATACCGAAATGCGAAATTTTTGCAATTTTAAGTCTTCCCCCGCTTGAAAAATTCTTCTGGCGACGCCTCTGCTGTATTAAATGCACCATTTTAATTACCAGTTATTTTCACGATTTTCAAATGACGGCTTTAGTTACTAGCGGATTAATTAAATTAAAAAATGAAAAGGAAGAAATAAAGCTTTTAACAGATTTTAACGTATTACTAAAACTTTTATTCGTAAAAATTTTTTAAAGCCATGCAAAAACTTCAATCACTCATGTTGACAAACTTCAGATTTATTCCATGTGATTTATAAAATAGGTGACCACGCAAAATTGTCGGCTAAAAGAAATAGACCTAATCATTATTAACTTTTTCTATCATGGTGTTAAGATGTCGTAATTTTCACATCAGTCTATGCAATTATCTTCTCGTACTGAAAATTAATAGTAAAAATATTCTTTCATATACTTTCTCTATGATGTTTTTAGTGACGTAAGTTTCACTAAGTTGAGGCTAATGAACTCTTCAATAAATAAATCAAAAATCTGTATATACAAAAACATACACCCAGCGCATTTTTGTTGTTTAATCGGTTATATTACCATGTTTTTATTAACTCGCATTCTTGTTTGTTTGTTTGTCCATAGTACAAATCTTGCAATCGATTTTTAACTAACTTCCCGACTAGCTAGACATTTGAAACTTTAGAATAGTTCAGAACACGATGACAATGCATTCTTTTAATACTTTTATTCAATTAATAAGTGTTTGAAAATTTCTTATAATTGTTCTCTTCATTACGCATTTGATCATTTTCTTTCAAGTTGATGGGATAATTCATCAAAAATTTTTTTCAATTTATTAATACATAGAATTGTCAATTTTATATGATTCAACGGGAAATTTAAAAACATGGTGTATAAAAAGTTCTTTTTATCTTGTAATTATATATATATATACGTATATAAAAGTAGGCGGATACCGCTGACCATCAGTTTGCTCAATTTTAGCTAAATACCAGAGAGTTTAAATTCTAGAAATTTTTTCCTTTTCTTCATATTTTTAGGTCATTTATTGTTTTTATAGGATTTTTAGATCTTATTTTTCTGTCTGTAAATATATGTATTTTTTACTTTCTTCTATATTCAATACAAGAAAGTATTGGATTCGTAAAAATTTTTGACCTCGGGTTTTTGATGGATTTACACGTTTTGAGAGCTGTAGAACACGATTTGACCATTTTTAGAAAATGTCTGTCTGTCTGTGTGTGTGACAAAATTTTGTGGCAACTGTATCTCAGGAACTACTGCACAGAATTTCATACAAATTGGTATGTAGTTGCACCTTGACATAACTTAGTGCCTATCAACTTTTGGTAAAAAATGTCTTACAGGTTGTGTTGTTATCCCACTTTTTCTAAATTTTTAACATGGTGATATAGGACAAAATTTTGTATGAATGTGCATAAAGAGAATTATTTTTTAGTAATCATTATGAAATTTGCAAGAATTATTTATAATAGAGATAGTCAACTGGGAAAATTTTTTTGTATGTGTAGGAGCCTCGTCACCCCCCCTGGGGGGGAAGTCCCCCCTCGAGGGGAGTAAATTTTCAAGATGGGTATCTTTCGAAAGGTCTTGTCAATACCTTTAAAACGAATGGTTTAACTATAAATCTGTGACAATTTAATTTTTTACTTTTAACAACAACAAAAAAAATTTTTTTTTTTTTTTTTTTTTTTTTTTTAAACGAAATTTAGTATTTAGTTGGCCCCTGAATTAAACTGCTGCTGATTAGATTTGTGGATCAATCGCGCAACAGGTGGCGCTGTTATCGTACTTTTCTAAATTTTTAACATGGCAGTATAGGACAAAATTTCGTATAAATGTACATAATGAGAGTTATTCTTAACCTGTGATTGTAAAATTAATATGAATTATTTATAATAATAGTAGTTAATTAGGAAAAAAAATTTGTGCATGTGGGGGCATCGCTTCCCCCCCCCCCTGGGGGGAAGTAGCCCCCGTGGGGGGGGGGGTAAATTTTCAAGATGGGTATCTTTCGAAAGGCCTCGTCAATACCTTTAAAACGAATGGTTGAACTGTAAATTTGTGATAACTTGAAACAAAGTTATAGATTTAGTTCACTTTTAACGAAAAAAAACAAAAAAAAAATCGTATTTATTTATTTATTTATTTTTTTTTTTTTAATTGTTACTGAGTGTATTTGTATAGGAAAATATAGAAGAAAGTCTTGTGGTGGCCAAAACATACTAATTTTTTCCTGTGACGTAATCAACCTGAAAAAATAATTGCTTTTTAGAGACATATATAGTACGCATGAAAATGCCGTATCATCTTTCCGTGTCTATACGTACACGTTCTTTCTCAAACAATTTCTTCAAAGAGAATTATTATTCTCTCCTCCATCTTCTTAAAAATGATTTATGTGTTTCTATCTATGATCTTCGTTTATACAAGATTTTATCTTCATATTTAGTAACATTTTTTTCTCGCCTTGAAAAAACAAGTGACCTTGAAGTCAGAGAAAAATCTGAAAGTATAAATTGTTAGATAAGAAAAACAGACAATTAGGATCAGAATTTCAAACATTTTCTTTCTTTTATTTATTTATTTTTTTTTTTTCTTGTTGCTCCTCCTGTTCTGTTTAGAATCTTCTTGTTACAGATTTTTATTCCAATGTTCAAAATGGTTTTGATGTTAATTTGGAAGGGGAAAAAAAAACCTTTAATGAATTCTTTAATTTTCTTCCATCTTAGTACCCAAGCTTGGACCACAGTAACTTTCATCAAATGGTAAAAAAAATTCTCGTATACTTTCATTTACATCTCTGAAAGTGACGGTAAAGTGTTACAAAGAAATTTGTGAAATCCACACTAGGGATGTGCCGGATCGTCAAAATCTGTGATCCACGGATACGGATATGAATACGGATATCAGTTTTTCTATATCCGCGGATACGGATACATATACGGATCTTTCAAGATTCGTGATACGGATACGGATCTTTGAAAAAACTATAATAATTAACCCTTTGCCCGGAACATGTTTTCATCATGCTTACCGGGAACACCGGTCTCACAGACCGCTATTTTTAGAAAAAGGTACTGAATGTATTTAGCGAAATTTCGTGGCGATAAATTATGAATTCTTGCAGCCATAACTTTACTTTCTCAATCATGACGTATTATAGGGACGATAGGATATCATATGGTTGATTGGATTTAATGCCGCATTAGTACTGCGCAACGGGTAATTGGCGACGGTCTGGGACGCACCCCTAAGGATGGTCCGGAGACGTGCCATCATAATTTTGATCCTGCCCGATTAGGTGACCCCCAGAGCTATACAGTCGGCTGCAAAATTATTCGAGCACTAGCAATAATCCTTGCCAAAAAAAAGTACACTTAATACAGCTTTGTTAAATAAATCTTTGTCGAGTCATGTTCTTAAACAGTCTAAGAACATGATTCGACAAGGATTTACTTAGCAAAACAATCTTAAGTGTACTTTTTAAATATAGGAATTATTGGCTAGTGCTCGAATAATTTTGCAGCCGACTGTAATTTGGTATATTATATGACTGAATCATCTGGTTTCTGAAATTATTCTTTTTACTTTCTTCTATATGTAATATAGAGAAAGTATTGGATTCGCGAAAATTTTCGACCTCCGTTTTTTGACGGATCTACACGTTTTGGGATGTCCTGAACACGAATTGATAGTTTTTAGAAAATGTCTGTCTGTGTGTCTGTCTGTCTGTCTGTCTGTCTGTCTGTGTGTCTGTCTGTCTGTGTGTCTGTATCATTTTTTTGTGGACGCTGTATCTCACGAACATATGAATGAAATTTAACCAAACTTAGTATTTAGTTGCACCCTGACATGAACTGGTGCCCATTAGATTTGGGGATCAATAGCTCAACAGGTGGCGCTGTAATCGCATTTTATGCAAATTTTTAACATGGCAGCATAGGACAAAATTCCGTATAAATGGGCATAATGAGAGTTATTTTAAACTTTTGATTGTAAAATGAATTTGAATTATTGATGATAGTAGTAGTTAACTAGGAAAAAAAAATTGTGCATGGGGGGCATCGGTTCCCCCCCTGGGGGGGAAGTACCCCCCCCCCCGGGGGGGTTAAATTTTGAAGATGGGTATCATTCGAAAGATCTCGTCAATAACTTTAAAACGAATGGTTGAACCATAAATCTGTGATAATTTAAAACAAAGTTATCGATTTTTTTTACTTTTAACAAAAAAAAAACTTAGAAAAATAATCGTTTTTTTTTTTTTTTTTTTTTTTTTAACGAAATTTTACCGAACTTGGTATTTAGTTGGTCCCCGACATAAACTGTTGCTGATTATATTTGGGGATCAATAGCTCAACAGGTGGCGCTGTGATAGCATTTTATCTAAATTTTTAACATGGCAGCATAGGACAAAAATTCGTATAAATGTGCATAATAAGAGTTATTTTACACTTGTGTTTGTAAAATTAATATGAATTATTGATAATAGTAGTACGTAACTAGGAAAAAATTTTGTGCATGGGGGGCATCGCTTCCCCCCCTGGGGGGGAAGTACCCCCCCGGGGGGGGGGTAAATTTTGAAGATGGGTATCATTCGAAAGGTCTCGTCAATACCTTTAAAACGAATGGTTGAACTATAAATCTGTGATAATTTAAAACAAAGTTATCGATTTTTTTACTTTTAACCAAAAAAAAAACCTTAGAAATTTTTTTTTTTTTTTTTTTTTTTTTTTTTTTTAATATTGTTAGTGATTGAATATGTATTAATTTTCACAAAAAAAAAAAAAAAAGGAAAAAAAAATCTTTTTTTTTTTTAAATATTGTTACTGATTGAATATGTATAGGAAAATATAGAAGAAAGTCTTGTGGTGGCCACAACATACTAGTTTAATATGTTTATAGTGACCAGTTTAGAGTACTTTTATAAATACGAAGCATTAAACTAATTAAACGAATGTAATTACGGCGTTGATTTTTGAATTCTAAATAACCACACTAATAAAACGTTATAAATAAACAATTTCTTATTATTTTTCGAACTACAGGAAATGAGTCTGCGCTCGGATTGGAAGAAATTTTGTCACCCTGTTTCGACTATTGAGTTACCGAATTTCGTGCACTTTGAGATGCATTCACAAGCGGTATCATCGACAAGATATTAGAGTACACCCCGGACTAGTAACCTTTTTGCTATCCAACATCAGATCTCCACCATTTAGTCAAATCATCCACCAAACCGACATGAAAATTCCACCAAGGCAAGTTTCCTCCACCTTTGTTATCGCTGTTTTATATTTCGATTGGGTGTAAATTAAACATATACCAAAACCTACACTAGCTGAAATGGAAAGCAAGTAACCTAATCCTTGTTATTGTTTAAAAGCTGTTCCGTTTGAATTTTGTTTGGATGAATGAATGGTTGGATTTTACGTCGCACTAGTGCTGCTCAGATGGGCAATTGGCGACGGTCTGGGACACACCTCTAGAGGTGGTCCGGAGACATGCCATCACAATTTTGATCCTCCACGGAAGGGATCCTCTCCCGTTTCGGTGACCCCGAGAGGGACTTTTGTTTAGAGTTTTGGTGGTAAGAGGAACAAACCATTTAAAACATGTAAAATCCCAAGAACCAGTTACCAAGACAGCGATTATTACCAAAAGAAGGAGCAAAAAACGGAGTGATGTTCCGGGAATTTTTCTCCATAGACAATATAGGGAATCCGTACTCTACTAGTATATCTGCTCAATGAGGGTTACACAGTCATTTTTTTTTCATGTGTGCAAAGAGTACATTCGTGTGTCTAAGTGATTGCTGAGCTTTCTTGTACAACCGGCAGCAAAAGTATCCGAGCACTAGAAAATAATTCTGATGCCAAACAATTACACTTAACACTGTTTCGTTAAATAAATCCTTGTTGAATCATGTTGTTAGACTAAGAACATGCCTCGGCAGGGTTTATTTAACAAAGCAGTATTAAGTGTACTTTTTTTTAGAGGGATTATTGCTAGTGCTCGGATACTTTTGCTGGTACACACAATGGTAATGACATGCCTCGTCCTGGACCACTTGTTGGGGTGGACTCTAGACTTCCAGAAATTGCTCATTACGTAGCTATCATGTGATATTTAAACAAGGGTGACCAAATGTCCTGAAATTAGGGGGTTAACTAAAGTGACTGAATGTGTCAATTTATTGGGGACAGTCACCACTTTTGGCAGTTTGTCACTATGAACAGGATTCGACAAGGATTTATTTAACAAAACTGTATTAAGCGTACTTTTTTTTTACATAGGAATTTTTGCTACTGCTCGAATACTTTTGCTGCCGAATGTACAGTCGGTAACAAAAGTATCCGAATACTAGCAAAATTTCTTATGTAAAAAAAGTACGCTTAATACAGTTTTGTTAAATAAATCCTTGTCGAATCCTGTTCTTAGACTGGCTAAGAACATGATTCGACAAGGATATATTTAGCAAAACTGTATTAAGTGTACTTTTTTTATATAGAAATTTTTGCTAGTGTTCGGACACTTTTGTTACCGACTGTACTCTTGCCAGTAGTCAAAAGCAATGTTATTCTGTGAGGATATCGGTTTCCACAATACCCACTACCTAATATTCTTTTTCCGAAAATTGGTTTTTTGCATTTTATTTTCTAGCCCCCTCCCCCCCCCCCCCCCCCCAAAAAAAAAAAAAAAAAATGCAGTTCATTTTTTATTTTTATTTGTATTATTATTTTTTATTCAAAAATAAAATGTAAAAAATTAAACTATTTTAGAAAATGAGTGCAAATTTAACGGTTGTGAAATTTTCTAAATGTGAAAATGGAATTTAAATAATCATCAATTGTGGAAGCATATTTCCCCACTGAATAACATCACCTGTCGGTGAAGTTTGGTATTATACAGTCGGCAACAAAAGTCTCCGAACAATAGCAAAAATTCCTATATAAAAAAAAAGTACACTTAAAACAGTTTTGCTAAATGAATCCTGTTTTTAGACTGACTAAGAACAGGATTCGACAACGATTTATTTAACAAAACTGTATTAAGTGTATATTTTTTACATAGGAAATTTGCTAGTGTTCGGAGACTTTTGTTACCGACTGTACTAAGAAAAGCAAACTTAAAAAACAAAACTTTTAGAAAGAAGTTGCAATTATTGGCAATGTGCTGTTAGCGCTCAAAAATTGAGATTCCTAATATCCTCATGACATTTTACATGTTTTTTAACCGACTTCAAAAAAGAAGGAAGGTTCTCAATTCAAACCGTATGTTTTTTTTATGTTTGTTAGCTCATAACTTCTGAACGGATGCTCCGATTTTGATACTTTTTGTTTTGTTGAAAAGGTCTTGGTCTACAATAGGTCCCATTGTAATATCTTTACGATTTAAAGAAAATACAGGGTGCCCAAAAAAATCAGTTCCAACTCTTTTAACTGCTAAACGGCTGCAGCTACAGTGATAAAAATGGTATGTAAGTATAGCAAAGTGGCCATGCTGTACAAGGTTAATCCGCTTGCAGCGTCACCTGGTGGAAAATAGCGGAGTTAGTGTTCCTATCTCGAAAACGGTTCTAAAGAAAAAGTGAATTTCAAAGCTGAAGAGTATCACCGATTTAGTACAAAAAGATAGTTTAGACATTCATGCTAACGTTCCTATCTCGGAAACGGTTTAAGACAGGGGGAAAAAGTGAATTATAAAATTGCAGAGCATCATCGATTTAGTACCGAAAGATAGTTTTGACATTGATGCTAAAAATACAAGGCTAAAAACGTGCATTTTTTTGTTCGCGATTTCTTACACTATACACACTTGAGCTACATTGCTTACGTTGTAGCGTAGCTGGTGAGACATACGCTATAAAGTTCAAAATACGGTTACTTGATACTTTTTGTTTTGCTGTAGAAATCTTCGTCTGAAGTAAGTCCCATTATAACATCTTTACAATCTAAAGAAAATAAAGCGCCATCTCGTGAAAAACTGCGGAATTAGCGCTCCTATCTCAAAAACGGTACAAGATGGGAGTAAAGTTAATTACGAAGTTTTAGAGCATTATCGATTTACTACGAAAAGATAGTTTTTAGACATTGTTGTTAAAAATAGAACGTTCAAAACATGCAGCTGTTTGTTCGCAATTTCCTACACTGTGCAAACTTGAACTACGTTGCACACTTTGCAGCGTAGCGGATGACACGTATACTCTGTGGTTCAAAGTACTGTTACTGTAAGCGGTCACATCGATTAGCGCAAAGTCGTTTTCAACCAACTTCAGAAAGGAGGGTGTTCTTAATTCAAGCTATGTGTTGTTGTTGGTGTTTGTAAGCTTATAACTTCGTAAGAAATGCTCTAATTAACCGCCTTCAAAAAGGAGGAGGTTCTCAATTCAAAACGTATGTTTTTTTGTTTTTGTTTTTGTTTGTTAGCTCATAACCTCTGAACGGATGATCCGATTTTGATACTTTTTGTTTTATTGTAAAGGTGTTGGTCTGAAATAGGTCCCATTATAAGATCTTTACGATCAAAACAAAATACATGGTGCCCAAAAAAGTCAGTTCCGACTCTTTTAACTGCTGAACAGCTGCAGCTATAGTCATAAAAGTGGCATGTAAGTATAGTAAAGTGGACATGTGCTAAGCGATTCAACCGCCTAAAGCGCCACCTGGTGGAAAAGAGTGCAGTTAGCGATCCTATCACGGAAACGTTGCAAGACAGGGGAAAAAGTGAATTATAAACTGCAGAGCATCATCGATGTAGTACGCAAAGATAGTTTAGACATTAATGCTAAAAATAGAACGCACAAAACGTGCATTTGTTTGTTCACAATTTCCTGTTTTGTGCACACTTGAACGACATTGCATATGCTGTAGCGTAGCGGGTGACATTTATGCTATGTAAAATTCAAAGTATGGTTATTGTAAACGGTCACATCGATTAATGCATGGGCGTTTTAAACCGACTTCATAAAGTAAGAGGTTCTCAATACAAACCATGTTTCTCGTTGTTGTTGAAATTTGTTAGCTTATAACTCCGTAAGAGATGATTTAATTTTAATATTACTTTTTTTTTGTTGTTGTTGTTGTCGTAATGATCTTGGCCTGAAATAGGTTTCATTATCATTTGATTAAGATATAAACAAATTACAGGATACTCACAAAAGTAAGTATCGATGTTGAAACTTTTGTCCTCCAGCTGCAATGCATATTTTGCTCTTTGTTTGAACTTTACGCTGCGCAATTTCAAGCGCAGCGGGTGACACGTATTCACTGTAAAGTTCAATATATATGCCTAACAGAATTTTCGGTTACGAATACAACGTATCCGTTCTTTACATTTCTGAAGACTTTTTAATTTAACGTATGTTCGTTCAATAGATAGTTTTTTGCTCATATCCGATAAAGGCAAGAATAGTGACACAACTTAAAAATGCAGCATTTGAAAAAAATCTATTTAAAAATAACTTGACTAGAATAAAACTGGCACAACTGTCTCTCGAGTGGATAACTTTCTAGATGGAGATGTAACTTTTTTGTTCACATTGGGTGCATTTCATGTATATTTTTTCAGTGACATAAACCATTTTTTGAGTAGAGTCACTTTTCCTGGAAGTTGTGATTTGTGAAACTTCCGTCGGACGTCTTCTGATGCTCTGCTATATAAATAAGTTTTCACTGAAAAGAGAAAAATAAAATCTTTTTGTAAAAAAATAGAACCGACTCCAAAAAAGGAACTACTATTCAAACAACTAAAAATGAAAGAAAATTGGCAGAAAATTGGTAGAAAATGGAACTGTAAGTTGCGCCTAAAAGTATAAAATAATTTCCTTCGCCAAACAACCTATAACACTACAATTAATCATAACTTTTGAAGTCGGCGCAAAATTAAATAAAAATTGATACCTTTATTCAATAAAAAAATCAAATCCTATTCAAAATACACATATCACATTGTTACCCGCAAAACGCAGCCGAAAACTACTTTGATTCAAGAAAAGAAATAAGATTTCGTAAGCAGCAAAAGTTGGCGAAGATGCTGGTATCTGACGTCCTTGGTGAACGAAAAATCGCAAAATTATCTGGCAAACATATTTAATTTCTTTGAGATATCATGATTATTTTGATAAGGTATATCAAGAGAGTAATCAAGAATATGAAACAACACATCGTACAATATATATTATGAAAATATACATCTTGCGTGTATATTTTTGCCTTACGTTTTGATCACCAAATCCAAGAGCCACCAAGAATGATAGTTATCAAAGTTATACCAAATCTGCAAAGGAAACTAACTTCACATAAATACCGCATTGTGAAGAATGTTCACTGTTCTATGTAGATGCTACAAATGGATCAATTGTATACAGTGATAAAATAATAATGGAAACATGAAAATGGATCATTCGAGACACCAGCATTTGTTGCTACCGATCTAAAGACAAACCTTTAAAAACTAATTAAATTTTGTTTAATTTTGCGCCGACTTCAAAAGTTATGATTAATTGTAGTGTTATAGGTTGTTTGGCGAAGGAAATTATTTTATACTTTTAGGCGCAACTTACAGTTCCATTTTCTACCAATTTTCTGCCAATTTTCTTTCATTTTTAGTTGTTTGAATAGTAGTTCCTTTTTTGGAGTCGGTTCTATTTTTTTACAAAAGGATTTTATTTTTTTTTCAACATTAAGGGGATTGCCCATTGCGCAACACTAGTGCGACGTAAAACTCATCCAACCAACCAACCAACCGTCAACAGTAAGCGGCTCCGGGCCCTGCTTACTCTTCCAATCCTAAAGGGTAGTTTCCTTGTTTGAACAGATTTTACGTTGTACTAGTGCCACGCTGTGGACAATTGGCAACGGTCCGGGACTCATTATAGGGTTGTTCTGAGATATGCCATCCTCTACAGGTTGAGTGTATTTTACGTCGCACTAGTGCTGCAGTTGGCGTCTTCGACGTTTATCGCCAAACGTGCCGGTACCGTATTCTAGGAATCTGCATCCGCAATTCCCTGCACTAAGCCTAACCTTTAGCGGTCTCAGAGACCGATGTTCCGGTATAAGGGTTAAGTACTTTTCATCAATTTTTGCTTCCGTTACTCGTTTACCGTATGTAATGGAAGTAACGTAATTCAGCTTCGATATCGATTTTTCACCTGTTTTACATGTATTAATGTCCAAAAAAGTGGATTTTGGGAATTATTCATTGTGTATGAATGTATATGTGTGCGTAGGGGGCGGACGTGTATCTTCTGACTGCGAATGATGAATCTTCTAAATCTGAAGATAGAACGATGGAACTTTATATTTAACACTTCATATTTTAACTTTTGTTGGAAAAAAAAAAACATCCGGCTTATTCGGAAGGGTAGGTTGATTTCTTTTTCCTTATCAAGTAGCCGTCATTTTGTTTCAAAATGGAGGCTACAAATTATTAATGGGCAAATTATTAAAGGGTATATTAGTTGTCAGTGATACGGACGCATGAATATCCATTCAGAATAGCTACTTGCTGTTCTGGGGACGATATGATTAGGGACATGTAATATAATTAGGGACGATATGATTAAATGTATTAGCCAGGGGCACGCCGACCCGGTGTGCGAAGTGTGCGGCGCACACAGGCACCAGGTAAAGAAAGGCGCCAGCCGAGGATAAAAAATTATTTGAAAATAATAATAATAATAAAATAATATATATATATATATAAAGATATAGATATATTGCTTTATTAAATCTGATTTCATAATGCTGGTCTAAAGCCATGCGACTAATGTAGCTAAATAAGGCGCCTTGAAAAATATATTGGGAGAACTCGTGTTCCTCAAGTAGTTTAGGAGGTTTTTTGTGAAAGGGCACGTTAAAAGTGGAATGACTTTGTAAACATGAGCCTACCTTAATCAAAATTTTCTTTGACTTTTTTAATAGGATCAAACTATTTAAATTTAAAAGGGCGCCTTAATCTTTTTCTCGCCCCTCTTCTGCCGGAAAAAGGCCACTTAAGTTAGTAAAAAGACAACATAATTCGATTGCAAAAATGAAAATATAATAGAACCGGAGATTTCATTTAGAGTAATTTTTTATCCTTTATCATTATCGCTGTAACATCCATATTAATAAAATCAGACTTTTGTATGTAAATTTCTCAAATTTGGAATCCATATTAATAAAATCAGACTTTTGTATGTAAATTTCTCAAATTTGGAAAAAAACTGCGATATCTTCACGTTTCTCACATCGTGAAAGCCAAATCTGACTTCAGAAAATTTTCTGTCTATGTGTATATGCATGTGTGGTGCGCGTGCGGTCGTTGTGTCTGCATGTCTATAACTTTTTTGTCTGGGTATCACATGAGAATAGCTGGACAGAATTCAGCGACATTTGGAAGGAGTTACCCAATTTAAAATTACATCTATCAACTTTTGTACCCCCCCCCGGAGGCAAAAACACGTCTATATAGGGGGGGGGGCGGGGGGAAGAAAAAAGAAAATCGATTTTCCGGGGAAATTTCGTAAATTCCGGATTTTTGAGTAGAAATTTCCAAAAATGGTATGAACAACAAACAGTCATGTTGAAAACAGCCTAGCATCTTCTTTCAAATAATTCCAAAAACCCATTTTCGGTGCTTGTGTTTTCCGATTTATTTTTATTTTATTTTATTTTATTTATTTATTTATTTATTTTTTGGGGGGGGGGGGATTTTATGGGAGCCCTGGTCACAAATTTTGGTGCGATGCATCCGATGTTTAGATGCATCCGATGCTTATAATGACGGGATTTTACGAAATTCTCCCTCACCCTTTTCAAGGGAGAAAGCACGCAAAAAACACGTTTCTAAGCATAACTAGGCTCCAAGTCCAAGTTACTTTACGGTGGGGAAACTGCATATGGGGAAACTAAACTTGAGTCCCCCCCCCCCCCAAAAAAAAAAAAAAAAAAAAAAAAAATTGAAATTTTCGATTTTTAAGGGGAGGGGGGGGGGAGAAACAATCTATTTCGGGGGAAAATTTCGCAAATTCTAGATTCTACCAAAAAATTCTTTCAAAAGAATTCTATTAAAAATGGTACAAAGATGTTGAAAACAGGTATGCGTCTTCTTTAGGCTATTTCCAAAACCCTTTTTTTTTTTTTTTTTTTTAATTTTCGATTTAGAGGGGGGCGTAAAGAGGGGGTAAATTCTGGACACCCCCCCCCCCCCCAACCCCCCTTTTTTTTTCAGCGCTAAATTTGTCTAAAATGTAGGGGAACTGCGGTAACGGATTTTGGTGTGTAAATTGTTTATAATATGAAACTGACACCTACTCTAAAGGAATTTTACGAAATCGCCCCCCCCCCTTTTTTTTATTTCCTTGAGGTCACAAACACGTTTCCAAGTGTAACCTTACTCCAAATTATCTCAGCAGGAATAAATTATATGTGCAGATTAATTGTTTTCGAGATTAGCTTATCTTAATTATCAGTAATATCAGTGGAACAATATTTTTCTAAATTTAAAATAATCAAAAAATACTTGCGCTCCACAACGGTATTATAGACAGATTTTTAAATTTTGCAAATGCATCGGTAGCATAAGATATTTCAGATAAAATGGATATATATTACTACAGAATTCACAGAAACTCATGCAAATGAATTACATTTCACTAAATAATGTTATCGGTTTAAATATTCATATGATCTACTTTAAAACTTAATAAATTTTGTTATATATTCTTATTTTTTATTCTTATAAATTTATCTATTATTTATACCTGTGCAGCGTACAAACGTCGCGGCAGATAAATTTAAAACAGATTTTTGTATCTTATTATTACTTGTATATGGAAAAACATATATAAATTTACGTACAAATTACATAAAAAGTTTAGATAATGAAAATGGGCGAAATTCCTTTCACTAGATGTTCTTTTTCCTTGAAAAGTATTTTTTTATCCATATTTACCTCAAGTAATACTTATTATATGATCCTGTTTTACGTATTTATACATTTATTTGTTCCTTTAAAAAAAAAAAAAATATATATATATATATATATATAATTAATTAAGTTAAATCTTATCATTATATCAATAGTCATATATTAATTTGATCTTAAAGTGTTCGATATTTCGAGAGTTTTCAACAATGAAATTGAGAAAAATAGAAATCATCACGAATTTTTACTTTCTGAACACTATAGTGAGTAATCATGTCAAAAATCCGAATTTGAGATTTTGATGTTTCTATACATTTCGAGGTCCACTGAGTCCGTTTTCAATTTTTACAATGATGTATGTATGTATGTGTGTGTGTGTATGTATGTGTGTGTGTATGTCTGTGAGTGAACACGCTAGCGTCTAAACGCTTTGTTCGAAAAAGCTGAAAGTTGGTACGTATATTGTAAGTCACCATAGTACAAACCCTATAGATTTTGGTGAATCTAGCACTTATAGTTTTTTACAGGGACACCAGGAAAAATTCTTTATTATTAAAGTGCGATAGCGTCTAAACGCTTTATTAATCTGAGCAAAAAATTTGTATACATATTATAGGCCACAGTTGCACGAACTGTATAGATTTTGGTGAATTTAGTATTTACAGTTTTTTTTTTTTTTTGCACACAAAGGCACAAAGAAAAATTCTTTATCATTATGGCCTACGGGGCCAAATTTTTAAAAGTGTGATAGTGTCTAAACGCCTTATTAATCTGAGCAAAAAATTTGTACACATGTTATAGGTCACAGTTGCACCAACTGTATAGATTTTGGTGAATTTAGCTAGCACTTAGTTTTTTACAGGGACAAAAAGAAAAATTCTTTATCATTATGGCCTATGGGACCAAATTTTTTAAAAGTGCGATAGCATCTAAACGCCTTATTCAATTGAGCTGAAAATTTATATGAATATTATAAATCACTGATACACTAACTATAAGCATTTTGGTGAATCTAACATTTATAGGTTTTTGCAGGGACACAACGAAAAATTCTTTATCATTATGATCTATGGGCTCAAAGTTGAGTAGCGTTAAATAAAACATCGTGTAATATATGGAGAAAAATACTCAAACACTCTATTATGGTTTTCTCTCTTTTGTTTGCTTAACAACTCCTCTTTCTTTACTTTATCTACAAAACTGTTAATTACTCAATGTTCGGAAAGTCGAGTGGAATCACTCCAGATTTTTTTTAATAATTATTATGAGTCCTAATAGTACAGATAAATGGAAACTCATGGAAAATGCTAAACTCATTTATATGAGCAAATATACTGCAGTAGTACGACTAATTAAAAAAAATTTTCACTATAGTATTGCAAAGAGTTAAACCACTTTTCTAAATGAAAGGTGTTGTTGCAATAAAAGCCGATTTACAATTAAAATGCAAATAAGGAGCAGTTCATTCAATTTTAACGGGGGTCGGCTGGGAGGTGATTGTTATTCTTGGATACAAAATTTGGCAATTTAAGCGATGAATTTGGCGAGAAGTAATAATTTAATGTTTCTAAAGTTTAGAAGCTCTATCTTCAAGAAGAGCCGAGTTCTCGAATTTTCTAGATTCATCAATTGTCTTCTGGCGCAGAATAACCTCGAAAGTTCGCCAAATCCAGACAGAAATTATAAAAACAGAAGAGACACTCCCAAAGAGATCACTTGTATTCGGAAATCTGTTCTGAGCGTTCGTTTCGGTTTAAGTAGTTTATGTTTATTCCTAAATGAGCAAAATTCCACCCTGTGGTGTTTTTAACGTTGTTTTATGACTTTTTGAGGTATGAATTTGAGTACGCTAATTTACTGTTTTTTTTTTTCTTTTTTTTTGGAATTCCTTGAATAAAGTATACCTTTCGACAAGAAACTGCCTGTATCTTTACAATTACTTTTTTCACGCAAGAAAATAGTAACAATATGGATAGAGACGGACATTTGGAATCAGTATGATATGCGTAGTACTCGCAAATGGTGCAATGAAGTGAGGGAACATTTAGTTTGTTAAGACTATTTTTTTGTGTTTAAATATTTACTTAAAAATTAGGTCCAAACAAATGAAACGTTTCCACTTACAGCTCTCGTCTAAATCACCTATTGTAATGCCTGAACACGGTATTTCTGCACTGACATTAACACTAAATCTGCCTATTTTGGTTTCTTGTATTTGCCTTCACAACTGCGCCTCGCACTTTTATTTGTTTCTTTTTAAATTTCATTTTATTTGATGCATTTCTCTTTTTATTTGCCATTCAAGAAACTTATGACTATTAAAGTTCGAGATTCAGTTAATTTGCTGAATGATAGCTTTTTATTATATATATATATATATATATAAAGGTAATATAGGGCGCCAACTAAAACTGCGCACACAGGCGCCTGACAATGCTGGCGCGCCCCTGGTATTAGCCAGTATAGATAGGAATATCTAGCGGCTGTTCTGAGGATAATAGGACTGGACAATTCATTTTCAATATCCTCTGCATATGTGAATGTCTAGGCTAGAGGTCTGCATGGGCTGAAATTTTGAAGCCCAGGAAGGGCAGACCCGTAAGAAATCTTCGGTTATTTGGCTTGGCCCAACATGACATCTAAAAGTTCAGCGCAGGCACGGCTCGATCCATAAAAGAAAATTGCATGCATTTCCATGCAAAAGTTTTTATAATTTTCAGAAATTTTGTATAACCAAGCAACATAATATCCATTAACAAAACTACTGATCTTTCAGAAGATAGTTACGTATGAACAGAAATGTATTATTACGGGTGGACAGGAGGCACACAGACAGACAGAAAGGTCAAATCGAAAATGTTAGTATTAATCAATATAGGAAGGTATTAAAAAAGGTGCATTAAAAATCTATTTTCATATATTTGCACTTATTTCCTGCAATGTATCCGATTATTATTATTTTTTTTTAATATTTTGTAAAAAAAAAAAAAAAAAACTAATGTTAATTTAACCATTTTAATTGAAAAGATTCTTTTGTACAACTGAAAAGTTGCATTTACTGCCTTGACATTTAAGTACAACACAAAAGTTGCATTTACTGCCTTGAAAAGTAGCAGAAAAGTGCTTAAGAAAAATCCTTCATAGTCGTTAGACTCAACAGGCCATAGGACATAAATTCTCATTGACAGTAACGTATAAAATCTCTTTTGTTTGTACATGTGCGCTAACTATAAAAATAGTAGCGACGTGGATATACTATTTTGAATATGAAACCTGCTATTTTTACTTTGAATAACATATATCAGTTTCGAGATATGCTAAGAATATTTCTGGAAATAAGAGTGCGATTACCACAGTCAGATAATCAAGTTTAAGTTATAAACAATTTTTAACAAAACGAAATTTCATACGACATAAGGGGAATGGAGGGGGCAAAACGTGATTTCAAATAATCCTTTATATCGTAAAAAAAAAAAAAAAAAAAAAAATGTATGTGAGATTTATGCTCTAAAATATAACTCACACAAATACCTAAAAACTGATTTCTGAAGTTTCAGAAATTCGTCCCTGATGGGGCGGGGGGACTATGGGCAAAAAAATAAATAAATAAATAAAAATAGAATTGCAGTTAGACCGTTCAAAATTGGTACAGATAGGTTTTAGAGGCCTGCAAGTCGAATGAGGATATTTTCGAAAGTGTAAAGTTTTTAGGAGGGGCGGGAAGGGGGGACGGAGGAGCAAAAAAATAAAAATAGAGTTAGATCGTTCAAAATTGGTACATAGAGGCTTTTGATACCTATAAATCGCTTGCGGATATATTCGAATTTGTAAAATTATTAGGATAGACAGGAAGGGGGGGTAGAGGGGGCAAAAACATAGAAATAAGAGTTAGAGCGTTGGAAATTAATATTATTAGGTTTTCAGGCCCGATAAATCGATTATGGATATTTTCGAAACTGTAGAATAATTACGAGGGACGGGAAAGGGAGCGGGCACAGGGACAAAAATAAAGAAATGCAGATAGAACGTTGGAAATTAGTATTATTAGGTTTAAAAGCCCAAGAAAACGATTGCGGATATTTTTGAAAGTGTAAAATAATTAGGAGGGGCGGGAACGGTGGGCGAAGGAACACGCGCGCCGTGCTCGCGTGTATACGCTGCCGCCGGCATTGGGGGTCCGTTCCGATTATTCCACCGATGAGAGAAGAATATTTTTGTATTTTATATTTATGTTTTTACCTTACGATAATATAGTGATTCATTAAAAGTGTCGAACACAAATGCGTACGCGCAGCGCACAATGGCCTGCACTTCTGAAGGCAGTGGGGTGCGACTTTTTCCCCGATCAGATAATTTTTTTCTTTTTCTTTCACATGATAAAAATTAATGCAATTTTGAGAATTCAATAATTACAGTGATTTATTTAAAAGTAATGACCAACGAAGCGAGCGTAGCCTGCTAGTATTATATAAAAGACTAAAGAAATTTTTTATCCTTTACCTTCTTCGTTAATTAACAAGGAAAGTGGTAGAAAAATTTCCGTAAATCGGACCCAGTCCGCGTATACACACACACACACACAAAAAGAAAAAAAAGCCCGCCCCGTCCCTGGACCAAATTGAGGAATTCGGCGCGAGGGCCTTGCCGAGCTCGGGCCTTAGGTCTCGTGCAGTCTTCTAGTCTGGGCTTCCTACTTTCAGAAGCATTTTTGAAAATTAGTATCTTCCAGCTTTTCTGTTGCGTTCAGCATTCTATTTGGTCGAATTTTTTTTACAGACTAAATGTTCCTACAAAGTAAATTTATCAACTTTTGCCAATATCATCCAAATTACAATAACAGTATAAAATTTGTTCAGCTCGTTAGGGAATTTACATATATAGCAAGAAAATGGCAATTTGAATTCGCAATAATTTCATTCCTCTTTTTTTCTTTTATGAATTAGTAAGTTTTCAATACAATAAGAATTAGATTTTTTTCCCCTCTTCTTTTTTTCCCGTTTGATTTCACACATCAATAGTTCAAAGCTGTGTTGACGATTAAAATTTTATTAAGAAAATTTGATTCCACTGTAGGTTTTATAAGCTGTATTTAATGGTTTTTAAATAATATATATATATATATATTTAATATTTATTTTCTTTAATTGATTGAAATAGTCACAATTCATTAAGTAGTAGTATTCGTTTTACAGCAAGAATAATGGCCATATTTTTGAAAGCCAGTATATACAAACAACAAGCATTGATTTTCTTTATAAAGTTACAAGCAAAAGTGTGATTCATTATTGATAATGGAAACTTAATGTATTAAAAATAAATCTTAAAGATTTATGAAGCTTTAAGAGGCTGTGCTAGAATTTATCGGTGAAAGAATTGTTTTGCGTAAATTTCTTAGTAAAATTCATAATGCTGCAAGTAAATAAATGTAAATAAATAAGCAATAAATATAATAAAGCTTCTGCGTTTTAAATGATTAAAAATGTTAATATAAAGAATAAAAAAAATGAAATGAAAAGTTTCCTAGCGAAGGTCGAATAATGCGTTTTAATAAAAATATTTATACAATTTTGTGGTTTTAGAAGGGATCCGGGCATAATATCGCGGGACAAAATATCGCCGGACAAAATATTGCGTCAAAATTGTCACATTGATTTAGCACAGTACCTGATGATGAAGTTTATTAACTGTTGAAAAGTTAATCTTCTTTGCGTTGGCCGCTAAGAATACGCTAAAAAAAACAGTCAAGTTAAAATTAATTAAAGAAGAAACTGGTTACCCAAGAACGCATCCAAGAGGCAGTATATCGGTTAAAGTAAATTTATTAAGTATTCCAAAGCATCTAATTTGGAGCGTGACTATAGTTGGAATAACAGTACAAAGCTTACAGCATGGAGTGGGGAAACAATCGCGAGAATCAGGCCGGGCCCTAGGCCCGAATCGCTCTTGAGTCCTTTACATCTTACATAGTCAGTAAACAGTAAGAAAGTGTAAGCTCCTAAACTGAAGCAAAACAAATGACAATGCATTTGGCGTTCAATTACACGCCAAGTTCAAAGTTTTAAGATAGAGAATGGTTGCCTTACTTTAGGAATATTCACATGTACATTTTTAAAAAGTGACGAGTAATTTATTGACCGTTGTTAGTGAATGTTGGCATGATTTCGCCAAGATTTAGACCCTGGGAAAGTAACTAACTAAGCACATATTTTATTTGATCGTTGATGTAAATTAGGCGACGAGAGGCTGCTTCGATGTAAGATTAAAAGACACCGAGTTAATTATTTTCTGGTTTCACAAAGCAAAAGGATAGAAATAAGTCAAAACATTATCATTTACAGAGCGAAAGGAATTTTCAGTACGTTAGGCTTGCTAAATGAATACTGGGAACTGATCAAAGATTTTTGTTTCAGTTACATTGAAAAAGGGATAAAAGGGAAGATATAAAAATTAGAAAACGCATAATGTAATATTTATTATTTATAGGATAAAATCGTTATATTTTAAGTAGTTGTTTAAGATTAAGGAATCTAATTTATAATTTAATTTATTTAGATAATTTACCTATTCCTTTAAAGATAAAAATATAAATTTTATAATATGTGATAATCTATATCACAAAAATAATAATATAATATATTTGACAATTTGTATTTCTGTCACGTGTGATCTCTGGTGAAGGCCACAGGGCCTTATAAATTAATATTAATTAATTAAAGTAAATAAATAGATAGATACATTATAGAATGAAATTTTATTATTTTTTCTATATTTAATTTTATGTTATTTTATCATTTGCTTTTCACCATTCAAAATACATTTTTAAAATATTGTACATCACTGCTGACATCAAAACTGAACACTGTTCACAAACCTTAATTAAAAATTTTACAATAGATAAGTACGATTGAATTCTTTATGACTAATCTTAAAAAAAAAAAAAAATGTTAATAAATTTAGTCTTTAAACTCTTTTAAACAAAATTTATAACGATTTTTATGGTGGGTTTGTGTGTATGCTAGTGCTCTGACTAAAGTATGTGTTGGCATGAAATTTTATGCAACATTATTAATAATTACCAACTCCTTTTTCTTTTTACTTTCTTCTATATGTAATATAGAGAAAGTATTGGATTCGCGAAAATTTTCGACCTCCGTTTTTTGACGGATCTACACGTTTTGGGATGTCCTGAACACGAATTGATAGTTTTTAAAAAATGTCTGTCTGTCTGTCTGTGTGTGTGTCTGTCTGTCTGTCTGTCTGTGTGTCTGTATCATTTTTTTTGTGGACGCGGTATCGCACGAACATATGAATGAAATTTAACCAAACTTGGTATTTAGTTGCACCCTGACATGAACTGGTGCCCATTAGATTTGGGGATCAATAGCTCAACAGGTGGCGCTGTAATCGCATTTTATGCAAATTTTTAACATGGCAGCATAGGACAAAATTCCGTATAAATGGGCATAATGAGAGTTATTTTAAACTTGTGATTGTAAAATTAATTTGAATTATTGATGATAGTAGTAGTTAACTAGGAAAAAAAAATTGTGCATGGGGGGGCATCGGTTCCCCCCCTGGGGGGGGAAGTCCCCCCCCGGGGGGGTTAAATTTTGAAGATGGGTATCATTCGAAAGATCTCGTCAATACCTTTAAAACGAATGGTTGAACCATAAATCTGTGATAATTTAAAACAAAGTTATCGATTTTTTTTACTTTTACCAAAAAAAAAAAAAAAAAAAAAAAAAAAATTAGATTTTTTTTTTTTTTTTTTTTTTTTTATTATTGTTAGTGATTGAATATGTATTAATTTTCACAAAAAAAAAAAAAAAAAAAAATCTTTTTTTTTTTTTTTTTATATATTGTTACTGATTGAATATGTATAGGAAAATATAGAAGAAAGTCTTGTGGTGGCCACAACATACTAGTTTTCTTTCCATTCATTTATGTAGGCGATATTTTGTCCACGCGATATTTTGTCCCGCGGAGATTTTGTCCCCAACCCGTTTTAGGAAGAAATGCATATATATATATCTCATCATTCTCAAGCCAAAAAGGATGATAGACAATCCTGTGTTATTTTTTGGAAATAATGAGACCTGTGTTGGTACTTATATTCTTCATTGGATCTAAGTCGAATCTCATGTGGTTGAGAGTCCAAATCCAAGCACTTGCAGGTGTGTGCTGTAGTTCTCAAGAGTTTCTCGATAGCAAGAGCACTGATGATCTTAGGTTTTTCTCCAAGTTTATGATCGTGGCGAAAGTCGGTGTCCAATTTGTGTTCGTGGGTATAAACATATTTTTGACTCATTTACTGATATTTTGTACGCTAATTAGGTCATGGGGCACTGCATACTTTTTTACTTTCTTCTATATGTAATATAGAGAAAGTATTGGATTCGCGAAAATTTTCGACCTCCGTTTTTTGACGGATCTACACGTTTTGGGATGTCCTGAACACGAATTGATAGTTTTTAGAAAATGTCTGTCTGTGTGTCTGTCTGTCTGTCTGTGTGTCTGTATCATTTTTTTGTGGACGCTGTATCTCACGAACATATGAATGAAATTTAACCAAACTTGGTATTTAGTTGCACCCTGACATGAACTGGTGCCCATTAGATTTGGGGATCAATAGCTCAACAGGTGGCGCTGTAATCGCATTTTATGCAAATTTTTAACATGGCAGCATAGGACAAAATTCCGTATAAATGGGCATAATGAGAGTTATTTTAAACTTGTGATTGTAAAATGAATTTGAATTATTGATGATAGTAGTAGTTAACTAGGGGAAAAAATGTGCATGGGGGGGCATCGGTTCCCCCCCTGGGGGGGAAGTACCCCCCGGGGGGGTTAAATTTTGAAGATGGGTATCATTCGAAAGATCTCGTCAATACCTTTAAAACGAATGGTTGAACCATAAATCTGTGATAATTTAAAACAAAGTTATCGATTTTTTTTACTTTTAACAAAAAAAAAACTTAGAAAAATAATCGTATTTTTTTTTTTTTTTTTTTTTTTTTTTTAACGAAATTTTACCAAACTTGGTATTTAGTTGGTCCCCGACATAAACTGTTGCTGATTATATTTGGGGATCAATAGCTCAACAGGTGGCGCTGTGATAGTATTTTATCTAAATTTTTAACATGGCAGCATAGGACAAAAATTCGTATAAATGTGCATAATAAGAGTTATTTTACACTTGTGTTTGTAAAATTAATATGAATTATTGATAATAGTAGTACGTAACTAGGAAAAAAATTTTGTGCATGGGGGGGCATCGCTTCCCCCCCTGGGGGGGTGGGGGGGTAAATTTTGAAGATGGGTATCATTCGAAAGGTCTCGTCAATACCTTTAAAACGAATGGTTGAACTATAAATCTGTGATAATTTAAAACAAAGTTATCGATTTTTTTTACTTTTAACAAAAAAAAAACTTAGAAAAATAATCGTATTTTTTTTTTTTTTTTTTAACGAAATTTTACCAAACTTGGTATTTAGTTGGTCCCCGACATAAACTGTTGCTGATTATATTTGGGGATCAATAGCTCAACAGGTGGCGCTGTGATAGTATTTTATCTAAATTTTTAACATGGCAGCATAGGACAAAAATTCGTATAAATGTGCATAATAAGAGTTATTTTACACTTGTGTTTGTAAAATTAATATGAATTATTGATAATAGTAGTACGTAACTAGGAAAAAAATTTTGTGCATGGGGGGGCATCGCTTCCCCCCTGGGGGGTGGGGGGGGGTAAATTTTGAAGATGGGTATCATTCGAAAGGTCTCGTCAATACCTTTAAAACGAATGGTTGAACTATAAATCTGTGATAATTTAAAACAAAGTTATCGATTTTTTTTACTTTTAACCAAAAAAAAACAAAAAAGAAAAAAATTCTATTTATTATTTTTTTTTTTTAAATATTGTTAGTGATTGAATATGTATTAATTTTCACAAAAAAAAAAAAAAAAAGGAAAAAAAAATCTTTTTTTTTTTTTTTAAATATTGTTACTGATTGAATATGTATAGGAAAATATAGAAGAAAGTCTTGTGGTGGCCACAACATACTAGTTAAAAATGAAGATCGTATAAAAATTTAAATTTTGTAATTCTTAAAATCGAAACCCTTGAAATTATGATTTGATTTTCTAAAATTCTGTACCTTTTTTTTTTTTTTTTTCTTTTTTCGACGTATCTATTGTAATTTGTTTCGTCTATGATGAATGTTTAAGAAATTGAATCTGAAGTGAAGGTTTTTGAACGCCTTGTATATATTATAGAAGGTGATTATACAAGGCCATACCTTGTATATTATACAAGGTGGTATATAATATTGAAAATTTTTTTACATTTATTAATTCAATTGTTACATCTCATGAATTCTGCGTAGTGTTGATAAACTCTTTAGTCTTCTAGAATTTTCTTAGATTTTGGTATGCTCATTATACTTCCAGGTATATGAAATATTATTTTAAAGAATTTCATCGGAGTGTGTATTAAAAAAAATGTTTCGAACGTAGACAGTAAAAGTTCATTATATTTCCATTTATAGATTTTCACTTTTTCAGCATTAAAATTTAGAAAAATATATTTTAATAATCCTTGTTTTTTTTTTTTTTTTTTAACCATATAACAGTCATTGGGGTTATTACTATTCCTTTTTAAGTTTAAAATGTTATTTGAAGTTTTGATTTGTGTCTTGAATTATTCCTCCTCCACATTTTGTAATTTCCTTCATATGATTTTCTACGTCTGGAATCTCGGACCATGTGTAGTTAAAAACTGTTCATTTCCGTTTTATTCCATTTGTTGGAGGACCATTTCCGCATTCAAGTTCTTGCCGAAGCCTTCATTTCCTGTCCATTTCTTAAGATTTTTCTTCTCACAGACTTCACTTTCCATTAAACCAATTACCACATTGCTTATTTTTTCTCGCCTTTCCACCAATCAGTCAGTTTTATTACAAAATAAATTTTCTCCACTAATGGAATATGTTCATGTGTAAAGTAAGTAATCACTTTTGATACATACTTGTTGTACTTATAGTATTTTGAACGTATAATATGATATTAATACTGCTGTACAAAGTCGTATTTTTACTTTTTTCTATATTCAACCGTAGAAAGTATTGAATTATTAGTAATAATTTTTAATTTTCGATGGTTTTTTATCAAAAATCATACCCCGTTACTCCGTTTTATCATAATTTTTCACTGTGAAATTTCAGGGTGAAATTTTCTAAAAACGAACGTACGCAATGAAGTTTATTTATGCCCCCCCCCCCTTTTTTTTACTTTCGTCTATATTCAATAGAAGAAAGTATTGGATTCGTAAACATTTTCAACCTCGGGTTTTTGATGGATTTGCACGTTTTGAGAGCTGTAGAACACGATTTGACCATTTTTAGAAAATGTCTGTCTGTGTGTGCGTTACAAAATTTTGTGGCAACTGTATCTCAGGAACTACTTCACAGAATTTCATACAAATTGGTATGTAGTTGCACCTTGACATAAGTTAGTGCCTGTCAACTTTTGATAAAAATTGTCTTACAGGTTGCGTTGCCATCCCGCTTTTTCTAAATTTTTAACATGGTGATATAGGACAAAATTTTGTATAAATGTGCATAAAGCGAATTATTTTTTAGTAATCATTATGAAATTTACAAGAATTATTTATAATAGAGATAGTCAAGTGGGAAAAATTTTTTGTATGTGATGGAGCCTCGTCACCCCCCCCCCCCGCTGGGGGGGAAGTAGGGGAGTAAATTTTCAAGATGTTTATCTTTCGAAAGGTCTCGTCAGTACCTTTAAAACGAATGGTTGAACTATAAATCTGTGATAATTTAAAACAAAGTTATCGATTTTTTTTACTTTTAACGAAAAAAAACTTAAAACTATTTTTTTTATTTTTTAACGAAATTTAACCAAACTTGGTATTTAGTTGGCCCCTGACATAAACTGGTGCTGATTAGATTTGGGGATCAATCGCTCAACAGGTGGCGCTGTGATCGTATTTTTTCTAAATTTTTAATATGGCAGTATAATCTCTTTAGAAGACTGTTGTTTAATAGTTAACACAATTCTTACTTATTGAGTCCGAAACAAAAGATACAAACAAGGAACGAGAAAATAAACAATTAAGACACTATTTTAGACATGATTTAAGTAGGAGAAGCTCAGAAAGGTGAAAAAAAAAAAAAAAAAAAACTCATCAGGGGAGACCTTTTTCACAGGGCTATAGAAAGAGTCCTGCCAAAAAAAATTCGAAAAATTTTCTACCTCGTGTTTTTGATGGATTTACACGTTTTGAGAGTTGTAGAACACTATTTGACCATTTTTAGAAACTGTCTGTGTGTGACAAAATTTTGTGGCAACTGTATCTCAGGAACTACTGCACCAAATTTCATACAAATTGGTATGTAGTTGCACCTTGACATAAATTAGTGCCTATCAACTTTTGGTAAAAATTGTCTTACAGGTTGTGTTGCCATCCCGCTTTTTCTAAATTTTTAACATTGTGATATAGGACTAAATTTTGTATAAATGTGCATAGAGAGAATTATTTTTTAGTAATCCTTATGAAATTTACAAGAATTATTTATGATAGAGATAGTCAACTGGGAAAAAAAGTTTGTATGTGTAGGAGCCTCGCCTCCCTTCTGGAGGGGGGGGGGGGAGTCCCCCCTCGAGGGGAATAAATTTTCATGATGGGTATCTTTCGAAAGAGCTCGCCAATACCTTTAAAACGAAGGGTTGAACCATCGATCTGCGATAATTTAAAATAAAGTTATCGATTTTTTTCATTTTTAACAAAAAAAAAAAAAAAACTTTTTTCTGGATATTTAGTGTTATACTACTTCTCTAATATGGAAATCGTCTGCATTATCATAAAAGATAATTTGTGTAAATAATTTTAATAAATTATTTTTTAAAAACAGAATTATTTTTTTATAACCGAATTAAACTCTATATAAATGTAGGTGCATTAATGAAACGGGGGGTTAGCCCCCCTCACACAAAACTAATTATCATATAAAACTCTTCCGAAGCCTAATTTGAATTGTTTAACACGGGTTTACATAACAGTACTTGTTATCTTACCTCTTAATCTCCAACCTGTATTTATAGTATTAAATTTCAGGGTAAGAGAAAGTCGTGTGAGTGACACACCAGATTATTTTTTAATCCATTTGCTACTTTCACATCTGTAATGAACTCGTGTCCGGCTCATTGACCTTGCTGTTTGGAATTTTCTGTGGTTTATCAATCTCCGAAGCTCGCGTGAATACGGTCTAGGATCTTTTAGAAAGGCCTCCTTTACCTCCATGAAAAGCATTTCACTCAGGCCTTCTCACGCCTTCTTTTTGAATGTTAACTGTCTAATTTTCACTAAACAAATGATATAAAGTTGATATTTGATTGTGTTATTAAAGTGAAATGATCCAACACCCTTAAAAATAAATAAATAAATAAAGTACAAAATAAAATATCTTTCACATACAATGCAAGTGAAATTTTCTGAAAACCGTCCCAGAAAATATAAAATAAAAGTGTGAACTGGATATGTGTAAGTTTAAATGATAATTGTCACTCTAAAAAAAAAAAAAAAAATTTAAAGGTTTTTCTGTATTTGTAAATTATGTGAAAAACCTTGGCGTCGATTTTAATTCCTTAAAGTTGCACATCAGTCAGCGTCAGATTCTCCCTTTTTTTTTTTTTTTTCTACCATGTTATCCTATGGGATTTTTGTTGTTTCGTTTTATAAGGATGTCTCACTCAAAAATTAAGTTTTTCCAAATCTGTTTTTTTTAATAGTCCTTTTAACTCAGTGAACTTTTTTTTTTTTTTTTTTTTTTTTTTTTCTTTTTTTTAATATTTATTTCATTGAGTAAATTTAGGACACTAATTTTGGATCTCCAAACAAAATATTTAATTTTATTTTTTCAAAAAATTACTCGCCAAGCTAAAAAGCGACTTATTCAAAGAGTAATATTTAAAAAACAGAATTCAAAAACTACATTTTTGAATCGGATATTCTTGTAAAATGAAGCAACGAAAATCCTATTGGATAACATGAGAAGGAAAAAAAGAGGGAATCTGACTAAGGTTTATTGTAAATTGAAAAGTTGCGTAAAAAAATAAATAAAAATAAATAATAGTAATATTAAAATCAATTTAAAGTTTCTTGATTTAATTTCACAAATTATAAAACAGAAATGTTTACATGGTCCCCATGCAAAAGTTTCCAATGAATGAAATATACTACATATCATAGGCTAATAAATAAAAGGATGTACAAAATTTTGGAATTATTTGAAAAACTCTTTCCAGTGTTTCGAAATAAGATCTCTGGTCAAAAAAAAAAAAAAAAAAAAAAAAAAAAAACTAGTATGTTGTGGCCACCACAAGACTTTCTTCTATATTTTCCTATACGAATTCACGCAGTAACAATATTAAAAAAAAAGAAAAAGAAAAAATATGATTTTTTTTTCAGTTTTTTTTTCGTTAAAAGTAAAAAAAATCGATAACTTTGTTTTAAATTACCACATATTTCAATACCAATGTTTCAAATTACCACATATTTCAATTACCACATAGTTCAACCATTCGTTTTAAAGGTATTGACGAGACCCTTCGAAAGATACCGATCTGGAAAATTTAAACCTCCCCGGGGGGGGGGGGAGCGATGCTCCAATTTTTTTTTCCTAATTAACTACTACTATAATCAATGATTCATATTAATTTCACAATCACAGGTTAAGAATAACTCTCATTATGTACACTTATACGAAATTTTTTCCTGTACTGCCATGTTAAAAATTTAGAAAAAATACGATCACAGCGCCACCTGTTGAGCGATTGGTCCCCAAATCTAATCAGCCCCGGTTTATGTCAGGAGCCAACTAAATACCAAGTCTGGTTAAATTTCGTTAAAAAAAAAAAAAAAAAAAAAAAAAACGATTTTTCTTTTTTTTTTTTTTTTGTTGTTAAAAGTAAAAAAAAATCGATAACTTTGTTTTAAATTATCACAGATTTATAGTTCAACCATTCGTTTTAAAGGTATTGACGAGACCTTTCGAAAGATACCCATCTTGAAAATTTACTCCCCTCGAGGGGGACTTCCCCCCCAGGGGGGGTGGCGAGCCTCCTACGCATACAATTTTTTTTTCCTAGTTGACTATCTCTATTATGAATAATTCCTGTAAATTTCATAATGATTACTAAAAAATAATTCTCTTTATGCACATTTATACAAAATTTTGTCCTATATCACCATGTTAAAAATTTAGAAAAAGCGGGATGGCAACGGAACCCGTAAGACAATTTTTACCAAAAGTTGATAGGCACTAATTTATGTGAAGGTGCAACTACATACCAATTTGAATGAAATTCTGTGCAGTACGTCTTGAAATACAGTTGCCACAAAATTTTGTCACACACACACACACACACACACACACACACACACACACACACACACACACAGACAGACAGACATTTTCTAAAAATGGTCAAATCGTGTTCTACAGCTCTCAAAACGTGTAAATTCATCAAAAACCCGAGGTCGAAAATTTTTACGAATCCAATACTTTCTCTATATTACATATAGAAGAAAGTAAAAAAGTATCTTCAGATCACGTTTTAGAAGTTACATACAAATTACGAGTGAAAGCAATACTAAAGTAGATAAACTCATTTACATTTTAATTTGTGACCAATTCCTCAAAATTTTTGTTCAAAACATACCTCTTGATACAATTCTAAAATTTTTCACATCGCTTCATTAGGGTATGGACTACATTTTATTCACTAGAAATATTTTTTGTATGCGGGGGGGGGGGGGGGTTATAAAATTGCAATTCTTAAAATTTGATTTAATCTTTTGAAATTTTTGACTATTATTATTTTAAAACACTGATTTTATTGGGTTGATTGGTTCTTAGCTATATCTGTACTGATAAGTATAAAGGATTTAAGTCCATATTCTTGATTTTTCAGAAGACGAAAAATAAAGTTAAACTAACTAAAAACTAATCAGAAGAATCGATTAGGAAAAAGGGATTATGTTGATTTATACCCTTTATACTGTTCAGTGATTGTCCACCTTCATTTAATAACGGGAAAAAATTGAATTAAACATTTTATACAGAGATTAATGCTAAATTTCTGATTTGAATCTTTTTTTACCAATGGATTTTCTCAAAGACTAAATGACATGGATTTAAATCCTTTATACCAATCGATAGAGAATTTTTTTTCTGGGTCTGACTATGTACTTAACTCAAAATCGACATTTTTGGACTTAAATCCTTTATACTTATCAGTACAGATATCGCAGGGGTGCAAGAGACGGAACACTGGTACCAACAATTTTACCATGTTTTTTATTAACTCCGTTTCTTGTTTCTTTGTTTGTCCAGTACAAATCTTGCAATCGATTTTTAACTTTTAACTAACTTCCCGGCTAGCTAGACATTTGAGACTTTTAGAATACCTCAGAACACGATGACAATGCATTATTTTAATACTTTTAGCCATCTTTAAGCAGAATTGAAAATTTTAAAAAATTAACTCACTTTCTTGTTTGTCCAGTATAAATCTTGCAATAAATTTTTAACTAACTTCCCGACTAGCTAGACATTTGAAACTTTTAGGGTAGCTCAGAGCACGATGACAATGCATTATTTTAATACTTTTAGCCATCTTTAAGCAGAATTGAAAATTTTAAAAAATTAACTCACTTTCTTGTTTGTCCAGTATAAATCTTGCAATCAATTTTTAACTAACTTCCCGACTAGCTAGACATTTGAAACTTTTAGAGTAGCTCAGAACACGATGACAATGCATTCTTTTATACTTTTATTCAATTAATAAATGTTTGAAAAATTCTTATAATTGCTCTCTTTTTTACACAACTGATCATTTTCTTTCAAGTTGTTGGGATAATTAAATAATATATCTATATATATTAAAGTATTTATTAATATATAGAATTGTCAAGTTTATATGATTCAACAGAAAATTTAAAAACATGATATATAAAAATTTCTTCTTATCTTATAATTATTTATCATTAATTTCTATTCAATCGCAGTGAATTACCGCACAAATATGGTATAAATTATTGATAAAAAATACTAGGTGTAAGAGTTCCGTCTTGAGAAGTAAGCTCTTGCACCCCTGCTATGTGTTGATTAAAATATGTTTGATAGATTTTATTTTCTAAATTAATTAAATTATTATTATTTTTTTTTTTTTTAAGTCTCTTTGATAGCTTGAAAATTTTTAAATATCAATACAATCTTCAGAACTTTCAACTCATATTAGATGATAAATCACATGGTTTTTAAATTGGATATAAAAAAGCTTTTATTAAGAACCCCGAATTTTCGACCGATTTTAGAAAAAATAACTATTGGATATAAATAGTAATTATGAGTTAGTTCACAGTCCAAAAATCTCTAATCTTGTTGGAAATTAGAATTTTAAATTCGGTTGGAAAAATAATTAAAATGTGCGCGGTTCCTCCCCCCCCCCCCCCTTCCCCCTAGGCACTTTTCATTGATATTTAAAAATTTGCAAGCTATGAATCTTCCAATTGATATTAAATGATAAGTCACATGGTTTTGGATGGGAGTATAAGAATACTTTTTTAATACATTTTCCTAAGGGTATTTTCTATTTTGAACAATTAGCTCCGGTCCCGTCTTTTTTATGTTCCTCAAAAACGTTATGTTATATTACTTAACAAAATGATTTTATGTATTTATAATTGGTGCCGTAAATGCTACTGGTATAGTATATACACCGACTGCACATAACGTGTTAGACACGAATACCTAAAATTATTACTTTACGAACACTGTAGTGAGGAAAGTATTGTAATCATGTCAAAATTCCGAATTTGAGATTTTGATGTTTCTATACGTTTCGAGGTCCCCTGAGTCCGTTTTCACTTCTTTTACGATGATGTATGTATGTATGTATGTGTGTATGTCTGTGAGTGAACAGGCTAGCGTCTAAACGCTTTGTTCGAATAAGCTGAAAGTTGGTACGTATATTGTAAGTCACCATAATACGACCCCTGTTGATTTTGGTGAATCTAGCACTTATAGTTTTTTTACAGGGACACCAGGAAAAATTCTTTATCATTATGGCCTATGGGGCCAAATTTTTAAAACTGCGATAGCGTCTAAACGCTTTATTAATCTGAGCAAAAAATTTTTACACATGTTATAGGTGACAGTTGCACCAACTGTATAGATTTTGGTGAATTTAGCACTTACAGTTTTTTTACAGGGACACAAAGAAAAAATCTTTATCATTATGGCCTATGGGGCCAAATTTTTTAAAGTGCGATAGCATCTAAACGCCTTATTCAATTGAGCTGAAAATTTATATGAATATTACAAATCACTGTTGCACTAACTATAAGCATTTTGGTGAATCTAGCTTTTATAGGTTTTTACAGGGACACAACGAAAAATTCTTTATCATTATGATCTATGGGCTCAAAGTTCAGTAGCTTTAAATAAACCATCGTGTAATATATGGAGAAAAATGTTCAAACACTCTATTATGGTTTTCTCTCTTTTGTTTGTTTAACAACTCCTCTTTCTGTATTTTATCTACAAAACTGTTAATTACTCAATGTTCGGAAAGTCGAGTGGAGTCATTCCAGATTTTTTTTAAAAGTAAAGTATTTTTCTAGAGGCTTGCCTAAAAACTCGGTTCATTCTTCTTTTTAAAAACGAAAATTTGGTTATAAATAGCGATTATTATGGTCCAAAAATCTCTAAATTTGGTTGAAAATTAGAAGTTATGTAGAAAAATAAGTTTCATCAAACTCAAGATTAGCTGTATTTTAACATTTTATAATTTATTTACTAGAATTCATCCACCTGAAAATTGCAGATTTTATAGAAATTTTTTTTAATTCAAGATGTATTTAAATAAATATAAATAAAACTCTTTTTACAATTTACACTTGCTTAAAATATATTTTTATAATTTGTTATATAAGGGATTATTTAAGAAGTAAGGAGTTAAGGCTGATGTCAAGGTTTTTTGAATACCGAAAATTCATTTTAAATTCATACATTTCAAATGGGTTACAGTTTGCTTGTATAAAATGTTTTCAAGGGGTAAAATTCTTCTGAATAACTTTTATGCCAAAATTTTTTATGCTTTTAATTTTACAGTTTAAGAACATGATTCGACAAGGATTTATTTAACAAAACAGTATTAAGTATACTTTTTTTATATAGGAATTTTTGCCTGTGCTCGGATACTTCTGTTGCCGACTGTACTTGTTACACGTTTACCGCGTTTTATAGTATTTATAAATTTTCTGATTGATATACTTTATGAAGGTAGAATTTTTCCAGAGTTCCCTGAACGTAATGGCAGTGAGGAATCTCAAAATGACTAGTATGACTTTTTTATTTTGACAATATTTAATTTCTGGATAGGAAGGATATTTAATAACAAATAATGCGTAATAGTAACTCTCTTTTATATTCTCGCATAGAAACGACTCAGTAAAAGCTTTAAATATGATCATTTTTAAAATAAACACGAACCTAGTTTAGTTTATATATATATATATAATACCTTAATTTAAAAAAAAAAAAACATTGGATTAATGCTTCTATTTCTGCATCATTTTGGCGAACAGGAAAGATTGAATAAAAAATTTTCTTGCTTATATGTTACAAAGTTGTACTATATATATATATATATATATATATATATATATATATATATATATAGGCTGGAATTGATGATGATGATGATATATATACAGTAGAACCTCGATCCGTCGTTTTTCACGGGGTGCGTGGAAAAAAAAAAAAAAAAAAAAAGATGAAAGCGGGAAAACGACGAATGCGGGTAAAGTCAAAACACGAAGAAAACAATGTTTGTGAATTAATACGTTCAACGTATACATATTAGAGGTGAGTTCGGGCTCTATTTTGGCAATCCGAGCCCGCCCGGGCCCGAAACATTTTTGAACTGAGCTCGCCCGAGCCCGAAAAATTTTGTGTGAGCAGAGCCCGAGCCCGCCCGATCCCGATATTGAAAGTGATACGCATTGCAACGCATACACAATAGTAAAATTAAATACAGTTTTCATTTTCAAATTAATATTTTTATTATCAATCCTCATTTTAAATAACTATAAATGTTATTATAACAATTTATAATGTCTGTGTCTCTGTATACATGTATATATTTATAGTGCAGCCCATTGTTTATAACCTGCCTATCTGGGGACAAAAAATTTATCCGAATGAGTGATATAATGAGGCCCAATAATAACGAAGGAGGAAGGATTACTGTATAACACTATGACATATAATATGCATCCCGTTGAAAAAAAGTTCTATTTAGAAAAAGGAAAGTCAAAGCTACTAAGGTTTGCAAGATTATTTTGTGATTTATAACCTATCATGACTATTATGGCATTACTAAAGGTGCTCTCAAAATGAATATATATATATATATTTTTTTTTTCTGGAGCCCGAAGACTTGCGTAAGATTTGAGCCCGATCGGGCCCGGGCTCGGGGCTGAGTCCGTCTCATCTCTAGTACATATACAGTATACTACTAATAAAAACAAATCTGTTACTTTCCAAACTGTCAAAGAAATAAATCAATGTTTGTAGAATATTAAGTAAAATTTATTTTTAAATATCGGTAATTGTATGTTGGGGTTTTGTTCCTTTTATAAATTAAACATGAATTTTTCCAGGTTTATTACATTTTTCTGGTCCTTTTCTGTAATTTGGTGTGATATAAAAGTTCGTGCATTTTCAAACGCTATAATTGCGTCATCAGTGGGAAATTTATCCTCTGTTTCTCCGCCATTATTTACATTTTTTGAAATCGCACATTTCTTCTAGGTTTTAGGATACCGTATGTCGCAACTTCTTGATTAATGCAAATATTATCACTAAATTTTGCACCAGGCGTATCCTCTGGTAGAAGTAACCACTCTTCATCTGCATTATCATCATCATCATTTTCTGGGCCTTCTCTTTGGTATTCATCATTTTTTCGCACGTAACCACATTTCACGAAACAATTTTCTGAATTGCTGAAGAGGTTACTTCCTGAAATGCTGAAATTATAAAATGAATAGATGGTCCGGAGACTTGGCATCACAATTTTGGATCCTCCATGGAGATGCAGAAAAGAGTTATTTTAGAAGGGAAAAAGTAATTCCAGTTTGTTTGCGACAAGGAACCGGAACCGCCTGATCTTAAGGAGAAAATTTTACAAGGTTAGAAGAGAAATTTTACAACGATGAATGCGGGAAAACGACTTTTTGAAGCACGATACATGCGGGTTTCGTTAAGAGTCCCCAGTAGTCAGATACCTTCCTTTCTCTTTCCCCATGTAATCCAGTGGGATTTTTATTGCTTTGTATTTTCCGAATATCTCGCTCAAAAATAAAATTTTTCGAATTCTGTTTTTTGAATTCCATTCTTTGAACATGCCACTTTTTTACTTACTAAGCAATTTTTAAAAAAATACAATTTAAACTTTTCTTTTTGAGATTGAAAATTATATCCTTAAGTTTGCTTAATAAAATAAAATATTTAAATTTCTTTTAAAAAATGCGGAGTAAGAAAAAAGTGGCATGTTTAGTTTAAAGAGTGGAATTAAAAAAACAGAATTCGAAAAACCTTATTTTTGAAAGAGATATCCGAAAAATACAAAGCAACAAAAATCTCATTGGATTACATGGAGAGGGAGAAAGGAAGGTATCTGACTACTGGGGACTCTTAACGGCCCTCTTCACTTAACGTCGCCGGAAGCCCGAGCCAATGTTATTCTATGGGGAAATTTTCTTTACAAATAACGTATTAACTAATACATATTTTTAAATTCTGTTTTCACATTCAGAAAATTCCCATCTGTTAAATTGACGGACCTTTTTTAAAAATAATTTTTTTTTTTTTTTTAATATTTTATTTTGAAACTGCAAAATGAAAAAAAATTCACGTATTGAAAATTCGTATTTTGCAGCTTGAAAATAAAATATAAAAAATTAAAAAAATAATTGTTTTAAAAAGGTCCGTCAATTTAACAGCTGGGAATTTTCAGAATGTGAAAACAGAATTTAAAAATATGTATTAGTTAATAAGTTATTTGTAAAGAAAAATTTCCCATAGAATAACACTAGCTTCGGCTTCCGGCGGCGGTGAGTGAAGAGGGCCCTTAACATTATTTAAATACAATTTGTGCATGGACCATAGAAAAAAAACGTTGGATGCAGGAAGGATAGATCGGGGTTTGACTGTATATATATTTTTCTCTCTCTCTCAATATTTTTCAGAAGGGGTACAAACTTTAGTACATAATGTTCAGTATTAAAATGTTATACAATTTGTGTTTGTTAAAAATTTTGTTAAAAATGTTGTGTAATATCATGTCAAAAAATTTTGACAAATCTGCAAAATTTGAACCTCCCCTTACCACCTTTTTTTGTTCTTTTTGGCTACGGCTTTGATTATATTCGCTCAATATGTATAAATATATAATGTTTGTGGCTAATTGAATTTGAAAGTTTAAAAAATAATAAATATTTTGCTTTTGTAGATTATTTATGTTCCATCTATCACAGAAATTTCCCACTCTAGCTTTATCCTTTCAAACTCCTCGTCCTCCTTTCCCCTTTTTCTTTCCTTGTTTTCTATACTTTTGTAGATCTCCCCTGTATTTTTTATCGATTGGCGTAATATGTTGGCTTTGGCGACAGTTCCTTGTCATTTTTTTAACAAAACGAGCAACCCTGTTTACCTCTTTACTTACGTGAACATGAATACGTACCGGGCACGGACAGAGAAAGAGATAGAGACGGTTTTGATGTTTTGAATAAACAAGGATAAATAATGAGAAAACGTTCGTTTATAATTTTTTTTCAGTTCATCGTATAACGTGTATTTAAAATCCTTTTTCGTCAAAACTTCCATTTTTTCCATGCTGGATCTTGCCACGTTGGGGTGTTTACATTTCTTGTCATGCCGTTGACATTTCTATGATGACAATCTGGATAAAGAATTCACTGTTGCATTATTATTAGTGATATTGTAATCTTAATTTACTATAATATCTATAGATCTTTATTTAATCAATATGCTACACGTACCTATAAAGATGATTTAAAATAGAACTGTGTATAAACAACACGTGTTTGCCGTAACTGTATTCACACATATTAGTGGTATGATTGTTTTTTCTTTTTTAAGGATACATAATTTAATTAACTCTCATTAATAGGAAAAATATTTTTCAACGTAATCACAACTGTTTTCTTTTTAATCTATGTCGTCCTTTCATCTCTAGAATTAATTATCTTTACTAGAATAATTTCTTCCACTATAAAAATCTTTAAGTTACGTGAACTTCAACATATATGAAGATTTGAAACTACGATATGTATATGATTATATAAAATATGATATGATTAAACCAATTTTCTGTATAACAAGCTCTTACAATTGTGTTGCTGATTTTAAATTACTTTCTGAACCTTTAAATATTTCAGCCTAAATCAGATTATTTTATTTTAAAAGAATTTTGAAATGTTATGAATTAAATAAAGAAAAACTGTGTAAGTTGTCAAAAATTTATTTTTCTACTATTGGAATTCATATTGCAATCAGACTATTGAATTGTTGTTATGTATTAGCATAAATGTTAAAATGAAATTTGAGTTAGATTATTACATATTTTTTGTTAAAGATTAAAATAAAATTTATATATATCAATGTGGAAACAAGAATAAAAAATAGTTTGATACATAGAAAATAATTAAACGATTGGGGATAACAAATGGAGTACATATATCAAAATTTATATGAAATACATAATATAGAAGTGTATTTTTGGTGTAAATAACTGGTGAAAAAACAGGTTTAAGGTTCATTTTATAGATAATATACCAAAAGAAAAGAAAAAATGCTATCACTCAATATGTCTGGAGATTATGTTAAAAAAATTATTATTTTTTTTCTTTTCTGTCCAAAGTTATTGGCAGTCATACATAATTAAAATAACTCAGTCTTTTAAATTGAAATTTATATTACTTTTTTCCTTCATTATTAATTTAATATTATCTTTTATTATGTATGCTTGCTATCATTAAATAAAGAAAGCCGTTACAATAGTTATTTTGCTGTGTATAAAATTTGTAGCTGAATATTTATTTAAATACTCATTATAATAGAAATGTTCATGCATGTTTTAATAATTTGTTTATGACATTGATTTAAAAATTATTATATAAAGTGATTAAGAATAGAGTTTAAGTTTAGACCCATTTTAAGATACTTTTAACTTTAACATTTTGCAGGTAGGTAACTAACTGTAACATAGTGCATGATAAGAATTTATTACTACTTAATTTCATATTGTTCCTGTTTCTGAATTCCTACACAATCCATTTTAATCTTACAGCGGACGTGCTGCTTATATGAACATGAAAGGTCGCGCGTATTTTTCACATACACTACTTTAAAATACGCATTTTAAAATATCTGAATATTTTAATTATACTATAAACATTTTAAGATTAATAACATTCAATTGGAATTTTTATTTATTAAAAAAAAAAAAAAAAAAAAAACTGAAAGCACAAAATCAATATAAAGTAATCAAAGAAACATCGGAATTATTTGAAAATAAAAAGAATATAGTTGATTTTTGTCATTTTTAATAAAAAGTGTAAAGTTAAAAGTTAATTAATTTTAAAAATGTTTAAAATATAAAGTTTAAAACAAAAACAACAAAAAATTATTTTAAACAGCAGGAAAAAAAAATATATATATACATATATAACAAAACAAAACATTACATAAACGGTCGTGCTTATTTTTCAAATACAAATAGCAAATTTACAGCTTCATATCATTGTCTCGAGGTTCAAAAGAGAACTAAAAATAGATCAATATATACTAAGGAAATAGCCAAAGATAAGCATTCCAAATGCTCTTTGACATTAAGATATACAATGAGATTCACCGCTAGTGTATCTCTCATATACGCGCGCCTGCTGGAAGGTTAATTAAGATGAACTTTGATCCCATTAACACAAAGTATCTAAGTGTTAAGTAATATCCTTATGATATTAATGTCTAAAGATGGCTTTAAAAGGGGTGGGGTAGGTATAAAATAAGTTGATAACCAACCAGGATAAAAAATTATTTTGGAGAAGTAAGAGTATAGCTTGAGTGTATTGCAATTTATAATGTTTTTGGAGGCTTACAAAATTATTTTTCTTTTTACATAGTTTACTTAAAAAAAAAAAAAAAATCCTGTCTTTGACAGAATTTAATTTAGTACGACAGGACTAATTTATTTTTTGCAATCTTGTAGCTAAAAAAAAATTGTTATTAGCACCCTGGCTAATAACAAGCTCAACCTTTCTCACATAATGACCGGTGGCAAGGTCATCGTATTTGCAAACTCAGATGTAATGATTATTATGGGAGAAATGTCGAGCTGGTTATCAGCCAGGGTGGCTCAGTGGAAGAGCACCTGCACGTTAAACGGAGGGCCTGGGGTTCAATTCCTGGCTCTGGCATTTTTCACATAGTTGGTATAAAAAAAAATCAGTCTTATTCTTGAAACTACTTAAAAGGAATTTTCATGGTTGATGAATTTATCAGTAAAATTTCTAAATATTTTAAGATAGTTTAAGAAATTAAATGGTAAAATTGGATATTGGCAGGCATCCTGGCATATTGGAAGTGTGACAATGCAAAATCGCTATCTGGAAAAAAATAGTCCTGTCGTACTTTAAAAAAAAAAAAAAAAAAAAACTATTATTCATTAAGAGATTAGGGGAGAGGAATTTTTCATAAATTGCCATAGCACCTACAATTATTATAACTGCTTTTGCAGGTATTTGCATTGAGTTAGTTTCAAAAATTCATAGAATCAAACATATCCTGCTCTGAATTTATGCATTGTCAGATATACCTGTATTACTCTCATGACTAACATAAATCAACCAAAACTTTGAATTTTAACGTTTTTGTCATTAATAATTATACATTAAAATGTACATATACTAAATTCATTCTTTTTGTTTTGTGTATATATATATATATATTTGTAGTTTAAATTTCTTTCTCTTAGCACGTGGACTTAGCTCAATGGACTAACATGGAAAAATGACAACATTTGTCTGATGAGATTATTTTACGAAAAAATGTATGTTTAACAGTTGTTTCTTCAGAATCTTTGCAAGCATCATTTTAAACCTAGCAATATTTTAAAGATATTAGGGCTGTGCTGATTAATCGGTTTGGTTAATCGATCAATGCTTAGTCTCGATCAATTTTTTTAATCGAGTTAATCGGTCCGATTAATTTGATTAAAAATTTTCAAAATCCGATTAAAAATTTCAAACTATGGTTTAAAGTAAAAATTTTAAATAGTCGTCTGCCAACAAAATATTGCTCTACCAGTGGACGGGCGGTTCTTCACTCAATATTGGTAGATGGGAAATGTCAGATTCGATCCCAGGTTGTGCTTGTTGACCTAGCCGTTCAACGTTTTCTGTGGTTTTCTCCGAAATTTGTGTAAATATGTGTTAGGACCCCTCAGAAAGGCCCATATAGGCTTAGGACCCTAATGAAGTCAATTAGCCTTAATCCCAAACACATCCCAACAAAATATATTTTCACATATTTGAATTTTAGATATATAGGATATATTTCACATAAGATTGAACTGTGTCAGAGTGTGCCTATGTGATTAAAGGATTGGTTAAAATAGTATATTTTTTATGACCTGTTGTATAATATTTGGAAATAAACATGTGAGTTTCATTTTGATCTTTCATTATGTATGAGTGAGTATAATTTAAATATTTAACATTTATAAGGTCTTTTTAATTACGTTTTCTTATTATATATCAATAATTAAGAGGCAACAGCACTAACTATCCTAATTAAATACCTTCACAGTTAAACCTAAATTTAACAAATGCATTTCATAAAATAAAAAATGATTTGTAAATGCTCAGTCACGTACAAATATTTATTTGTAGTTGCTTTTCGAAATGCTGTATTATCTTCGTATTTAGAATAGTTTTTTATTTATTAGAAGAAATTGAGAAGTTTTCTTTTTCTTTTGTATTTAGTACAGTGTAGGACCCATTATCCGAAATTCCAAAATCCGGAAGACCCAAAATCCAGAATCATTTCAGATTTTTTTTTTTTTTTTTTTAATGATTAGAAATATTTTATATCTAAAATTATAAGAAAAAGAAAAGAAGGAAAGAAAATTCCCCTAAAATGAATTATTGTGTGTTTTATTAGGTAGTATTAAGAAAATTTAGAAATTAAAACAGAATTTCTTTCAGATGGTCAGTGATGTTTGTGGTCCAGGAAACCCTGGAATTCACTGCAAGTCACATAAAAAAAAAAAAAAAAAATTCTGATTTATTTTATGATAGATTTCTGGTGATTTTTAACTTCTCGAAAAGACCTAAAAAAAAAAAGGGAAAGTTTTAAAGAATTTTTTTTTAAGCATTCTACTTTTATGATTGAGACAGTATTCATGTTTAGCAGCATTGATAAAGAAGCAACCATGCTGCTCATGGCAAGTGGCAGTAATGTACATGTTTGTATATATATACGCATTATAGTTACTTTTTTACTTCCTGCTAAATTTAATAGAAGAAAGTATCAGATTTGCAAAAAATCTTGACTTCCAGTTTTTGATTTATTTGCATGTTTTTAAGAGCTCTAGAATATAATTTGAATATTTTTTAAATGTTTGTTTGTGTGTGAAGTAGTTGCTCGTAGAAGTAAATTAGTACCTGTCAATTACTGAGTTATGTTTTATAATTAAGGGAAAGCAACAATGGGAAAAGGACCCAAAATTCGGAATTCGTCTGGTCCCGTGGATTCCGGATAATGGGTCCTATACTGTATTATTGTTTAGTGTTTAAGGAACTATTTAAATTAACATCTATATCATTTTTATGGTCTATTGTGTACTATCTGGAAAAAAAAAAGAGAAAGAGAAGAAACATAAAGGAGAGTTTTATACATCGTTCAAATAAAACTATACAAAGAAAAATTAAAATAGATTAAAAATTTGATTACTCGATTAATGAACTACGATTAACCCAGCTAAAACTGATAATTTCTACCACTATAAGATATACCGAATATGAACTTTTGTGTCATGAATTGACTAAAGAACACAATCATAAAAAATATAATCAAAATAGGAATTAGTTTATTTTATTTTATTTATTCATTTATAAAAAAATAATAATAATAAAAAGTCATCGCCAACATGACGACAAAAATTTAAAAGGTGTTGTGGGAGTCCTATATTAAAACTGTACTGCCTGTGGAAGTATGAAAATTGGGTCGTGAACCATGAATTTTATTTGAAAACCTTTCTTTGAATGATTTTGGTTTCACTGTTGTACATTATTAATTTGGTTTTAATAATAATTTGGCTTCTGGTAAATTAAAATTTTAATTAAGTGGGGAAATTGGTATAACATTTATGAGTTTCAAATTTTAAAGGTAAATAAGAAAAGAAATAAAGTGTGAATATTTCACACGGGTTTGCTAGCAAATTAATAAAAGTTATTCCCCTTGCTATTAATGATTCTTTTTTTTCCCTTCCTCATATATGTATAGCATATAATATGGATTTTTATATTACTAAAATGGATAAATATACATCTCTATAATAATATGAGTTAAACCTCATTTTAACCTTTGTTATTTACAAAGCTGTTTCTACCATTGACAAGGCAAAGCTAGGCAGCTGCATAAAGTGACTATAAAATAAAATAAGATTAATTTTTAAATATATCTAAAGTACATTTTTTTTGCCTTAGGTTTTAGAACAAAATGTTGAAATCAAACAGCCTTATCTAGAAATTGCTTACTATTATATATATTTTACAATTATGTGAAATAGTGAATTTAATTATAAATAAATAATGCAATTGCAAAATCTAGTAAAATGATTTGATAAAATATGCTAATGATTTATAGTGATATTAAAATCTATTTTATCATTCATTTAAATGATTTATTTTATTCATTGTGTGATATATTTAATTTTACAAAATCTACAATTGTAATATTTATTTTCTGTACATTCTTTTAAATTCTTTTTGGTGCAAATTAAACTTCCATAAAGATAAATAAATGATTTTCCCATTAAGGTATAGTTGAGGGCTCTCATAAATATTATATTAAATTGACTTTTAAATTTTGCATTAAAAAAAAAAAAAAACGATAATTTTGGAAACAGTTAAATGTATTTACAAAACTTTTTTTATTTTCCCCAATGGCTAGGCAAAAGTTACAGAGGACTATAAAGTTACAAAACAAATTATAGGCAATATAACATAGACCAAAATCACTGCTTAAATTTACAAAATTTAAGTGTGAGAATAATTAGGTGTGACTTCAATAAAAATAAAAGAATTATGCTGATTAATTTGTTTCCAAATTTACTTTTGTTAGCATTATAGCTCCAATTCATTATGATAAAGAAACAACTGTTTTAGGGTAGATAAGTCATTTCTGTTTTCATAAAGTTTAACAGTTTAGTATAATCCTATATTAAACTGTTATACATATAGTTTTTCAAATTCCAATTTAATTGCTACCTAGTAAAGAATAACAATTCTTTGACTGTTTATTTACATGTTAAATAAAATTTCTGATACATCGTTTTTATAAAAAATAAAATAAGTTTTTTTTATTTTGCTGTTATTTATTGAATTGTAATTATTTGACACCAAACTGACTTTTTTTTTTTTTTTTAAATACATTTGTCATTCTTATTATTTTTTAAATATTTCAGAAAAAAGCGAATGACGAGGGAGGAATGCGCTGTCTTCGTACGGAAGAGGCGTGTGCCTGTAGTTATGATGAAGTGGCTACCCTACTTAACACAGACATCCATAATGGGTTATCATATAAAGAAGCTGCCGATAGATTATCACTATTTGGACCTAATGAATTTGAGGTGACACAAGAAGAGCCTTTATGGAAAAAATATGTAGAACAAGTATGGGCTTTTCAGATTTATTAAATATTACTTTTTTAGTGAAGTATCACAAATAAAAAAATTATATAAAGTAAATTTGTATTGCTGGTTTCTATTTGTTTTATTAATACTGTAATGTTCAAGTCATTTAATAGTTTGTTAAAAGTTGCAATTAAGTTATGTTTGTAAAAAATATTTACTAGTGTGCAGAATTGCAGAGCCTGATTTCCCTTTCCCACGAGGCAAGTGTCTGGGCCTCCCATTAAAAAAAAAAAACTTTTTTTTTTATTCAAAATTTATTACAAATATTCAAAATTCACTTTGTGCACTATATTGGAGAAAGGAGCCCACAATTAAAGACTTTGTCCTGGGCCTGGGCATCCCTGTAGCCAGCCTTTTTTGGCAAGACTGGCCAGATTTTTTTGGTCTGGCTAAAAGCCAACAGCTCTCAATTTTGTAACTCAGTCTGATTGTGTAATTCCATGTCATATATTGAAATTTTCATCAGAATTCATTTATTTTATTTTTTTTCCTTATGTGGTATTACTGTTACAGCATATGCATTAAAACATTTTATATTAATATTGCCAATATTTTCAAACAGAGTGTATTTATATACAATACTTCCAAAGTTAAGCTAGTTATTTGTATGCAGTATTTCCCAAAACATCACTTTTGATATTATTGCTGGATAATAATCTGTATATGTTAACTTTTTTTGATGGAGGGGGAAAAAAACACTAGAATGTTTGTTGTAATTATTTTAATTCTAGACAGTTTTTATTAAGAATAATAATAATTAAATAACAATATACAAAACATAGTAAATGTACAATTTTTTAAAAATAGCAGAAGGGGGTAAGGGGAACTACATACAATCACCAAAGATTAGGTTATTACAAATTAAAGCTTAGTGTTGTTAAGATTAGGGCTTCTAATAGACTATTTTATTTTTAATAATAAATATATATTGTTAACACAGTTAAGCTCTTAATATCTGAATAAATGCTTCTCTGCTTATTTTTGTTCTTTTCATAACTTTTTATTAAATGTTTCAAACATTTATTACAGCTAAATTCAAAATATTCTAAAATTTGTGTAGATTTGTCATTAAAAGATGACTTTACTAAATATTTTGAAGCTGTCTGGTCAGTACTACACTACATTTAATTTCATTATAAAATTTAACAGTTTTAGAAGTGTTTTCATTAATTTTAATATTAATGAATAAATTTAATATCAAAGTGTAGAACTCAATTAAATTTTAACATGGTGATGGTAATAACAATACTGATATCAGTTTATTCTGTTAAAAACTTAGCATATTTCTTTAATGTGTGTATAACATATATTGAATTTCATTTAAATTTTCATTGTTGTTGAAGTTTTGTTTGTTAAAATTAATTTAAAGGAAAGCATTTTCTGAATGGGCAAAAATCTGAAAAAGAAAAAGGAAACAAAGATATTTATTGAAATCTCAAGTTATAAAAATTCTAACTGCAATTAACATTAATATTAAATAGTAGTAAAAGCTCCTCATATTAAAGGAGGTGGGGGGGGAGAGAAATATGTAATGTATTTTTCATTTTAAAATTGTCATTATTGTGAAATATCATTCAAAAATACAGTCATCTCTCACTTATACACTCTCTTTTATACGCGTTTTTCACTTATGTGCATTTTTTCCTTGCTCCGGGTCAGAGATATAAGAAAACAATGATAACTCTTATTCATTTATGCACAGAATTAAAAAAGCCCCTTTCGCTTATGTGCAAATTTTTTTCTTTAGCCGAAATTTTTCAATTCAAATTGTAAGTTCTAGAAAATAAAAATTTAATCACAGCTGAATTGTGGGAAATAGGTGACTTAGATATTAAAATAAAAGGTAGTGATTAATAAAGAAGACGACAACATTGATGAAGATGATGTGACAAAAGTTCCTCCAATTCCCACAAGAGCACTGGAAGCATTAGAAACTACTCTGTGGACTATTTTCAGATCAGTTTCGGAACTGTAGCAACTTTTCATTGTCATATCTTCATAAATTTGTAAAAACTGGCAAAAACCAAAATTATCCTCGATTGTAAGTTAAGAAAATGCATAGGAATAAAAGAAAATTTTTCTAAAAAAGCAATTTTTGTGTGTGTGTGTGTGCATGTGTATTTATAAAAAAAATAATTAACGGAAGTTATGCATACAACTTGTACATTTTGTGTTTTGAAACTACATAATCTGATTTACATTTTCAATAATGCTATATGAACATAGCATTAATTAACAATTACTATGTACACTATGCTGATGCTTCACTTTTAAGCTCCCTTTTGTAGTCTTTTACATATGTGCATTTTTGTCATGGTAAATAAGAGATCACTGAATGTATTTAATATAAGTTAGCCAGAGTTTCCCCCAGACAGTTTCAGAAGGGTGCTGCATCCTGCTTGCCCTTTCACTGAAACAATAGCACCCTCTTTGCCCCTTATCCAAAAAAATTGCACCCATCTTGCTTTTAATCTAAAAAAGTTTCACCTTTACTCAGGGTTGCAAAAAACCCGGGTTTTTTTTTAAAAAACCCAACCCGGGCGGGTTTTATTGGGTTTTTTGGGGTTTTATTGGGTTTTTTTAGATTTATTGTTTTTTTTTGCTTGTTGAAAAAGGAAAAGACAAAGGGGGGGGGGGAATTTCTATGTTTAAAAAAGAATTAAGAATGCTGATTTTTATTTTTGTCTTAATTAATTTAATATGCAATTAATTTGAATTTAAATAATGTAAATAAATCATCATAAAAGACAAAGTAACAAATAACATTAGAAAATTACTTTAAAGGATTAGTTTATACTTTTTTATTATGCCACCACCACCCTCCAAAAAAAAAAAAAAAAAGTATGAAAATCTGGTCAAAATCTCTTATTACTACTCACTTTTTAAAATTTGTCAGTATGCTATTGTGCAGACAAACTATGTAGAGTGTGGCAATACAGTTTAATAAACCTTTACATAATGCCTCCATGTACTGAAGCATGCAGCCTCCATGGAACTTCCTCCATGGACCAGCTAGCTTATGGAAGGGAAGTGAAGTGAAGTGTCATTGTTTACTTCTAGAGAAACATTTAGAATGTGTGTGAGCACATGGTTCTCTGTATATAACCACATCTACATATAGTACCTAGTGGATTTTTATTTTATTTTGTTACTAAGATTTATTAGATTATTTTAAGTGTGATTATATATTAGTTAATATATAGTAAGTTAATTTGATAAAATAAAATGTCTACTGGATCTGGTAGAAAAAGTGCTCCAGAATGGTTGGAAGTGACTAAATTAGACACTGAGAACAAAGGAAAATGTATCTGCAATCACTGTAAAATGGAAATAAGTGCTAAAATTGAGAGAATCAGAGCACACTTAAGCAAATGTTTGAAAAGATGCAATTCAAAAAACAATGTGCTTTTGAACAATGTAAGTGATTTGGCCTCTGATGAGTCTACAAGTAGAATATTTCCATCTGAAACTGAAAGAAATAATGAAATAAGTATAGGCTGCAAAAATAAGCGGCAACGAATGATGAATGATTATAGTGTTAGCACAAGTGACATTCTGAAACACAGTTTGGATTTAAAAGTCGCCAAGTTTTTTTATGCAAACAATATTGCTTTCAATGGAGCTTCAACTAATGAGTTTAAAGATATGATAACAGCTTTACGACCAGGTTACTCTGGCCCTACTCGCACTGATTTAGGAGGAAAATTATTAGATGAAGTACATCAAAATATTGAAGAAGAAATTCAGAAAGAAATGCAAAATACAAGCACTGTTGCATTATTACTGGATGGTTGGTCAAATGTAAATAGGGATGCAGTACTTGCAAACTGTATCCATACAGGTGAAACTTCATTTCTTTTAAATGCCATTGACTGTGAAAGTAATAAAAAAACAGCTGAATATTGTGCTGAATTAGCTGAAAAGGCTATTGAACACTGCAAGAAAAATATGGGTGTAGAAGTTTTTGCAATTTGCCTACTGACAATGAAAATAACATGGTGAAACTCAGGCAAATTATCGATGAGAAGTACAAGGGAATTGTATCTTATGGATGCTCTGCTCATTATATTAATCTCCTAGCTGACGAAATTACAAATAAAGATATCCTAAAGCATGTAGCAGAAGTACAAAAATATTTTCGTAATACTCATCAACCACATGGTTTGTTGAAGGAGAAGGGTGGTCTAGTACCACAGTTACCCAATGCAACACGTTGGAATTCACAAATCGCTTGTATTGATACATATGTGAAAAATTATCATACATATGTAGAAATATCTACTGAAGATTTAGTGGAAATTCCTCAAAATATCGTTCGAATTTTGGACAATGTGGCAATCTATAAAGAAGCACTGCATATGCAGAAGCAATTAGCAGAACTGAGAGATGCTTTAAATATTATTCAATCAGAAAAGACGAATATATCTACAGCTGTTGAGCTATGGCTCGATATATTTCAAAGTGAAAATCTTTCTGCTTACAGAAAGCAAATTGATAAGAGGATGGGACAAGCTCTTCTACCCATTCATTATTTAGCATATGCAATGGATCCTAAATATGCAGGAAAAAGATTAAACCAAGATATGCTGCAAAAAGCTGAAGATTGGCTAGAACGAGAACACCCTAAATGGTTAATTCCCCTCATGAGTTACAAATTAAAAGACCCTAAGATATTTCCCCAAAGCATGTTTAATGACGATGTAATTAAAAAATTCAGTGGAGCACAGTGGTGGAAATTAGTTGAAATGCGTGCTAGTAGTGATGAAGATATGAAGGATTTTTGCCAGTTTATAATAGGACTAAATAAGTGTCCGGCAAGCTCTGCTTCACTGGAACGAGTGTTTTCCACATGTGGACTTGTATGGTCAAAACTTAGAAATAGATTAGGACTAGAGAAAACTGTAAAATTGGTTAAAATTCATCGACATTTAAGACTAACAAATGGAAGTACCAGTACCAGTGAACCTGAATGTGAAAGTGACTAGTTTAAATGGATGTTTTGATTTTGATACATTAAAGTTACATCATAGATAAATGTAAAAAAAAAAAAAATTAATAAAATGTAACGATATTTAGTAATAATTTGTGCTCAATTTTCGTAGTTATTTGGATGAAGATGTAACATTTTAAAATGTATTTTGTAACATTATCTTTTTTTCCCGTAATATTACTCGAGGCCATTGCCAATTGTAAACAAAACAATCATTGGCATGGGCAGAAAAGAAATTGCCTCAGTGTTTTATATATATATTTCATGGGTAGACTATAAGTTTCAATAGGTAGGGTAACTTTTTTTAAATACAAGGGATAAAATCTAATATAAAAAATGCTGAATATGAAATAAAACTGTCACTAATTTTAAAAAACCCAATAAAACCCGCTTTTGTGCGGGTTTTATTGGGTTTTTTAGAGTGGGTTTTACCCAAAAAAACCCGGGCGGGTTTTTTTGGGCAGGTGGGTTTTTTGCAACCCTGCCTTTACTGCCTTTTATTGTAAATGATCTTCAAACTGAAGATATGTTATAAATTTAAATAAATGTATTGTGCATAATAATCAACATTCATTCATACATCATTAACAAGTAAAATTAAGGTGTAAAGATAGTTAAAATTTAAAACTTTTTCTCTTATTTATACCTAAAATCTAAATTTTAAAATAAGTGTCTTGATTTTAAATGTTAAATGTGCCTTTAAGAATCCGAAGTCAAGTCAACGAGGTGCTTTGGAGTACCTGCATTTGGTCGCAGCCAATGCTAACCTCCAACGAAAAATTATAAAAACTTAAAAATAATTTTCTGAAAATGAAAGAAAAACCAAAAAGGATTAAATTTAGAATTTTTTTCTTTGAACCAATCTTTGCGTTAGCAGAAATTATTCAGAGTAAAGCACCAGGAGTCGGGGGGAAAAAAAAAAAAAAAAGTAACTCCCTGAGAAAACCTAAGTGTAACTGTGAATCCATTACGTGTGTTGACAAAGACTGTGCGGATGGCGGAAAGGAATTAAGAGTTGAGCAGGGTGCCCCAAGGGGCACTGAAAAACCGTTCAGAGTCCCTCAAATTAAAAAAAGGGGGGGGAGGCATATAATTTTTTTCCCCTATAGTAATTAAAATTCAGGAAAATTAAACAAGAAGTAAAATACAGAACATCAGAGAGAATCTCGGTGTCCAGCCAGAATCTAAGTTCTGAGATGGATCCGTGGACCAATCGGAAGCCTGTATAGTACTCTCAATCCTCACTTAAAAGTGTTCAGCAAAAAAGATAGAGGATTATGTCCCTATCACAAGAGCCAATCAGAGGCCAGGAATCTGACCAATGAGAGCAGACCTAAGAAGCCGATGTCAGAAGTTAATAAAATTAATAAAAATTTAAAAATAAGCTAAAAAATAACCCAGCAGTTCGGAAATTTTGATAAAAATAAGAAAACTTTAAATAGTAAGAAGGTTCAAAACTTGTGACTGACACTAAGTTCAGTTGGTACAACTATAGTATTTCCCCTCAGCTGAATTTGGCGATTTTTCTTTGGCGTCGATTTGAATGATAACGATGTCGTTCTGGATTGTTTGCGATAGATATAACATGGCAGCCATTGCTTATTGCCGTTGCCGATGTTTTGATCGCGTGATATGATGGTGATTCGAGACCCGAATCAGAGTATCGATACTTTTTTCAGTTGTATCGAAACGTAACATTTACTGATTCATGCATCGCTAATTAGGGGTATACAGTGATGTTTTTTTTTTGGTTTAATGCTCGCGAAGCGAGCAAACAGCAGAAAACATAGCGACCGAGGCTCCATGAATTTTCATGCTTTTACTGATTCATGCTCCACGAATTGGGGGAGTCCAGTGATGTTTTTTTTTTGTTTTGTTTTGTTTTAATGCTCGCGAAGCGAGCAAACAGCAGAAAACAGTGACCGCTGCTCCATGAATTTTAATGCTTTTACTGATTCATGCTCCACGAATTAGGTGCGTCCAGTGATGTTTTCTTTGGTTTTAATGCTCGCGAAGCGAGCAAACAGCAGAAAACAGTGACCGCTGATCCATGAATTTTAATGCTTTTACTGATTCATGCTCCACGAATTAGGTGCGTCCAGTGATGTTTTTTTTTGGTTTTAATGCTCGCGAAGCGAGCAAACAGCAGAAAACATAGTGACCGCTGCTCCATGAATTTTCATGCTTTTACTGATTCATGCTCCACGAATTAGGTGCGTCCAGTGATGTTCTTTTCGGTTTTAATGCTCGCGAAGCGAGCAAACAGCAGAAAACATAGTGACCGCTGCTCCATGAATTTTCATGCTTTTACTGATTCATGCTCCACGAATTAGGGGCGTCCAGTGATGTTTTTTTTTTTTTTTTTTTTTCAATGCTCGCGAAGCGAGCAAACAGCAGAAAACATAGTGAAACATAAAAAAAATATTTCATAATAATGAAAAGTATCGTTTCATGACATTTTGATTCGATTCACGACGTTGTGAAACGATTCGCAGTTCCGACTCACAAACCGAATCAAAACACCATCATACCACGTGATCAAAACATCGGCAACGGCAATAAGCAATGGGCGCCGTATAGTAAAGCTGTTCCGCCACAATCGCCAAATCTAGCTGAGGGGAAATACTATAGTTGTTCCGTTCAGTTGATAAGCCTGACACTAGGATTAGGCAAATTTAGCCAAACTTTGTGTTCGGTATCAAACTTTGTGTTCGGTATAGGGGAAAATAGAATTTGGGATGAAAATACAAAGTTAAGTGACTCCAGATCTAATACTTCTATCTTTCTTAGTCGTCTCCTCTAGCTAAAATAGCCAAAGGCCGTTTCTTTCCATGTCCGACTCTAGGATCATAGCGATGAATTGAGTCTAACAGAGGATTTCTAACATTGGGAAGGAATCTGTGGAACTTCAATGCAAGTGTCCAAATTTCAGCATAAATTGGCTTGGTTCGGAGATTCTCGTGAATAGTATCATTGCAGACGTAGCGAGTAGCTTTCACAAACCTACGCAATAGCTTATTTTGAAATAATTGAATTTTTTCAAAGGTGGTTTTCGTAGCAAATTCATATATCACACACCCGTAGGTAATGACAGGACGGATCATGAATTTATATAGTAATAATTTATTTTTGATGGACAGACGGCTATTATAAGCCAAGAAAGAATGAAGGGATTTCGTGGCTCAATCAGCTTTAATCAGAGATTCTGTGTTTTTTTTTATAACTTTAATAATTAAGAATCCGAAACTGCCCTCATGAATCTAGAAAATGCCTTTTTTATTATTATTACCAGCACCCTGCCCTTTTTTAAACCTGGGTGAAATTGAGTTAGCTATAATTTAGAGATGCCGAAGTGCTGTCATATGTAATGCTGATTCTAAATTAATTTGGTGGAATGCAGTACTTGACAGCTATTTTTAACATATTTTAGCATCTTGTATCCATTTAAAAAAAAATGATGATGATAATAATAAAAAACTTCAGCACATTGGAGACCTTTTACAATATTTTAAATGTCTAGAAGCATTCAGATGCTTTACTGCCTCATATGCATCTTTCTGAGAATGCTTTCATGGTATTTATGCATGAATTAATGTATATAAACCTGTATATACACTAAGCAAAAGCAATAATTAGTTTTTGTCACATATGGAAACCACAGCATAAAGATATGGATGAAAAGTTGCAAATGTAAAGGGGGGGGGGGAGGCAGGGGCGTAGCGTGAAAAATTGCTTGGGGGGGGGGGGGGGAGACCCGACGTTTGGCGCCCTTTCGTATTCCTCATCTGAAAATGCCACCCACATACTTTCAAGAGTGTTGCCATCTTTGGGATCGAGGGCACAGGCCCTCTCGTCGGTTAATGTGTGCCCCCCCTCTCCCCCGAGGCATATTCCTAAAATATGCCAAGAAAAAAAAAAAGCTTTTTTTCCCCCTCCATTTAGCAGCTTTTTTTTTTTTTTTTAATACATCTTTGGAGCATTCTAAATTTTTTCAGCGAATCTATATATTAATACGCAGACATGAGATTTCTCTTACATTTTTAGCCTACTTTCAATAAAAGGAAGTGCTTACAAGTAGTATCATTCAAAAGATATGGTTAATGTGCTTTGCAGAAATATATACATATATATATTCTCGTATGAGACTAAGCAAAAGTATCTTTCTTAGGACAACCAGAGTATTGGTTTGAGACAAAGTAGAACAATTGAAAAAGATTTTTTTCCCCCTTTTTCAACAAATTTAAAAGATATTACATTATAATTCAGGTAAAACATAAAACTTTCAAAATAAATTTTAAGAAATGAAAATAGTAACTGTTGCTAAGGAAAGCAACTTTATATTTTTAGAGTGGACAATACCTAATCTCGCCGACAGTTACTCTGTGGGAAAGTTTGATTTCATGATTACTCATTACATAATGTATATTTAAATTCTGTTTTCACATTCAGAAAATTTGCAATCATTTATTTATTTTTATTTTTAATGAAATTCTAATTTCAAAAATCTGAATTTTCAATATGTGCATTTTTCTCTTTTTCTCTTTTCTTTTTTTTTAAACCGCAAAATGAAATATTAAAAATTTATCAATTTTTGGAAAATGAGTAAGAAAAACATAAGCCTTACACATTTGTTCTGATCCGTCTAGTCTTTCGAAAGAAATTAATTACTTCTTGAAATCTCTTGCTCTTTCTCGAGGCTATAATCCCTCTATTAATAATAAAGCTTTATATAAATTCAAGAATCCTAAACGTTCTGATACCAAATTGAACGATCACAGTCTCATTCCAGTTGTTTTAACTTTTTATTTATTACTTTCTTTTAAAATTTCTAAAATTCTCTCACCGGTTGGTTTTAAAGTCATTTAGAAACCCGTCAACAAAATTCAATTATCTTTTCTTAAAGATCCCATTCCTACTGAAAACCGTTCTGGCATTTATTTAGTCCTATGTTCTTCGTACAATTTAGTTTATATTGATCAAACTAAAAGGCGTTTGCAATATAGAATAAATGAACACTGTCAAAATGTTCGTAATGAAGAGATCTCTAAATCTTCCATTGCTTCCCACTGCTGGGTTCATGGCCATCGTTTTGATTTTTCTAAAACTAACATAATTTCATCTCCTGTCTTCTCTTCCCATTTGAATATCCATGAAGTTTTTTACATATTTAAAAATTCGAAAAATCTTGTTAATGATATTATGTTCCACTCCGTTCTTGTCTGATGCTATGAAATTTCTCACATAAGTTCGATTTTCGGTTAATTTTGATATTTTTTAAATTTTTAGATTTTGTTACATTTTTTTAATTTAATTAATTTATTTTTTTCTTTTATTTCATAATTCTGTAATGCTGACTCTAGGCTATTTTGGCAGGGTGCCCTTTTAAACATTTTTTAGCACCCTGTAGCCCTTTTTCAACATATTTTTGCAACAGGCGGCCCTTTTAAAAACATTTTGGTACCAAGTAGCCTTTTCTAACATTTTAAATGTTTAGAGGCCTTTAGATTTTTTTCCCCTGACTTTTAAACTTTCTTATCAATAATTCTGCAGCATTCCTGGAATAACAAATGCATACAGCCTATATATATATACAAGGAAAATTAGTAACTTACTTTTGTTACGTACAAAAATCATAACATAGAACACTGCAAATTATGCCCCTTTTCTTTTTATTTCCCCCCGGCCGCCCTTTTATTTTAGAGTCAGCACTATTCTCCTCACACCAGTATTTATGTTTACATTCATTTGTATGTATTTTTGCTGTTCACTTAAAACGGTTTTGTGCGTTGCCACTTTGACTGCAGCACTTGTGCCAACTTTTTTCGCCTGACGAAGGATCATGTGTTTTTTAGTTTTGTAATTATTGCTTTCAAACACCAGTTCTGTGGTGTTTTCATATTATGAAATTAGGTATTGTTCACTCTTAAGGGGGGGAAAAAAAGCAGTAGTTCATTTATTATTGTTATTTTATATATTTAAACCAATTAAAAAACGTTTTTCTTTTTTCCCATATCGTGGGAAAAATGTTTTAAGAAATATAGTAGCAATTGCTAAGGAATGCGACACAATTACCGCATGTCTTTATGTGGAAGAACAAACTAAAAAAAAAGTCCCGTTGTCCAAAATTAAATCTTTTTTGTACAGAAATTTATATCTTAGGTGTTGGTGTCGGTGTTTGGGGAAAAGGCCTATTGACTGCTCTAGGGTCCTAGGCCTGAAGGGAAGTGCCTTCTGTGGAGGTCTTTCTAAGCGTTCCTAGCCCGTATTTAGACAAGTTTCGGAGAAAACCATGGAAAATTCTGAACGGCTAGGCCAACAAGCGAGACCTGGGATCGTACCCGGCACCTCACATCTACCAGCTTGACAGAAAGATTGCGGATTCAATAATCGAGCCAATATAAGACCATCATGAAAGTCAGTCTCCTCTGGTGCACGTAAACTCTGTCGTGGCTGCAATATCCTCTATGCTCCGTGCAAATAATACGTCTGGGGATACTGAAGCGGGGGAGCCATCCCTTCCGCAGAAGATAAAAATTGTGATGGCTTGTCTTCGGCCCGCCACTGGGGCGTTAATCCCAAACCGTCGCTAATTACCCAATATATGCCTATTAATGCGACGTTAAATCAGCCTCCTCGCGCTATTTCATGTGAAGAAACACTAGTTGAATTCTATAGACTTATAAATATTTCAAAACCCGTAAGCGATGAAACTAAAATAAAAAATTTGCTTAAAGGATCACTCAGAATCAAAAATTGTTAGTGAGAAATCGTTATAACTAAATCAAACCTCATCTAATTTTGTTTTTATGCAGTAGCCATAACGTACAATAAACTGCTTTTTTTTTTTCGAGCTAAGGTCTTGAAAAATCGTAATTTTAAGTTTTTGGAGGAGAGAAAGCGATTGCGCATACTTACGAGTCAGTTGTAAGTATGTGAAATGGGAGAAGAACGCCGCAGTTGCTACAGAGCGCGAATTTGCTAAGGTCAGAACTTTCAAGGGTCGTTGCATGGTAAACAAACATGCTGTTGTAGGTGCCTGAACAGGGAAGGGCGCCGCTCAGCTGGAGTTTGCTGCTAACTTATTCTTAAAGGGTCCTGAATACAATCAAAATTTTTAAGTCTTTTGCACGGTAAGTGAACAGACTATTGTAAGTGTTTGAAATGGGAAATCATGCCATAGATGCCCCCAAACAGGACTTTGTTATGATCAGATTTTTTTAAGAGTTATGAAAGCGAAGAGAATTTTCAAAGATTGTTTGCACAATAGGAAAATAGGTTATTATACACATTTAAAAAGGCTGTTTTAGGCATATAATTAGTTACGAGGGCGTCACCTAATGGGAGTTTGCTACAGTCAGACATTTTAATGCAAACTTTTTTGCTGGTCAATGAACCAGTTGGTCGCCGAAGGCAGCTTCTGATGCATAAAAATCTTAAGTGTTTTTGGTAACTAATGATAATCAACAAAATTATGAACCACTTTCAAATGAACTTCAAGGCGCAAAACAGCACCCCCCCCCCCCCCCCCCTCCAGAAACCTCGAACAGGGAAGGGCGCAGCTCAGCTGGAGCTTACCACTAACGTATTCTTAAAGGGTCCCGAATACGATTAGAATTTTTAACAGTCTTTTGTACGGTAAGCGAACAGACTATTGTAAGTGAACAAAACGGGAAATCATGCCGTATGCGCCCCCAAACAGGAATTTGTTATGATCAGATTTTTTAAGCGTCATGAATACGATGAGAATTTTCAAGGGTAGTTTGCACGGTAGGAAAACAGGCTGTTTTAGGCGTCTAATTACTTTAGAGGGCGCCGCAGGCGCCATCAAACAAGAGTTTGCTAGGCAAATAATGCTCTTTATTGAGGCAAATCTTTATTGAGGCTTTATTGGTTTTGAGGCAAATAATGCTCTTTATTTTTAAATTAAGTTTTATATGGAACCCTTTGGCACCAGAATCAATACTATAAATGGTGTGCTTGAAAAAGTTTTAAGCATTGTTTTGAGTGTTCTAAAAACCTTGTGAGAAGATAATTTATTATTGTTTTAAACTGAATTAATTATTTTTGCTCAGTTTGGAAAAATTACAGATTTTTTTTTAAATTCTTGTAAATTTTCCTGATAAATTGTATTATTTAAATATGCTGTTCTATAATTTATAACTGTTAAAGTATCTTTGATATATTGAAATGTCTCTCTTTTCTGTTTACAGTTTAAAAATCCTTTAATTTTATTACTTCTTGCTTCTGCATTTGTTAGTATATGTATGCAACAGTTTGATGATGCATTTAGTATTACTGCCGTAAGTAAACTATTTATTTTATTTGTGTTTTTGTATTGTTTGATTAATTAGATCTTTATGTTAATTTTTCACATATTTAATTATCTTTAATATATATTATTTGAAACGATAGACAGAAGATTTTAAATTATTATTTTAAACTTATATTGTATGATAATCTAAAGAAAATTGCATTCAAAAATCATAACTTGAAATTAATTCAGGAATTTTCGCCCTGTAAAGTAAGTTTTATGGTAAAACACTTTCATAATGCAAAAGTCGGGAAATGGAACAATTTTTAGAATAAAAATTACTGAGTTTACACAATTCTTTTTTCCTTGCGATAAAATAATGCATGTTAACCCTGAATTTATCTGAGCTAAACTGTCAATCATTAAGATAAGAACCAATAAAAAAAGTGTAGGAGGAAATTAGATTCTTGCCAAAATTTGGACTATTTAAACAGCTGCATACAAAAATCAGTGCCTTTTTGTGTATAGCTCTTGTTAATGAAATCTAAGTTCAGTATCTTAATTATGTAGGAGTTATCCAAAAGTAACCCATGACCTGTAAGGGTCGGCACGGATCTGACATTGGGCCTCAAATTGTCTCTAAAATGTGCCATTCATATTGGGACCAGACTCCAGATCGGAGTTGGAGTTAAGATCGTAAATTATACCGATGCTACTCAGCTCGCATTTAAATGCACAGCATGCTTTATCGAGCCAATGATGTGAAATTAACCCGTTTCAAAGAGCATTCAATAAATGACTTCGCTAGCCAACTGGATTCTTTAATTGAGTGACAATACTATTGTACAATGTGTCAGTAATTTTATCATTACATAAATGTACAATAATAATATTATGAAGGGTTTTTTTTTTTTTTTTTTTTTTTTTTTTTTTTTTTTTGGGGGGGGGGGGGGGGGGAGGCATTTTTCTATTGTCTAAAATACTATGAAATGGCCTCAAACTTCAGATAAAGAAAGTTTTCTTCACTTTTCAGTAACAATATTTTCTAAAATTAATTATTTTTATTTTATTATTATTATTTTTTTGCTAATAACAAGAATGAGTCTCAATAGAATTTTACCAAACTTGCGCGGGAAAAAAAAGAATCTGAAACATAAAATGCATACATTTAATTTTTACTGAAATATGACTATTTGTAGTAAATAATTTATTATTTTGCATGTGCGAAAGATAGCACAATTTTTATTTACCTACATAGGTTAAAAGCTAGATATATGGAGCAACTTATGTCAAAAATTCAAATTGTTATTAAAATAATAAGCCAGATTTTAGCTGTTTTCCAGAGTCTCAGTTTCATGTGTCATTTATTTAATCTGGAGATCCAAAAAATATTTTTGTAAAAAATCTCTCATGAGATCAGGATGCTTGGAAAAACATAAAATTCAGCTCATTCTTTTGATAATAATTTTCATAATTTTTATTTAATTCAAATGAACTTCTGATATAAATTACTGGAAATATTAAGTTTTCAACCTATGTAATGTTGTTTTATCTATAAGAAATTTTATTGTTTGAGGAGCTATTTCTAAAGAATCAACATTAAGAAATATGTTGTTGTTGTTTTTTGAAATAACAATAAAATAAAATTTCTGTAATTAATCTCGGTAAATATCCATACTTTTGCTACTTGACTTCCACACTACTTTTTGTATTTTTCCAAATTTACTTTGTCAAAAATTAAAAAATGTTTTTAGATCTTTTGTTTATACTTATTGCATGTTTTATTATGATGGGGAGACAATGATATTAGTTTAAGTTTCTAATTAAAGAAAATAAGGAAAAGGCTAAATTTATTTTAGTATGACAGGACTACAGCTTTCTGCCAGAAAGCTTTTTGCTTTCTGAAAAAAAAAAAAAAAAAGTCAATTTTTTAACAGTATGTTTTTTTTTTTTGTTTTTGTTTTTTTTAATCTTTTAAATTATTTTCTTAATAATAATTCAAAGTTAATTTTGATGTAATACAAAATTGCTGTATCGTGAAATGTTTTGCCTTTGTAATTTTTTTAATACAATAATATTTAAAACTAAAACATGCCATTAATGTTTTTTTCTTTTTTCCCCGCAGGCCATTGTTATTGTTGTGACTGTTGCATTTGTACAGGTAATATCTTTATTTAGCAAATAAATGTTTCGGATTTTTAATTTTAAAGCTATTAAATTTAATTTTAATTTAAAATAACTATTATAAAACTTCAAAAATGTGTTTTTTTTTTTTTTTTTTTTTTTTAATTCATAACTTTTATAACAAAGCATTTTATAAACATTTCATAAAAAAATAAATTTTCTTTATTGAACATTATTATAAATGTTTTAATTAATTAATTTTTGATAGATAATTAATTGTTTCTTTGATATAAATAAATTAAATGCATTCCAAGTTCCCATGCACTTTCGTTTAAGGAAAATCATCATTACTTTACCAAAAGTTCATGTTTTTATAAATTTAAAATCTTTCCATTTAAACCTCATGAATTATTGTAATTTTAAAATAAGAACTAGAAATTTCCTTTTAGTAATTAGAAATTAAAAAAATATATTTCAAATCAAATTGTGCTGCAAGTGTAAAATCTTCGACAATGAGCGATAACAGAGTGTTGTGCTTTAATTTCCTTTATTTAAAAAAAAAAAAAAAAAAAAAAAAAAACTATGTAAATGAAAGAAATATTTTTGGTGTGCATAAATGATATTTTTTTGTTTATTAATCGGCGACTTTCTGTATATGACAAATATATCTATATGTATATGTAATAATAAAAATGGTTAGAAGTGATGGTCCAATAATAAAGCTAATATGTGGAATGTCCAGTCATCTTATAAAAGAGTATAGGAGTCCATCTAGGTGAAACTAATAATCCTTTATTAAGTCCAAAGGTGCAGTCATGGAGATACAGTCATGGGCTGGGTATTAATGACATCCTGAGCAGTATATCCACTCTTAGTTCCGGCAACCGTCAAGCTACGGTGCTGATGGATGTCAATACGCCATAGCTGCAGGGATTTAGCTAGTAAACTTTACCTATTGAAGTAGTATTTAACGTAGATTTATTAACCAAGTAACTATCGGAAAAAGCCATGATTTCCCGTGTGTTCCAGCTTAAATACAGCTCATTTCGGTGCAAACCCAAACTCTTGTTATGAATTCTTATTGGATAGTTAGCTGAGCTAGATCCTGCCTACATTTTATCATTGGTTGATCTGGACATCTGGGATTAAGTATTTTGCAATGTTTTGCCGCTAAATTTAATGATTGCATAATCTTTATTCTAAAAATCGTTCTTAAATCTGATTCTTGCGTTTTGTTCAATATTCTGATTTATTTATTCTAAGATATTAATTTAAGGTTTATTCTGAGAAATAAATATTAATTTAAAATAATAATTCTTTTTATCCTTTCTTATATATATGTATTATTATTATTATTATTATTATTATTATTTTTTTTTTCCATTTCTGCACATGCATACACAAAATTTAAATTTTGTGCTAGAAGATATTCTTCTTACATTCTCTGTGTTCCTTTTGTATAATTTAAATGAGCAGGAACAAACATATCTCAAAAAATAATTTACATGTTTAATTTTTATTTTTTTTTAAATATGTAGGGGAGAGTCGGGATGGATGAGGCAGCGGTAGGGTGGGACACCTAAAATTATTCTTAAAATAAACATTGTTTTTAATTTTTGACACTTCCACCAGGTGAAGTAACTACAGCCCCATATTTGTTGTTATGTGTCATTTTAGTTAGAGAACTCGGTAAGTTTATGTAACAACAACAAAAAAAAAAAACTATTTTATAACACTAAAAGTAAACAATTGCTTAATTTTCAAGGCAAGTTTTCAACGTCACTCACTGTCAGCAAATGTTTCAATGTCAGCAAATGTTTCAATGTCAGCAAATGTTTCAATGTCAACAAATGTTTCAATTGTTTTAATGTCAGCAAAATCACTTTTTATATTTTATATACCTAATAATATAACTTTTATGAATTAGTAGCTAAATTAAGCCTAAAAGTAGCATATGTCTAATAATGAATTATTTTTTTGAAAAATAATGAAAATGGAGGGATGGGACAGAGCAGATCAGGGAGGGATGGGACATGTAAGAAAAGGAAGAAGAATGAATTCTGATACTCCTTAAACAGAAAATATCAAGAGGCAAATGAATGAATAGATGGAAGAAAAAAATGTGCGGGAAGAGGGATGGGACAGAGCAGCTCAGGGAGGGATGGGACATGTAAGAAAAGGAAGAAGAATGAAGATTCTGATACTCCTTAAACAGAAAATATTAAGAGGCAAATGAATGAATAGATGGAAGAAAAAAATGTATGAAACAAATTCAAAATCATGGAAAATAATTGGTGTGGCATTCACACGACTTTTGTTTACCCTTTTAACTTTTAAAAATACTTTATTTACCATATATGTATGAGGAATTTTCATTCCTGAGCAGTTTTCCTGGACATGGTAAAATATACAAAAGAAATTACATTCACTAATTACAGTTAGGATTTCTTAGTAATATTTTTTCTTGAGATATGCTGATAACATATACAGACTAGCCACTAAAAACCTATTAATAAGGTTTTTAGTGGCTAGTCTGTGTGTGTTATCAGCATATCTCAAGAAAAAATATTACCAAGAAATCCTAACTGTAATTAGTGAATGTAATTTCTTTTGTAATATTCAGGGAACCACAAAACATGCAAACATAACAAAAACTTAATTTTGAATATTTGAACTAAAAAACAGTGCTTTCTCTGCTAGAAGTAAAAAAGAAAAAAAGATGAACTGATTGAGCATTTGAAAATTTTTGTTTAAGTGGTTACATTATACTCTAATGTTGAATAAAATAGATGTTATTAGTAATTAATTAACCTTACATGCATTGTGTCCCACTGTTTTTGTCTTTTTTCATAGTTGTCTGTATATTATTCATTTTTATTTTAACTTAGTAAACATGTCCCATCCCTCTCTCATATAAGGGAGGGATGGGACATTTTTATGACTAATGTTAATTGGCTTATAAAATTAATATTTTAATTACCATCAAATTTATGTTTTTAAAAGATCAATTTGTTTCTCTGAAACTTGCAGTGTTGTACCAGTAAAAGTAAATTTGTAAAAAAATATTTTTGTCAAAAATGTCCCATCCCTCCCTACTCTCCCCTATATTTTGAAAAAGAAAATTGTGTAATAATTATTTTAAGATTTTTTTTTTTTTTTTTGAAAATATATACAAGATTTTTTAAATATATTAAATTAAACCTAGAATTTCTCATGAAATACCAGTGGTTAAAATTAATATGTAATTATGCTTTATCATTTGTCTTTTGAAGAATTTGTAGGAACAACACTTCTTACTTTAATAAATATTAAATAATAAACCTTCTTATTTATTTATTTTTTATTTCAGGAATATAGGTCTGAAAAGTCTTTAGAAGAATTAAATAAGTTAGTTCCTCCTACATGTACATGGTAATCTTAATTTTCTAAATTTCAAAATATATATATATATATATATATACAATATAAATAATATTGCTTAGAGTTTTTAAAAGTTTATCATTCTCTGTAAATAGTTCACTTAAGCATTAATTTATCATTTTGCACTCATTTTTCTTTAGACACCTAGTAGCAGAAACAGTGTAGCATGGTAGGGAGAGCTGCAGATTGTTTAAAGCTCTGCAGATTAATTTAACATCTCAAAAAGAATGATAGGCTTAATACATGCATTTTATCTCTAGATTACTGTATTGTTGTATATCCTTAATTTATTTTCCTTATAGAAGCAAATTTTGCATATTTTATGAATTGCTTATACACCTCTTGTGATATTAGACTTGATCCGATATTCCTGGATCATAGATTAATTTATTTTGCTGGAGATAGATACTGAAAATTCTGCTACTGGGCTTAAGCATTTATTTACTCTTATTTTATAAAATCTTAACATGATAACTGGGATGTAATTTAACCGCAATTACTATATGTATGCATGTATTTTTATTTATGATAGTTTTAATTTGAATATTTTCTTAAGCCTTAGGGAAGGAAGACAAGAAACATTTTTAGCAAAAAATTTAGTGCCTGGTGATGTTGTTCTCTTAGGAATTGGCGACAGAGTACCCGCGGACCTGAGGTTATTTGAGGTACTGCTATTTTTGTAACTTTTTTTCAGTATAAAAACATTTTAACTCCATGTCTATGTTTTAGTTTTGTAATTAGTTAGCAGATTTAGATTACTTTTAGATTATATGCTATTTACAGTAAATTGTACAATCAGCATTTATTATCATCATTGGATGCTTATTAATAAAAATATTTTTTCAATATTATATCTAGAAATATAGATACAAAATGCTCTTCAAAAAAAAAAAAAAAAAAAAAAAAATCCCCCTTATATATTAACTATAAAGGGCAGCCACAGGTGTTTTTTTTTTTTTTTTTTTTTTTTTTAAATAGCACTATTTTCAAAAAATAAAATTTATAAAATATTTCCACAGATAAATCTGCAGTTTCCGTGCATAATTTTTTTAATAAATTTTATGTTACGAAGGTAGTGGTGCAAAAATAATAATAATTTAAAAAAAAAAAAAAAAAAATCGCCTTGTGGCAGCCTTGAGTACAATAGTTAGAAAATGAAGTAGTAGAATAAACTATTCCTTGAGTAGAATAGTTTATGTAAGACATCTGCATGTTTCAAAGTTGTCACCTTAATAATTCTGCAAAAATTTAGTTTTGTTTTAAATAATTTATATATTAATTTTCTAGCTTGTTTTTGTACATTGTACATAATTCAGTCAAAATGTTGCTCTTGTGACAAACAGGGGTAACTGAAAATTACTAACTTTTCAGATAAAAACCAAAATTTCCTAATAACTTGGCAACCAATAAGAAATGAAAACAAGGTAAACAATAACGTCTAGAATGCCAAATAGAAATAATAGGAAAGCAGACAGCTGTTTCAGTAGCATTTAGCATACCGTCTTCAGTGCATAAAGAAATGAGAGAGAAATGCTTCTATATATAGAAAAGGGATTGAATTCAGCTCAGGATGATCAGCCAATAGAATTACGTGGAATGTAGGTGATTGGCCGATAGGGGAAATTATGAAACACCAGTTGTGAAAAACATGGAAGAAATTAAGGAAATGTGGACTGAATGCAAAATTTGCAACAATCAGAGAAATGGGGTACAGCGAAATAACAATTAACAATATTTTAAAGATTTTTATAACTATAAAAAGCTTCAAAGAATTCAAGTTCGTGAATGGATTTAGGCCTGCAAATTATTTTAGCTGAATCAAATTTAAATTTATATTTTTTCTCCCATCAATGCTTAGAAATAGCCAAATCATTGGTTTCTTGCTTATGGACATATGTTCTTTTAAGGCAGAATTTAAGACTGTGTTTAGTTTGGCCAATGTATGATAAAACCACACTGGCAGGAAATTCTGTAGATGCCTAAAAATATTGTTAATTGTAATTTTGCTGTACCCCATTTGTCTGATTGTTGGAAATTTTACATTCAATCCACATTTCCTTAATTTCTTGCAAATTTTTCACAACTAGTGATTTGTAATTTTGTACTGGCCAATCACCCACATTCTGCGTAATTCTATTGGCTGATCATCCTGAGCTGAATTCAATTTCTTTCCTATGTATAGGAGCACTTTTTTCTCATTTTTTTTATGCACTGAAGACTGTATGCTAAATGCTACCAAAACAGCTGTTTGCTTTCCTATTATTTCTATTTGGCATTCTAGATGTTTGCCTTGTTTTTATAATCCCATGCCAAGTCTTCCATTAATATTCAGTAAGAGTTGAGTTAAGCCACTTTGACATGTCATAAATACAATTTGGGTTTTGGGCCTTTCAAAAAATGGCTTAACTCAATCAAAATATCAATTTTTTGAGTTACGACTCTTTGTCGTGAGAGTGATAAAATAGGTAAACCATTACACTGCTTAAAAGGAGCACAAAACCCTATAACTATTCTTTTTATAATGTATATTTCTTTCAGTAGGCAGTAGACTTAGCTGTTGATGAAAGTAGCTTTACTGGTGAAACAGAGCCTTCTACTAAAGTCACCAAACCTCTAGAAAAAACTAATGGCATCACCAGCCGGCATAATATTGCTTTTATGGGAACATTGGTTAGGTGTGGTGTTGCAAAGGTAACTTGATTATATATATCAGATTATATATATAGCTTAATGATTGATGATAGATAGTGGTGTGATATTATTTGAATTTTTTTTTTTTATAATTAAAGTTCAAAAACAATTGTAAAGATATTTTTTTTTCTTTTTATCTAATCTAGATGTTAAAAGTAATTTCATCTTCATTCACATTAAAAAAAAAAAAAAAAAAAAAAAACTGTTTACATTCTTTGTAAACAAAATTTAATTTATTGTGAAAGGACTTATTTTTTTATGTATTCTTCCATATAAAGGCATGCGTAACTCTGTTTCATTACATAGCATCAATTACTACATTCATTTCTTGGAATTTCTTTTGTATAGCTTTATCTTATAAGCCCCTTAGCGGCTTTTAATTTTTTAATTTTATTTTTTTTTATCATTTTAGAAATGAATTAAAATGGCTATCGCAATTGCCTAAGTAAAGACCTTGGTGAGAGGCGTCAGAGTTAATTCGGTGCCAAATTTCAAATTTTGCAAAGGGGTTCTATATTGAAGCTGTTCTATTTCTTTAGCATGATTTTTCTCAATTTAATTTTAATTATTTAAAAAAAAAGAAAGAAATATATTTACTTATTTTTTTTTATTTTTGTCATAAATTTGTTTTATCTTAATTTTAATGTTAAAATGGGGTATTTACTTAATATTTTTTGAATAAATTATTCAATTTAAATAAATAAAAAAAATACAGGCTTAGCTAGATTTTGCCCTTATTAATAAGTGTACCAATTTTTGATAAAATCTAATAATTCAGACAGATACAATGACAAACTTTCAGCTTTATATATTTTAAATAAAAATTAAAGTGTTTGCGTGTTCATTCAAAGTGTTAATACAATAAATGCCAACAATGCAAAATTGCTGTCTGAAAGAAGTAGTATGACCTGTTGTACTTAAAAAAAAAAAAAAGAAAGAAAGAAAGAAAATGCTAATAATTAAGCTAACCTTAAGGCTGTACATCAGTCAGATTCCCTTTCTTTCTTCCCATGTTACCCAGTAAGATTTTTGTTGCTTCGTTTTTAATTCAAAAATGAAGTTTTTTTAACAGTATTCTTTGAATATGTTGCTTTTTAGCTTAGTGAGCTGTCTTTTAATGAATTTAAATATTTTGTTGAGAGATCCAATCTTAGAGTCCTAAATTTACTTAATAAAATAAAATAGTTAAATTATTTATTTACTTATTAATTTTTTTTTTTTTTTTTTCAAAAAATTGCTCACTAAGCTAAAAAGCGACATATTCAAAGAGTAGTATTCAAACAACAGAATAGAAAAAACTTCATTTTTGCTTGAGATATCCTTATAAAACAACGCAATAAAAATCCTATAGGATAAACATAGAAAGGGAGCTATCTGACTGATGTACAGCCTTAATGAACTTATCAATAGATTTTCTATATTCTATCAATGTAAACTGACAATTCTAGATTCCAATTTAATTATATATCTTTGTCTTAAAAGTTTATTATTTCAAAAAAATATATATTAATATTTTACATGTATTAAGCTTAATTAATTTAAGTATGTACTAGGGATGAAACGGATATCCGGTAACTATCCGGTATCCGGCCTATCCGGCTGAGTTTTAAATATCCGACGGGGTACCGGATATCAGCAGTCCGGATACGGATATCCGGTAATTTCAAGCCGGATATCCGACGGATATCCGGAAGAGAAAATTCAAGCTTAAATTCCACTCAGATGAAAATTTTGCGACTTTTTTTTTTTTTTTTTTTTTTCTTGGAGATCAGTTGTAGCTTGTAAAGGTTAAAAAAAAAATTGCAAAAGTCGAATTTGGCCACTTTAGGAAACAAATTAGGGAAAAGTAGCTTCAGGTTTAAGAAATATAGAAAGCCTATTTTAATTTTGTGCAGAGTTAGCTAGGATTTTCCAGAGTGCCGGTTTCCACTAGCGGTTGGTTGGAGTGGTACTATTCAGAATCTTTTGATGTGGTCAACCGGGCTCAAAATCCTCGAACTGGTTGAAAGTCTAGAGATCTCCTTGATGCTAACCCCCCCTGCTGAGATAATTGAGGGGCCAGAGGCAGATATCTTTCTCAATTTTGCATGCTTTCCTTTGAAGTAACTGCACAGTCTGATAGATTGTTTCAAGAATGAGTCAAATAATGTGCATTTATTGACTAGAACCTGCCTGTTTATTTACAATCCACTTTTCCCTACACAAGAAAGTTGTTTTTGTTACTATATATTTATACTAGCAGACCCTCTGGCGTCATTGTCTGTGCCATTACCTATTCAATTAATCGTGTCATCTACCTATTCGATTTGGATTTAAAAAAAAAAAAAACACGCCAATTTATATAAATTTGCACTTTTAATGGAATATCTTGCTAAAACACCTGAATTTAGAATTTCCCATTGCGTTGCATAAATATAGTCCCAAAAATTAAAATCACTTTAAATAGAAGTAATATTTAAATTTTCAGGAAGTCTGTATTTTCATTTTCAGATTGTTAAAGAAAAAAAAAATTATAAAAATAAGCTCAATTATTTAAAGTTTATGATTTTGTACATTAGAAAAACTGAACTTACTTTTAATTAAAGAATTTTAATAAGTAATCTAATTTTTTTTTTCTAATCTGTACAGAATATACAAATATAAAATAAGTAAAAAGCATTTAAAGAAACAAAAATATAAATTTGTTTTGAATCATTACTTTCTTCTATATTCAGTAGAAGAAAGCATTCGTAAAAATTTTCAACTTCCCGTTTTTGGTGGAATTATGCATTTTGAGTTAACCAGAGTTTTGAATTTGACTGTTTTAAGAAAATGTCTGTCTGACAAAAGTTTTGTGTAGCAGCTCTAGTTCAAGAATCAATGCACAGAATTTCATATAAATTTATACATAGTTATGCATTAACAAAAAGAAAAAAAAAAGTGCCCATCGACTTTTGGTGCAAATTACTCAATAGGTGACGCTGCTATACTGTGATTGCTCCCATTTAAAGGAGGACTATATCTCTTCTACTGTGTATAATTAAAAAAAAGACTAAGTATGGGACAGGGCTATTATGAAATATGTTCATTTAATTTCTGTGCATATCGGCCAATAGACGATGCTGTTATGCTGCAATTTTCCCGTGAATGGAGAAATTATCTTGAATTTATTTGTGTATAATTACACAAAATTTGGTATGTGAGAAGGTCATTTTTATTAAACATCATGTTGATTCAATTTTGGTGCATATTGGTCGATAGGTGGCTATACTATGCTGCAATTTACCCTGTGAACAGGAAGGCTAAATCTCAACATCTATAACATTTAACTGCACTTAACTTGATATGCAAGATAAATAATAAGAGAACAAAAGCTGGCTTAATTTGGGTGTATATTGACCAACAGATGTCACTGTTGTTCCTCACCTTCTATGATTCTCCACTTGGCTACATCTCACAGTCTTTTGATTAAAATTGCACTAAACTCCATATCTAAAATCTTTATTGTACAAAGCCATTATTAAGTTTCTTCTGTGCATGTTAAACAGTGTGTAGATTTGTTATGTAGAGTGATATAAAAGAAAGTTTCATAATGGCCATAACATACTAAGCCATTAAAGCTTTCAGGTTTTTTTTTTTTTTTTTTTTTTGCTTCTTTCTTTTACTTTTTCTTATAAATGTCTCAAACGAAAGTATTGGATTCATAAAAATTTTCTACATTTGGTTTTCGCTGGATTTACACAATTTAAGAGGTCCAGAACCTGGTTTGATCAATTTTTAAAAATTTGTGTTTTTGTGTGTGTGTGACAAAAATTCTGCTCAATTGATGTCGGCCTTATTTAGGTGTATATCAGCCAACAAGTGGATCTGCTATTATGATTTTTCACAAGCCCATATCTCAGCATCTATTGATTAAAATTGCATCAAACTCCATATGTAAAATATTTATTGTGTGAAGCTATGGTTAAACTTTTGCACAATTTAAACTGTAAGTGGTGTGTGATGGCCACAATATATACCTTTTTTTTTATAAAAATAACCAACCCTTCAACTATGATTATATTAGTAAAATATTCTGTTTCTTTTTTTTTTTTTATATACATATCAAGCACACATTTTTTAGTACTGTAAAAAATGTGTAAAGTTTTTGTTTTATAATTCTGAACAAAACCTATATTTTTGTGACAAATTGCAAGTGTAGGAATGGGTATGTTACACATAAGTTTTATTCTTCATCGCAATATTGCACAAATAAATAGAATGCTAAATAAATATGCTTAAGTAAATAATATTTAAAATGTGTTTAAATGAATAGTATATGAAATATGTTTCTATTTTATTGTTTTAAAATAAAGAAATGTACAACAGAACAAAAAACAAAACTAGTGCCGGATATCCGATGGATATCCGGTCCGGATATCCGTATCCGGCAGGCAAAGGCACTCCGGATATCCGATATCCGGTATCCGGCAAAATCACTATCCGTTTCATCCCTAGTATGTACATATTTTGATAAACAAAAATTTGATTAGTGTAAACAATACCTTAAGAATAAATGATCATAAAGAGAATGGATCAGTTTTAAAATATCATTTATGATACTGGCTTCTAATTTCGAAACTTTCTAAGTTATTCAAACGGGCCCACCAGCGGCCGAGCGGTTCTGCGCTCAAAGCTGGTAGATGGGAGGTGCCGGGTTCGATCCCAGGTCGCACTCATCGACCTAGCTGTTCGGAGTTTTCTGTGGTTTCCTCCGAAACTCGCGTAAATACGGGCTGGGACCCCTTAGAAAGACCCCCACGGAGGGCATTCCCCCTATAGGCCTAGGACACATAAGGAGTCAATCGGCCTTAATCCTCCAACCAACCAACTAAGTTATTCAAAATTTAAGATTTTCTCAGCATGGTGAAATTCAGCATAAACATGCATTAGGAGTCTTATTTCATTGTAACGATATCAGACCAGTTTTAAAATATCATTTATTATACTGACATAAACATGATTGATTATGAATGTTCTACTTTTAAAAGCTTAAGTTATTCAAAAGATTTTTCATAACATAGTCGCAAAGGGCAATATTTCATTTACATTATGGAGATTATTGGATTGGCAATAGTATGGCATTGCATGAAAACAAAATACAAAACTAACCTTATTAAAATTAATAATTAAATTAAGATAAATAAATATTTTGAAGTGAGAAAGGGTGACTTAGTGGGTGGGGCATTTCAGTTTGTGGCTATTTTAGGTGACTTCCTGAGTTCATCGCTCTTTGTTAAATTCAGTATGCTCTATAATAGAAATTATGCAAACAAATACAAGAGGGGAACTGAGCCGAGCCCACCTATGCCAACTAATTAAATTTTATATGGAGTTCATGCTAAAGAATTTAATCTAAATTTATTAGCCAAATGCTGCTAATTAGGATAATAACTTTGACCATTATTAAAACTTAAAACAACAGATATTTGATGAATTGGTCAAATTAATTTTTACATGGGCAAAAAAAATGACTAGACTTCAATTTGAAAATCTTCAAATTTAGGAAATTTGTAAATATATATGAGAAGGTAAGTAAACAATAAGACTTCTTCACACACCATAAGTTTAAAGCCAGCACAACCGGTTTCAAAAGGACATAGCCTTCCTTCATCAGGTGCAAAAAACACATGCTACTGCCTTGGAGGCAAAAGCAAGACCGTCTTGCTTTTGCCTCCAAGGCAGTAGCACGTGTTTTTTGCACCTGATGAAGGAAGGCTACGTCCTTTCGAAACCGGTTGTGCTGGCTTTAAACTTATGGTGTTTGAAGAAGTCTTATTGTTTACTTATCGTTTGTACACCAGTTTTGCATTTAGTTTTGGTGATATATGAGAAGGATTGTTAATTTAAATAGTCATTTCCAATTCGATTGAATTCTTCTGTTATTGAAAATCACAAATCAAAATCTTTTATTAATTTTCTGTCATCGTTTTTATTTTGAACAAAATGATAAAAGTAAACAATCATACATTAATTGAAACATGGAGGAACATAACTACGAATCTGTAAATACAATCTAACTTCATTAATGTGAGTGTCAAGGGGATTAAAAGATTGATTTGTTCATGTTATCAGTAACTCAGAAACTAATGTTATAAATTCTGAGAAAAATACATGCATAGCAAATACATTAAATAATGTTTCTTATTAGTTTGAAATTATATAATGAGAAATTTAATCTGAAAGTAAGTATGAGCAATTAGCAACCTGAGGAAAAATAGCAGTAATGACAAAAGAATACTTACCCTTTAAATTCCAGTTTGGAATCATGAAAGGTTTTACTTACTCTTACTTAAGTACTTATTTACTCTTCTAAACTATGCTTTTGTAAATACATAACGGATTAGTGAAAAATCTTCATCATAGAATGGAAATTATAACTTTTGTAATAATTTGGTGTTTTATTTAGAAAATTGGTGTTCATTAAACTTTGATGTAATCTGTGTTGTGTTATATGGGTTAATCAGCATTCAATATCATTCTACTTGAGTTAAAACTAAAGCATATATTGTATTTTCATTGATTGTGTGTACTTCAAAACATTAATATAAATGATCTATTGAAAATTTTTAGGGCATTGTGATATCTACTGCCGAAAATTCTGAATTCGGTGAACTTTTTAAAATGATGCAAGCTGAAGAGGTAATAATTTTGCTTATCTATAAAAATATTATTTAATTTTCTAATAATATATTTTAAATAAAATACAGTAGAACTTGGATAATTCAAAGTTGAAGGGACCAGAGAAAAATTCAAAATATTCAAAAATTCGAATTACATATACTACTTTTGAAACATTTTATCCATGAAGCAATTTAATTAACAAAACCATTGAGATATACAACCTTTTACTTATCTTCACGTTACATCTTTGGTAGACTAGTTTCATCTGGGGCACCCCAGCTTGGTCACTACCTTGTTTGGTGTTCGAAACTGTGGTCTTCCTGTCTTCTTGTTCTTTTAAAGACTTTACGCCATTGGCGGTTAAGGATAGCACCCTCGTTGCCATTACAACTGTCAGAATTTGCCAAAATTTCAACAGACTCCCTGATCGCTGCGTATCCGTGGTTGTGGTAGTTGGCCAACTTTTTTACTTCATCAAATTTAATATTAATTTCTTCGTTTTTGTTTACTTGGGTTAAGGCTGTGGTTAATTTACCTGTTTTTATATCGTGTTTATGTTCTTTGATACGGGTCTTTATTTTTCTTTTTGTTTTTCCTATATAACACTTTTCTTTATCTTGTTCGTTAGTGTATGGTATTTTATATATTCCTGCAGTTTCTAAAGGTTTAGTTTTATCTTTGTCACTTCTTATTAATTGAAAAATGTTAGGGTTAGGCTTTATGGGTACATTTATATTATGTTTTGTTGCAATTTTCTTGATTTTATTAGATATTCCACGGTCATAAGGTATGGAGGTAGTATATTTAAGCTTTGGTTTTTGAAAATTGTTGATTTCATTAAGAGTTTTTAATCATTTTTTAAATAATTTATCTATTAATTTGTTAGAGTATCCTGCTTTTTGTGTGAATTGTTTTATATTTTTTATTTCATTTTTTAAAATTTTATTGTCTTTACAAATTACTATTGCACGGTTGATGTGGGATTGGATAGCATTGATCTTATATTTAAAAGGGGTTTTACTATTTTTATGGATTATTTCATTACTGCTATTGGGTTTTCTATAAACTTGTGTGGTTATTTTATTAGCATGGCGACTGATATTGACGTCTAGAAAATTTAGCTGTTTATTGTTCTCTTCTTCTAAGGTGAATTTAATATTTGGATCTATTTTATTTAAAATATTTAGAATTTCTATGGGATCTGTTTTTTGGTCTATTACTGCAAAAACGTCATCAACATAACGAAACCAATAAAAAAAATTTTCTTTAAGTTTTTTATCATAATTATTTTCTATTTTACGTAGTTTAAATTCTGCAAGAAAACCCGATATGGGAGACCCCATTGGGACTCCTTTGATTTGTTTGTAATATTTTTCATTAAAAGCAAAGTAATTTTCATCCAACAAAAAGTTGCCCCAGATGAAACTAGTCTACCAAAGATGTAACGTGAAGATAAGTAAAAGGTTGTATATCTCAATGGTTTTGTTACATATACTATTTTGTCAAAAAAAAATTAAAAATTAAAATTCTACGATCAAAGATTTAACACATAAACTTTATCTAAGAATACTGCTACATCCCCCTTCCATTAAATCAATATTTTTTATGAGCTTAATTATTCAACACTTTTTTAAGAATAGTCAGATATTTTTTTATTTCTTCTTTAAGTACAATCTTTGTGTCATAGCATATGACTTGATACAAAAATAGAATCTTCTTCATTAGACATGACTTTCAATTAAAAATCCCTCGAAGTTCATGTATATGCACCATATCTTCTGATGCACTAGCTAGGGGCTTCTCTTATATTTCCTTATCCTTCTTTTGAAAGACTGTTAAAATCTATTGGCTGAGAAAAATCTCTGGAACAAATTTTACAGTAATATTTTAAAGGAAATCGTATGAAAAATTCGAATTATCCAAAATAGAATTCGAATTAGCAACAATTTTTTAACATTATTTTAATACAAAATTCAAGGGACCGAGTAAAAAATTTGAATTATCCAGAATTTCGAATTAAACAAGTTCGAGTTATTCAAGTTTCACTGTATTTGAATTTTTATTCTTGCTTGAAATATTCTTGCTGCTAAAGCATTTTATATTAAATTCTAGGCTCCCAAAACTCCATTACAAATTAGTATGGACACCCTAGGTAAACAACTGTCCCTATATTCTTTTGCAATTATTGGTCTCATAATGATTGTTGGATGGTTTCAAGGCCGACCAATTATGGAGATGTTTAACATTGGTGTGAGGTAAGATATCTATTTAAATTCTTTTAATATTAAAATTTTACAGAGTAAAAATGTTAGTATATATTGTCCGGGATGAAGAATTCGTGGAAAATGTTGGAAATCAGGAACTTTTCTTTCCTGCCTGCAATATAAAATTGATAACTTGCCATAGAATAACAGTTACATGTATGATGTATGTGATGTGCCCAGCTACAGAGGTTTCATATCATTTTGCTACAAGACAAAATTTATCTTGGTATCCAAAAACTCGACAAATTTACTGTTATAGTTAGTCGTGAAATAAGCAAATTTTGCTTTTATAAAGAAAATTATAAATATTATAAAACTTCAATTTCCATTAATATTTTTTAGTTTTTTTATAATCTTCTCCAAATCTAAAATTATGAAAATGTAAATTCCTTAGCTTAATGTAAAATGTTGCACTAATTTTTTTTTTTTTTTTTTTTTGTAAATTTTAATCAGGACATGAGCAAGTTTATGTAGATATAGTGTTTGTTTCAACCTGATCTCTTGTGACATAACTGTGGTGTGTTTAAAGTTATTTTCCTCTTTATTTTTAATTAACAGGCTTTGCCTGTTTCGCTAGTCATTGTATTTAAATGAATTCTCAAAATTCCATATCGCTTATTAATATAAAAATCTCAAAAAAGAAAAAAAAAAAAAGTTAAATGGAAGTGGACAAATTTCCAATTAAAGCTCTTGCTACCTTCAGCAGCAGCTTTTCTGCCCACAACATACTAATTCTAGGTACTTAATGCCTGTGGAAATGCTTTACCTCAGGGATACACAATCTTTTCAGGATGAGGGGCCAAAAAATGAAAAAAGATCATATCAAGGGCCAAAGCAGCACATGAATATAAAAACATGTTATAAACGTGAAAACACTATTTTTTTTTTTTTTTTTTGGTAATACACATGAATTACATTTGTTACTTTATTTTACTCATACACAGATTATGCAATAAATAAATAAAACAGAATTAGTAAAAATTAATGAGATGGCTGGGACTGAATATTTGAAGTTATTGATTTTATGTTGGGCTTAAGATTGGTTGTGGCATTACGTAAAATAGAAGAAAGGTTCTCATCTGCTATTCTGTTTCTTATTTTTGATTTGTTTACATTCATTAGTAAGAAAGTTTGCTCACAAATGTAAGTGCTACCAAAGAAAGTTGCACATGTAGCTGCATTTTGCTTTAAGCACGAAAATTCATCAGGTAAGTCTTTATAAAATTCTAAAATCGTTTTTTTTTTTAATTGATTTTTGAAAAAATCAGAATTCTGTAAATCAATTAAGGCCAACTGTATACTCTCATCCACTAGTTTACATCAACAGAAAACGGAGAAGAAAATACATCAATTTTTGTTTGGCATTTTTCAAAATCTGAAAACCGATCATCAAAAGCATTATGCAAGATTTGAATTTGATCCTCATACTGCATTTTCATGTGAGGAAATTTTTCAGGCATTTTTGGCAGTAGGAAAAGTGCGCAAAATTCTTAGTTTTCAGCTAATTTTGAAAGAAGCATTACTTTTGTTTAAATCCCTTTACATTATTTATGAATTGAAAAATGAATTGATTTTTTCCTTGTAGTTTTGTGTTTAACTCATTCAAATGGCCTGTTATGTCTGTGAGAAAAGCCAAATCACACTGGAAACTTGGTTCTTTTAACTGTCTAGTATTTCTACCATGGTCACTTAGAAATGTAACAATTTCATCAAATAGTTCCATAAAACGCTTAAGGGCAACTCCTTGGCTGAGCCATCTTACTTCTGTGTAATAAAGAATATCAGAGGGCAGATTATCAAATTCCTTTAAAAATTCTTTGAATTCCCTATGTTTGAGGGCATTGCTACGAATAAAGTTAATTGCTTCAGATACACACTGCATTAAGTTTGCAAATCCTAATTCTTTACCACATAAATTCTCTTGATGAATAATGCAATGAAACTGCAACAGTTCTACACCACATTGAGCAAAGCGTTCTTTTAACAGAGTAACCATTCCAACTTTCGTACCAGTCATTGATTTTGCTCCATCTGTGGTAATGATAACACAGTTGTCCATGTTTAAGGGAGCTGTATCGCACAAATGTAACAAACTGGAAAGAAGTTCACTTCCAGTTGTTTGCCTCTTCACGGGAAACATTCCAAGAAGTTCTTCTGTAACGCAAAAAGTTTTATCGGTTCCACGAACAAACACAAGTAATTGGGCCACTGATGTTCGATCTGTAAATTCATCAACAGCTAAAGATAAATATTCAAAGTTTAAAGCAGTAGATTTTACTTGATTTTCAATGTTTTCATTCAACTGTTGAATTTTTCTTTGAATTGTCATTCTGTTTAAGCTTATATTTTCAAATTTACTTTTTACTTCAGGACAAAGTTTTTCTGATGCAATCAACATACTTTTTAACAAAATCACCATCTGTGAATGGCCGACCTTCTTTTGCAATAATTTCGGCGACACCTAAGCTCACTTCCACATATGAATCCAATTCAGATGCACGTTTTTAAAAAAAATTTGCTTGACTGCTGAAAGATTTTTTGAGTTGTTTGATTTTGTGCGATCGTTCATATCCTTTTATAGATGCAAAATGTTTATGGTTCGTTTCATAATGCCGCCTCACGTTATACTCTTTTGCCACTGCAATCTTGCAACTACATATTAAGCATGTGACAGTATCATTGTAATTGATGAAACTATTTATCTGTCCATGAATCTTGAAATTTTCGATTTTGAAAATCACCTTTCCTTTTCTCGCTCATTTTACTAAAAATAAGTTATTCAGTATAAAGCAAAATATACTGAACTAAAAATATGAAATCAAAAGAGAATATCCAATCCATTCTGTTGCTGTGATTACAAAATAACCGATCTACTAGCAAAACCACGCTGTGTTGTTTATCAGAATGATCGTCAATGCTAAGTAGAAGTTGAAGTTATTATTGGTAGCATTCACCATGGAGAAAAACGTGAGTTCAATCGAGAACAATTGGCCCATTGCAATTTCGAAATCTAACTGCATCCATACCTCCCATACCATCTGCTCCTTGAGACTGTGTCCCGCATGCATGATTACGCATTTGTTCTTCGTCCTTGTCTTCTTCCAGACCGTGCAGTGAAAGGGAACAAACTGAAAAGGCGAATAATAATATAAAAAAAAAAACTTTATGAACAACTGTAAATTATTTATTCTGATGCAGAATTGTTTTCGTATTAGATTTTTTTTTCTGTTTATTTGAAAAAGTCTCTTTTTTTTTTCCCTTAATTAATCTTATTTTATTAACAACATTCGCGGGCCAACTTTAAAGGCTATGCGGGCCATAGGTTGTGCATCTCTGCTTTACCTGATCGTGTTTCTAAGCGTAACTCTGTTTTAAATTATCTTACGACGACCATTTTTGATGCGTTGGTTGGTAATGTGTACCCAACAGAGTAAAAAAACAGAGGAGCAGAGTAAAAACCATGTTTCAAGTGTAAAGGTCTCAGAAAAATATTTTTTATTATGTGGGTGGTTACATGTACCCAAGATGTGAAATGGGATATGCCATCTTATGTAAAATAATAATAGGATTTCTTAAATTTTTGCATTAGAAGTTCTTTATATTTCTACTAAAAATATTTAAATTGAATTTACTTTTATTTAACAATTTAAAATATTTATTTTTTAAAAAGGAAGAAGAAAGAAATTTTGATTTTTCTAGAAAATTATATTTTCTAAAAATTGTTTATTTCAATTACATTATAAAATAAAATTTTTGCTGTAAAGTAATTGAATGCATACAATTTTATGGCATAACTGATAGTTATTAGTTTGGAAGAATAAATCTTCTATATGTTTGGACTCTTTCAATATAATGATAATTTAAAAATACATTTATTTTATATAATTTAAAATGAATGAATATATATATAAGTCTTTAAGATGCTGTATGTTCACTTCTTTTGTAGTCTTGCTGTTGCAGCTATTCCTGAAGGTCTACCAATTGTTGTAACTGTTACGCTTGCTTTGGGGGTAATGAGGATGGCCAAGAGGAATGCGATCATAAAGAAATTGCCAACAGTTGAAACTTTAGGTTTGTGTATAATTATATAAAAAATATCCTTTCTGTTTAATTTATTTTTCTATTTTATTGAATTATGTATTGCTGTTTTTCCAAGAATTCTTTACATCATTTTTTTAATGTTGAATATCTTCTCTCTTGTGTGTGCATCTGTGTATTAAAATTTTAAACAGTTTAGAAACTATAACAATGATTTAAAGGCTTCTTTCTAATATTAACACTTTTAGCAATTATGCTCATCTTTTTCTATCATGTTGTAGGTCCCACCAATGAGTAAGAGATTGTGCTCTTGAAGCTGGTATACGAAAAGTGCTGGGTTCAGTTGAGCCATTCAAAGTGCTTTTGTGGTTATCTCTAAAATTCGTGTAAATATGGGCTTGGACCCCAAAAGACCCCACATAGTGGGTACTTCACTTTGACCCATCTCCCTAGCACACACAATTAGCCTTAATCTCTATAACACTACACTGCCTTCTGTCATTGCAATAGTTCAAATTAAAAGCTGTGACAAAATTTTAAAAAAACAGAGCAGAAACAGTTCTTCTTCCCAGTAGCAGAAACAGTTCAACACAGCAGTGAGTGCTGCAGATTGCTTTAAGTTCTCTGCAGATTAATTTGACAGTTCAAAAAGAAATGTCAGGCTTAAAAAATGTGCTAATAGAACTTGCATGGTATTTCTAGATTACTGTACTTGTTGTATATTATTAATTTATTTTCTTTTTAGATGCAAATTTTATATATTTTAAATTGCTAACACCTTTTGTGATACCAGACTTGTTCCAGTGTTCTTGGATTGCAGATATACATTTTGTTTTGCTGCAGATAGATACAGAAAATTCTGCTACTTGGCATATGTTGCTTTTTTCAGGGAAATTAGATTAATAAATAATATCTACAGTATCCAGTACTGGATTTTTATTCTCATATTTTCCTTAGTATTAATTTTGTGAGTTATTAGAGATATATACCCTAAAACTGCCTAACACTGAAAGAGTTAAATTGATTATTCAAAGACTTAATTATAAATCTCAATTTGTCATCTTTATTCTAGTTTTTTGTTTTTAATTCTTTTTATAATCTAAAAAAAGAAATAACTATTTTTTAAAATTATTTTTTCAAATTAAGGCCCTACCCCTACATTAGTGAGCTTCAAGATCACCCAAATCCCGTTTTAACCTATTGGAAAATAATCCCCATTATTACTCATTACGTAATACATATTTTTAAATTCTGTTTTCACATTCGGAAAAATCACAACCATTAAATGATGCCTTATTTTTCAAAAATTGATTTTTAAAATTTGTTTTTAAGCTGTAAAAGGTGAATTTTTACTTGATTTTCATTATCGTTCTCAAATAATAAACAAATTGTAATATCAAAAATCTAAAAAATACTACACCTTTTTAAATGATGCGAATTGTTATTATTAAATGTCATAATATTTAAATTTAAAAAACATATTAATAATTTTGGGGATTAATGCAATTTTTAGCTGAAATAACCAAATTTTCCCACGTTTCACTCTGCTGCCATTTATCACAGCGATGGGCAGTGGAAAACGCATTAGGATGACAGATCATTAGTTTTCATTCCTGTTAGTTGAAAGTGTAAAAATGCCCTGAAGCGAATGCTTACCCATGTCAGTAGAAAAGGGACTGAAGAAGCGATACGTGATTTGAACTATCAGTTTGTTTTTCTGCACATAAACTATTCATATGTATTAGATTATTTCTTTTTTCAATATCAGAAATATACTAATTTTTTTTTAATAATTAGTTCCCCATCATACTATAGGTATGGGGAACTTAGGTAATCGTGAAAATTTTCGACCTCGTTTTTTTTACTTTTTTACACGCTTTCAGGTGTGAGGAATCCGAAAATGACAAAATTTGTATGGTGTGTGTCTGTAGGGTGTCTGTTAGTGTGTTAGTTTGTTAGTCTGTGTACACGATATATCAAGAACAAATTGTCGCAGAGAGGTCAGATCAGTTTTAAGATATTACTTTTGACACTGGCAAGAACCCTATTCATTAGCAACATTCGATTTTAAAAACTTCGTAAGTTATTAGAAATTTATGATTTTCTTAACATGGGAGAATAGGACAAAAATTCACATAAACGTGCATTAAATGGAAACTTTTTACTGTAAAAATGTCAGACCAGTTTTAAAATATCCGTTTTGATGCCGGAATGAACATCAGTAACTATAAATATGCTACTTCGAAAATTTCGCAAGTTATTGGAAATTTACGAATTTCTTAACATGGCAGTATAGGGCAAAATTTCACATAAACGTCAATTTTGAGCGATATTTTCATCGTAAAGATGTCAGACTACGTTTTAAATATTATTTAGGACACTGGCATGAATATTAATAACTATGAATTTTCAAATATCAAAATTTCGTAAGTTATTGGAAATTTACGAATTTCTTAACATGGCTGAATAGAGCAAAATTTCACATAAACGTCAATTTTGAGGGATATTTTCATCGTAAAGATGTCAAACCACTTTCGAAATATTATTTAGGTTACTGGCATGAATATCATAGACTATGATTTTTCCAATTTAAAAAATTCGTAAGTTATTTGGAATTTACGATTTACTTAACATGTCAGAATAAGGCAAAATTGAGCATAAACTTCCATTTTGAGGATCATAAATACATTAGACAACTTCAAAATTACATTTATGATATTTTTTGAACATGATTGAATACAAATATTCTAATAGGGAAATTTCGTAAATTATTCGTAATTTATGATTTTATCAACCTAGCGAAATTGTAATTTTTTCATATAAATATGAATTCTGAGGATTATTGCATTGGAAATAGTAACATGAAACATAAACAACGGAATTGACCCTGATAAAATAAATTAAAAGATTAGAATAAGATAAATATATCGAAGTGAATGATGGATAGCCTATTAGGCAGGGATTTCTTTCTGTCACTGTATCAAGCTTTGGTCAAATTCATTTTTTTTAACATGATTATAATATGTCTCGCACTAGAAATTTATGAGACCATAAATATGGTAGGGAACTGAGCAGAGTCCACCTATGCCAACTAGTTTTTAAATAGATTTTTAAAATAAATCTAAAGATACCCTCCTCTCCATTAATTAATAATTTTTTTAGCCTATATATATTTACCTACTGCTTATAAATTTAAATTCTTCTGGCAGAATTGAAGGGGGAATAATAATTTTATCTTCAGCATTCTTTTGCGCATTGCGACAAGTTTCAACTGTCCAGGACAGATGTAACTGATTACTATAAAAATCCATATTTTGTTCTCAGTATTTTCAAAGTGGGCTAATACTAGGTGCATAACAATATTTAAAATATTGCCCATTAGGGGAAATTTGACCGTATTTCTTCTTACTAAACAACTGAATGGGGACATTAAAAAAAAAAAAAAGAAAAAAGAAAATTAGCTAAAGCATTAAATTTGGTCAGCGCAAAGATCTTTGTATAGAAACAACATAAAAATCCAAACAACACAAAGTATTGTTTCAGACTTGTCGCTTTCACGCTATATTCATGCCTACTTTTCCTTTTTTTTCTTTTTTAATTTACTGATGATTGTAACACGAAATAATTATTCCATTAATTTGATTTTTATGATATTTATATACATAGTTTTTAATATCCGAAGTTCCCTGCCCTTTTAAATGTTTTGTGCTGCAAATTCAGATTTGGTAATTTTTTTAAGGTCTTTTCTTTTCTCTTTTCTTTTTTTCTTTCTTTCTTTTTTCAAATAACGAAATTTTCAGTTGAAAATAACCAAAAATTTAATTTAAAAAAGTCTATTTAATTAGTTACACTGTTAAAAATTTCAACAGAAAACTCTGTGTAATCTATTATCTTAAGTCTTACGTAAAATTACAGAGATAAATAAACCGAGGTGTTAAACTTATTTTATACATTCGTTTTAATAACTAATATTAACTTAATTAATTATTGTTGAGAAAATATTTCGGACTTAGAATGCTTTTTCTAAAGTAGAAACAGTCATTTTTAATTTTAATTAAGTAAAATACAGAATAAAGATTGAGAATCTCGATTATTCACTTTTAACTAAGAATTACTGTAAATTTACAGAAACTCTAGATAAATATTTACATTAAATTTACAGAAATTTTTAACAGTGTAGGTATGTCATATTGCTTTATATTTTTTGTAACTTTACCAAACAACATAATTTTTACTTTCCGAACACTAGTGTGGAAAGTATTGCAATCATGTCAAAAATCAGAGTTTGAGATTTTGGTGTTTCTACACATTTTGAGGTCCCCTGAATTCATATTTACTATGTTTACGAAGATGTATGTGCGTACGTATGTGAGTGAACACAATAGCGCCTAAATGTTTTGTTTGAATGAGCTGAAAGATGGTTCATATGTTATAAGTCACCATAGCACGAACCCTATTAATTTTGGTGAACTTTAGGAACACAAAAATTCTTTATCATTATGGTCTATGGGCCTACATTTTTTAAAGTGGAATAGCGTTTAAATGCCTTATTGGAATGAGCTGAAAATTTATACACATGTTATGGATCCCTGTCGCACAAACTATATAACTTTTGGTGAATGTATCGTTTATAGTTTTTTCACAGGGACACAAAGAAAAATTCTTTATCATTATGGTCTATGGGCCTAAATTTTTAAGTGCAGTAGCGTGTAAAGGCCTTATTCAAATGAGCTGAAAATTTATACACATATTATGAATTCCCATCACACAAACTGTATAGATTTTGGTGAATTTATCATTTATAATTATTTTACAGGGACCAGGGACACATACAAAAAAAAAAATTCTTTATCATTATGGTCTATATGGAATCAATTTTTTTTTAAACTGCAATAATATCTAAATGCTTTATTCGATTGAGCTGAAAATTTATATACATGCTATAGGTCACCAATGCACAAAGTGCATAAATTTTGACGAATCTGGCACTTATAGTTCTTTCGAAGACACAAAGGAAGATTATTTATCATTATGTCTTTATCATTATTCTTTATCATCTAAGGTGCAATAGCGTCTAAACGCCATATGGGATTGAGCTAAAAATTTATATGCAAGTTATAGATAAACGTCTCACTAACTATATGATTTTTGGACAATGTAGCTCTTATAATTTTTTTAGAGGAACTCAAAGAAAAATGCTGTAGCATCTAAACGGCTTATCTGATTGAGCTGAAAATTTATGTACGTGTTACAGGTCACTGTTGCACGAACTGTACAGATTTCGGTGAATCTAGCGGTTATAGATTTTTTTCTTTACAGGACACAATGAAAAATTATTTGTCATTATGCCCTCACAGGCTGAAATTCGGTAAAACGTAAAAAAGTCTAAATGCTATATCCTATTCAGCTGAAGTGCCTAAAGTTTGGGGAATCTACCACTTAGTTTTTTTAAAAATTCATAAAATTTAGAAAACTAAGCAAATGCCTCTAAAAATTGGCTGTTATGTTTAAAATTACTGACATTAATTAAAATCAAATAAAATATAATAATCTATAATAATAAAAGAAGATGTCTGTCTCTCTGTCTGTCTGTCTGTCTGAGCATCTATACGTTCAGCCCCTACTGAACGCAGAACTACAATATTTGACATACGGGTGCTCAGAAGCCTGCCCGAAAGCATAGTGAAAAAAAAATTAAAAAATTTTAATTAGTTCTGGAAATATTAATTAAAACGTCGACCAATGCCTAATTAAAAAGCGAGTGGATCGTAATTTTTGCCCTTCAGCGTGTTCCTTAAAAGAGAAAGCAGAGAGAGAAAAATTTTGCGGGTTTTTCTAAAGCGATCACTGCCGATCTGTTGGAAATATCAAAAATACACCTGTACCACGAGAAAGAGAATTTATTACCGATTCTTACGGTACAATTTTTTTTTGAAAAATACGGATTTTTTATATTTTTAAAAAAAGTTTTAAAAAGGGTCGAAAATTTGTCTTTTTTGAAACGCCCTGTACGACCGAGTAACTGTTCCATTTCTTAACAACTGGTATATTTGGAAAGGACATTTAATCCTCTTTCGAACCATATAAACATTTTTTACAAAATACGGATTAGCGATCCATATTTTTAGATTTTACGAAACATCGATTTTTTCACAAAATATTTTATAACTCAAAAACGTTTAGAGATAAATCATTTCTTTTTTTTTTTTTTTTTTTTGTGTATAGATCTCGCTTCAACAATTCAATACCCAAAAGACTGAGAGAAAATTTCAAAAACTGAATGAGTTATAATTTTTTTAATTTTCAGTATCGCGGCAGTTTTCGATGAAATTCTGAAATGACGTTTCTGAACTCTTGCAACTGACCTTGACAGAGAAGAGAGAATAAGATTCTTTAGTGCCAGGTGCTAGAGGTCGGGAAAAAGTTGCTTTTCGTTTTTCGGCCACGTGACAAAGTATACTGGAAATAAAAAAAGCAGTTTTTGAATTTTTTCAATTTAAAATCGATCAAAAGCAGAACTTCGAAATTGCCCGTCATTATGGTTCACCTGTATGCAGTTAAAAAATCTAAAGTATAGCTTTAAAAATAAAATAAGTAGACATATTATATTTATTTAAATTCATTTTTATTTCATCTGTTAATGACACCATTCACCAATTTCATCTGTTAATGAGTTACTTTTAACAGAATAATATTGATTTTTTTCCCTTTTTTTTTTTTTTTTTAATGAATTTGGTTGTAAAAAAGCAGTTGTGGAATTCTTAAATTTTAGATGGATTTCAATAGAAATCGTTAATCGCCCTTGATAGATTAGCCATTTGGAGTCTAAAATATATCATAGATATTCATTATTGTAATTAATACATCATTCAAAAGATATTTTAAAGTATTTTTATTGCAGGCTATTAAAATGATATAAGTCGTTCAAATTCTGTATGAAACTTTCGGAGAAAACTATGGAAAAACCAGAAAATTTTTATTCTTTTATATTTTACAGAGTTTCAAATTCAGATTTTCACTCACATTTCGTACTAATAATTTTTAACGGTATATTGCCCAGAATTAAGCAAGTTTTGGAGAAAACCACAGATAAGTCAGACACAAATCTTTTTAAAAAATGTTATAGGGCGCCGCAGGCGCCACCGAGGAGGACTTAGCTCAAGTCAGAAATTTGAAAGATCATAACATGGTGAGCGAATAGGCTGTTTCAGATATTGAAAAGGGAAGAGGGTGCCGAAGGCCCTACCGCACGGGAATTTACTGCGCTTTCAATAACCTATTTTCACGATATATCGATAAGCTGTTATTAGACCTGAAACGGGAAAAAGCAGGCGCCACCGAGCGGGAGTTTCGTAAAGTCGAATTTTTCAGGGATCGCGAACCAGCTGGTCGCCGAAGGCGGCTAGTATTAAAATATAATAACATTAAATTGATATATTAAATATAATAATATTAAATACAGTGATATTAAATTATATTTAAAAAAAAATTACACATTATAATGATAGAGTTCTTTAAACTAAAGCATTAGAAGACAAAATATATAAAAAACAAATTTAAATTACACACGGTTCTGAATGAGGCATGTAAAAGGTTAATATTCAGAAAATCCAGTGGAGTCCCACCAGATTTTTAAAATTGATTTTACATATTATAATTAGTTTTTATTATTAAATCATTATAAAAATTAAGAATTATATATTAGCTTTTGTAAATTTTTATTCCTTTGCTTATTTTGTTGCACAGTTTTCTAATATTTTAGTTTATTGCAATTGTGACTGTAGCCTTGTGACTATCGTATATTCGATCATTAATCCATGTTTGATTATTAATCTCCTTTCTTTGATTTAAAACAAATTTCCTTTTATTTTGCTGAAATTTATTAAAATTTGATTTTTTTATTTATTTTTAAAATTATTTATTTTTTATACTGGAAAACGATTCATAATTTATGTTTCTGACATTTTTCTTTTTCTTTCTTTTTTTTTTTTTCTTTTTTCAGAAAAATAATATATCATATTTATTTTCAGAATTAATTTAAGTAGTTCTCATAAAATGTAAAATATTTTTTAATTAAAGAACTAAAATATGAACCTTATAATCAAAGATTTAGTAAAATAATTTAATCTTTAAAATTATTTATATCTACTGCATATATTTTCAACATTAGATTAAAAAAAATGTTAATTATTCAGGTTAGAATAATTTACTAGTAAAATTAACATTAAATAATTTTTCATAAAATTGATCTTTGATTATCTTTACAAGGAACCTTTTCTAAAACAAATAATTCTGTAGTATTTTTAGCTTATTTGTCGTAAAATATTTCTCACTTCATCTTAATCTAAATAAAAAGCATTCAACATTTTAGATTGACTCTTTTTTTTTTTTTTTTTTTTAATAATTACGTTTTCGTATTTAGAGAGCTCACAAACATTAAGTTAATATTCGTTTTCCAAAAATTGACTTTTTAAAGTTTTAATATTTCATTTTACAACTTAAAAGAAAAATAGAAATAGAAAACTGCACTTTTTTGCATAGAAGAAAGTTTTGTGATGGCCACAATATACTAATTTATTCAATATGTCTAACTTATCTTCTTGCAGGCCTGTGACTCATGCTTACTCTATTTCAAATTTTGCTCAAAAAATTTTGTAAATGAAAAGTTTTTTTTTTTTTTTTATTTAGTAACAGGCTACGCCCGCTTCCCTAGTCACTATATTTAATTAAATTTTCAAGAGAACTGAATCACTATTTATGTTTTATATCACGTTATAAATAAAAATTAAAAGAAAATTACCTACGTTGAAATTGCTCTAAACCTCGCCTCAGATATCTGCTGCATATGGCAGCTCTTTTTTTTCTGCCCGCATTGCATCTGATCCAGGTTCCCACTGCCTTCAGAGAAGTCCTCCCCCAGACTTCCATTTGGGTATTTATCGACAACAGGTGGATCTGCTGAAACTACACACTGTTAAAAAAATGCAGAAAAAATACAGAAATTCTCTGTAATTTCAGAAAAAAAGTCGTAAAATACGTTTTGTCTACGTAACTTTTCCGTAATTTACGTCTTTTTTTCTGAAATTACAGAGAATTTCTGTATTTTTTCTGCATTTTTTTAACAGTGCAATTTAAAAGATTATATCTCAGATTGTATCTCAGCATATTAAATATTTTAGTTTTTTAACCATGTATATAGCCCTCTCTTTTTACATTATATTATCCTGTGATTCCGGCTAACATAATAAATAAAATAAAAATTAGATTTTCTTGTAAAAGGAATTACATAAATAAAGTACAAATAAATGTTCATTAAACTTAAATTTTAATCAGCTTTATCCTTTCTGTTGTATACGACCATTTTTTTTTCCTTTTTTTTTTTTTTTTTTTTCTGATAACTACGATAAATACTAATAATAAAAGATTATAATAATAATTATTTTTATTTTATTTTACTTTTGTTTATTTATTTTTAAGAAAAAAGAAAGAAAGAAAAATATATTTAAAAATTATCTGAAATTTAAATTTAAATATTTCATTTAAAGAAAAAAAAAAACTATTTTGTGTCATATAACCAAGCTGTATATCAGATTAAACCTTTTAAAATTCTTTTTAAAATGAGAAGTTAGAAGCTTCTGTATCTTTTATAGATCTTTTTATCTTTTTTAACTGATAAACAATTATCATTATATCTCTGTTGATGCCTGCGGCAAGGAAAATGTCAACTAACTGTGGGGGATTTAAATGCTATCAATCACTGAAGTGCAAAAATTTCCATTCTTGTGGTTGAAAGAAGTTTCTCTCAGTCATTTATCTTCAGACTTCTCTCACCCCATCCACAGTCTTGCTAAATCCATAGACTTCATTGTCCGCCATCTTGAGCAAGAAAAATCGCTGACTAGTGTAGCGCCTTAAGTATAACTTGTATTTACTTGTAATTTTCCATACAAATAAAATTTAGACTTAGGATATCTGTACTAAGTTCTTACAAATTCAGTCATTATTTATTTCAGTGAAAGTTAATACAGTAGATCTTTTTAATTCAATTCCATTTAATGCGCAACTTCTCAGACATAAGTAATTAATGTTACACTTAAGAGGGGACAATACCTAATCTCGCCGGCAGCCTTCGCCCATGTTATTCTATGGGAAAATTTGTTGCGACGATTACACATTACCTAATGAATATTTTTTAATTCTGTTTTCGCAGTCAGAAAATTCATAACCGTTAAATGAGTACTCCTTTTTGAAAAATTCATTTTTTTTAATTTTTACATTTTAATTTTGAGTTCAAAAATGCGATTTTTCACAAAATGCATTTTTCTCATTTTCTAGTCGCAAAATGAAATACTAAAATTTTAAAAAATCAATTTTTGGAAAAGAAGTACTAATTTAACGCTTATGAATTTTCTAAATGTGAAAACAGAATTGAAAAATATTCATTAGGTAATGAGTAATTATGTGAACAAATTTTCCCATTGAATAACATGGGCGAAGGCTGCCGGCGAGATTAGGTATTGTCCGCTCTTAAGAAACACATTTCACATTGTTAAATACTGTTGCTCTCAGTGATACATTTGTTTTTCTTTATCTCTGTTATTCGAAGTTTTTTGATGGAAAAAATTTCTATTATTACAATTTTTATTTATTTTTGAAAATGAGTAATATAATGATTTGGTACAGGCATATTTGCAATTTATAAAGTAAATTTAACAATGAAATTTAAGATCTGACCAACTTCTGTTCTAAGGAATGCACTTAAAAATACTTTTCTTCCTTTTGATATGTTTCAAACATATTTGGCTATGTCTAGAGGTAAATTTAATAATGTGTAAAACGAGATCCATAAATGCAAAATTCTATATAGTGCACTATCTTGTGTTTTTAGGTTTGCATCATAAAGGTTTGCTACTGCATTCTGTCCCTGTTGCCTAGTGGTGAGATCTGTAAAATCTGTAGGTAAAAAACCAGATGACAGGGCTTGATGTGAGACTTATGGCATGTTTTATTTGTTAATTAAAACCAATGCTATTTAAGGATCTCATATTATCAGTTTGACTATTATTGCATTAGTTAATGTGAGCGAGATAATTGAGGATGTATTTTTATTTTAATGACTTTATATTACTCTGTCCAGGTTATGCTCCCTGCCTTCTCTAGACAAGTCTGTTACATTCTTTATCTTGCAAGCTGATTTTTCTAGCAGGATAAATTTTATGTGTCTAAATTTGCAATGACTAGATTTATATAGTATCAACATTTTGTGCAAATTTATTTAAAGCTATTTGTTACTGTAACTGAGAATAAATCTTGAAAGTGTTTATTTTTTTTTTTTTTTTTTTTTTTTTTCTCTTAAGCTTTCAAATTTTATTATTATTTCATCCCTTTTATATACATTAAAAATGTTAAATTTTATTGAATTTTATATAATGACTCTTGAAATATATAAAATACGTTATTTCATAGTCATAAATTTTAATTTTCAGGTTGTGTGAATGTTGCTTGCTGTGATAAAACTGGTACTTTAACTAAAAATGAAATGACAGTAACTTCCGTAGTCACATCTGAAATATACCATGCTGAGGTTGGTATTTATATTTTTCAGTAGTACATCTAAATAATTTTTTTCCTTGAAAGTTGAATTATAAAAAAGTAAACTAAAATTATGTAAAAAGGAAGGCTTACATCTTGATAATAAGTCATTTACAAATGCTGTAAAACGATGAAAAAAAAAAAAAAAAAAAAAAAAATTAAAGTCATTTAATATAAAAAGGTTAAAGAAAATGAGGCTACTTTGAATTGCCATTATCTGAAATAATACACACTGACAGACATGCCAAGTCTCCTGCTTTTGGTAGGAGTCTCCTGATTTTTGCTTGTTTTTCCATGCTCCTGATTTTCCACTCATTTCTCCTGCTTTTCTGATGTAATTTTTATCTATCCCTCTTAGCATAATTTATGCTTAAAATTTGTGGGATTGGGTAAAAAAAATTTTGAAAGAAAATTGAAATTTATCTTGCCCTGCAATTTATCAAGTTCAGTTTGAATGTGAATTACTATACAATGCTTTGAAACTAATTTTTGCTAAGAATAAATTTTTAACTTTCATTTTTGCATAATGGAAAAGTCTTATTATTAAAAGATTTTTTTTTTTTTTTTTTTTTTTTTTTAATATCATAACTATTGAAAACTTAAAGAATTCAAATTTCATTAGAATATAGCTGATAATTTCATTTCTTTAATACCTTTTCTTTTACAAAGATAATTAAGATCCTTATTATTATTATTATTATTTTTTTTTTTTTTGGGGGGGGGGGGAGCAGAATGATCAAATATGTCTATTTTGACTTAAATTCTAAACAACTGTATGTCTGAGTTTTTTTTTTTTTTTTTTTTTAGTATGTTTTACTGCAAGAAACATATATTATTCCTTTAATTTTAATACTGATGCTTTGTAAATACCTCCTAAGCTTATAAAGCTTTACTTAAAATTAAATTTGCATTATTTTACTCATTTTTCTTACAAACTTTCTTGTTGGAAAAAGTTTCCTGATTTCTGTTAAAAAATCTCCTGCTTTTTTGTCATTAGAAGTTGGCATCTCTGCACTGACTAGCCAAAACATTGCTTTGTAACCAATCCTCAAGAGCATGTTGGATCATAGTCCGGTCAATTTAGACATAAAAATGGTGATCAAATAAAGAAAATTCCGACAGAGCCAAATTTCCGTAGAGACCTTAGGTTCACCACAAAGAATAATGTGTCAAAAGTCCCCATCGGTCCCATGTGTGCTAAGGGACTTATTCGGGCCCCAAGGTCAAAATTTTGGGTTTTTTGGATTTTTCTCGAAAACGGTAAGTTTTATCGAAAATGTACCTCAGAGTAAAGTTGTAGATCTCAAAATTCTCTATAAAAATGGTCCTTATGATTTTTTCTCTAAGACCCACCATTTCTACATGTGTGCTAAGGGACTTATTCGGGCCCCTAGGTCAAAATTTTGGGTTTTTTGGATTTTTCTCGAAAACGTACCTCAGAGTAAAGTTGTAGATTTCAAAATTCTCTATAAAAATGGTCCTTATGATTTTTTCTCTAAGACCCACCATTTCCCAGATATCGCGCTTGTAAGAATCACGTTCTATATAATATGCACACATATGCCACGTATATACATATTCAGGTACTCAAGCAAGTAAAAATGCCTACTTGTGTCTCTTTCATGTATACATTATACTATTCTAAGAAAATATACTCTCAAAAGACCTCCAGTCCCTTACAGTATCCCCTCTACTTGTATGGCCTTGAATAACATCTGGCTATTCTTTTGTCCATGTGGTGTCGTTCACGTACCTGTTTCTTTTAGTGTTAAACGTGCCGTTCGAGTGAATATACGTATTTATTACAAGCGTCTACTATTGTAGTTTGTGCTGATCAATATTTTTAAAAAAATGTCACGATTTTGCTTTATTTGTAATAAACTTTTGACTGAAGATGAAACTGTTGTGGTCAGTCGTGGAATGCCAACTTTAATCGATGCAAGTGTAGCGCGAAATGATGAGTTTGCTGATTATTGTAAGCCTAAAATATATTTTAGCTAAAAGTTGTTGCTGTTCAGTCCACAATATTAAATAAGGAAACTTACTACCTTACAGCAACTAAACTAATACATTTTTTATTAAGCAGCAAATGGCAATGGAAGCCAACTGGAAACTAAGGTAGTGAAAAACATGTTGACAGTGAGAGGCAATAAAGACAAGATATTTATATAAAACAACTAACGTTTATTAAATATTAATAACAAGTAAAAATAAAGTAACATCATTAATATATCACAGATTTTATGCTCAACTAGAAAAAAACTTTAAACATATGAGAGAAAAATAAACTGCTATTTAAATTTAATGTATAAATGTATGTGGAGAGAAACTGACTATTTTTCTGAACTGATGTTACGTCCGTTTAATTTATCTTCCGGTGAACCAGTAGAGCCGAGAAAATAAACGTCCACATCTTCTGGACAAACACCAGGCTATCTTAAAAGAATAACCTTTCAAAAACTAGTTACTATTTCAAAAAAACACTATCATTCCCTATTACTATTTCAAAAGTCAATTTAAGAAAACGAAGAAACATCATGGCCAATAATTAGGCTTTACCACCAGCAGTAAAACATAACAAAAAGAGAAAAAGCAATATTCTATTAAATTACTTCATATTTATACTTATCGTCTGCCAAAACTATCCGTGCGGTTCACCGTAAACATGAAACGCCCACAGAACTAACCAATCAGAAAATAGGTGGTTGAACGATTGATTGTGAGCGTTCAAAACTTAAACAGGCGCCACCAAACGGTGAAAACTAAAAGTTCAGTAGCGAAGGGTTAATGCCGCAACGGACTAAACCAAGATGGCGACGTAAACAAACCCGAAGTAACTGCAACGCGGTACTTCGGAAAAATTACACATTAAAGTTAATAACGTAAGTAATGCAATTATTTTACACTTTAATAAAGATTTAATAAATTTAAAAAGACAATAACTTATATTTATAATAGATTAAGTATATTAAAGGCTTTAAATAAAAAACGATGTCAAGTACAATTATATACTTAAAGTGGGCCAAAAGCCAACATGTGCCCCCCCCACTTGACATAAAAAAAACTAAACTACTACTGGCTCACCAGATAATACATAACAATAATTAATAGGTTAATTTCAAATATATAACACACAAGGAAAAAGAACACATCTTTCAATGCAAGAAAGCCTGCCCATCTAATACATTTCAATTCAGGAAAAAGTTCATCATTAATTTCTAGGAAAAGTTCATATTCACAGGATCTGAAAGAGAATCTATTTTTGTTTCTTAATATATTACTAATTATGCACCGCAAGTATCAACAATTTCAGACAAACATCATGAAAAATATGAAATTATGATAATGAAATTATCAATGAAAAATATGAATATCAAATATGAAAAAAATTTTAATCACCCCCCAAAGTTATCAATTTTAAATTTTGAATATGAAACATAAATGATGAATAGAATGAGATTATGTATGAAAAACATTTAACACAACATTCAATGACTTCATAAATGCATTAATATGCATGTATGATAAATTGGCATGGGCACCCATGCAATGATAGACTACACAGATACTTGCAATGGATAATTTAATTACTGTATAAACACATTTGCCATTAACAATTTATAATTGAAAATTTATGTAAAGAAAATATCACAGGAAAATTTTAGATATACATATAAGCACTGATATTATTGCACTAAGTATAATCACAGATTCTAAAGTATGTAAGTATGTATAATCACTAATTCCAACATTATATAAAAAGTATCACAAGAATTCTTAGAAATATAAATTTATAAATACCATGCAATTACATTATGTATAATTATATTTGCAAAGACATTTAAATCTATTCAAATTAGCGTATAATTATATTTGCAAAAACACTTAAATCTATTTAAATTAGTGTATAATTATATTTGCAAAAACACTTAAAACTATTTAAATTAGTGTATAATTATATTTGCAGGATGAACTCCGAAAACTTATTTCTTTTCCTTTTTTATATTTACTTATACCTAATAGGCAAGGAAAACCACTTTTTCCCAAAATATATATAGGAAACAAAATTCAATTAAAACTTAACAATAACACATATAACATACTGGTGGTAATACTAATTTTAACCAATACAAAAAAACTTAATTTGTCACAAAAATTTTATCACAAAATTGCTTAAGGTCATATTTGGTCTGTGGCTTCGTGAAAGGGTCTGCAAGATTCAATTTACTTTTAATATATTCTATATTGAAAACATCTTTATTAATTAAATCCCTAATAAAAAAAAGTTTCACATCAATGTGCTTGGTCCTATGGTTTTCAATTGGTGATTTTACAAAATTGATACAAGCCATATTATCAACATATATTACTGGTTTAAGTTTAACTTCAAGTAAAATCCCCCTATTATGACATTCATCTAAAACTCTATCAAACCACAGGGTTTCTTTAGTTGTCTCAGTTAATGCCACAAATTCTGACTCCATGGTGGAAAGTGAAACACACCGCTCTTTAAATGACCTCCAAGCTATTGGTGCATTGTCTATAAAAATTATTTGACCCCCCATAGATGTTCTATCATCTTTATTGGTTGCAAAATCTGCATCAGTAAAAGAAAAGATTTGTGAAACATTGCATTTTAATTTTAGTTTATATTCATGTGTATATTGCACATACCCTAACAACTTTAATAACCCTTCCCAGTGTGCTTTACCAGGATTACTCTGATACTGACTAAACAAGTTGATGGCATAACTTATATCAGGTCTTGTTCGACCGGCTAGAAAAGACAAACAACCTACTAAACTACGGTATGGATAGGTTGACATTTCAAGAATTTCTTCCTCAGTCTGAGGACACTGGGTTTTAGAATAAACAGTTCCCTTACTGATAGGGAGAGAAGAAATGGGAAAATGATACCCCTCAAAGCGTTTACAAACTTCACTAATGTAAAGCTGTTGGCCGATAGTTATTTCATTTTCACCTTCCTCGAACTCAACCCCTAACAGTCTACGGGTTCTACCCAAAACTTTTAAATCGAAATGCCTTTCTAATAATTTAATTGCTTTACTAATGGTTGATTTGTCAACACCAAACAAGACCATATCATCAACATACAATAAAAGCACTAGGGTTTTCTTATACGTGTATGCACAATTACACCATTCTAGTTTAACAAATCCCAAAGTTATTAATACCCCATGTATTTCAAAAAACCACTCACGGCCACTTTGATGGAGGCCGTACAAGGCTTTATTCAACTTGCATACTAAACTTTCTTTACCCTCTTGAACAAAACCCGGAGGCTGTGTCATATAAACTTCATTTGATAAAGGGGCATATAAATATGCACCCTTAACGTCACATTGGCAGTGGGACCAGTTTTTGCTTACTACAAGGATGGAAAAGAAAAATCTAATAAGGCCAAAATTTATGACCGGACTGAAGGTCTCGTCATATGAAATGCCTTTGACTTGTTTAAAGCCTTGCGCAACAAGGCGGGCTTTATATCTTATGATTTCTCCTTTATCGTCACGTTTTAAAGCAAAAACCCACCTACAGCCAACAGGTGTGTGATTTGAAGGAAGTGGGCACAAACTCCACACTTTACGTTGTTCAATGACACTCATCTCCTCGTTCATTGCGTTTAGCCATAAGTCCTTTTGTGGGGATTTTAAAACTTGATTATAAGTCTTTGGGATTTGAATGTCTAGTCATTCAGATGAGGTCGCTAAGCTTGTAGAAGCCGCGTGTGTTTGATCTGATACAATTCCCTGATACTTATTTTTGCCTGAAAAATCAAAAAGTGTCGGGTCAAAGTTTATGTTATTAGTCTTACAGTATGTTTCCACGTCGTTTAAAGATCTCAGTCTAGTTTTTGAGCCCATTTCATAGTAATATACGTCCGTACGCGAGTCATCAGTTCTGGTTTTAGTTCTACGTTCCCATTTCACAGATCTTAGTTGGGAAGTTTGAGTTGAACCACTGGCTTTCCTAGCACGGGCTTCGTGGATTAAACGTAAATCATCATCTGAGTCATCATCTGCGAAATACGGGGAGGAAACATAAATGTCATGTGTCGACTCTACATTCGTATCACTGACGTGACCACTAGACTCCGATTCGTAACCCAGCACTGCTCCACTGCGTGTTGGTCCATCAAGTGGTTCTTCTTTAAAGTTAACGTTTATTGTTTCTACAATTTTACCAGTATCTGGAAAGAAAATCCTGTACCCTTTTGTACGAAACGCATAACCTATCATTATGCCTTTTTGGGCTTTAGGATCAAGTTTAGATCTTAACTGACGAGGGACTCCAACATAGGCTACGGAACCAAAAGGTTTTAAATGGTTTATGGATGGCTTGTAACCACCATATAACTCGAAAGGTGTTTTACTTTGACCCTTATGACAAATTCTATTCCAAACATATGTAAACGTTAAAAGTGCGTCTGGCCAAAATTCCTTACCAAGATTACTATCAGCAAGCAGACAACGGGTACCATTCAAAGCGGTTTCATTAAACCTCTCAGCAACACCATTTTGCTCAGGAGAGTACGTATTCGTAACTTCATGCTTTATACCTCTCTCTGTGCAAAAGCGATTAAAATTATCATTTACAAATTCGCTACCGTTGTCGGTCCGAATGTTTTTCACTTTGCACTCAGTAAAACGTTCAGCACGTGCTACATAGTTCTCAAAAATCCTGAACACCTCAGTCTTCTCACGTATAGGAAAGACTGATGTTTTCCTAGAGAAGTCATCAATTATTGACAAAAAGAATTTTTCCCCGTTTCTGCCTACATCTCTTGTAGGACCCCAGACGTCCATATAGATCAAATCATTAGGATTTTTAGATCTTATAAAATTAGTAGCTTTAAAAGAGACACGTCTTTGCTTATTTAAGTTACAAACTTCACAATTTAATTTAAACTTTTTATACCCTGACAACCCTACAACGCCATCTTTACGAATTGTATCTTCAATTGCAGCTGGACTTACATGTGCCAGTCTACGATGCATTAAACATTCATCAACTTTCTGAGTAATTAATGCACCAGCATTGGTTTTTTTCTTTTTAGGCATTGTAGGATTTAAAACATAAACGCCATCTTTTAATTTAGCACGAAAAATAATTTTAGAATTTTGCTTGACCCTTATTTCACCTCCGCCACCTTCAAACTTTATACCCTTTCTATCTAACCTTGGACCAGAAATAAGGTTATGTTTCAAAGAAGGTGAATACATAACGTCGGCAAAATAAAAATCACGTCGACCAAATCTGAGCTTAAGAAGACCCTTCCCTTCAATGGGAAAAAACTGATCTTTTATAGCAACTGACATTTTATCAGAAAAAGGGGTAAATTTTTCAAAAATTTCCTTATTACCACTGAAATGATGAGAAGCAGCCGTGTCGAAGACCCAAGTGTTCGACACTTCGCTTACATCACTCATACAAGCTTGAATATAAAAAGCATTTTTACCTGTACCAGCTATATTAGGTTTACACAAACTCTTCTTATTAACATTATTTCTAGAAAACCGAGTCCTTTGATTTCTGTTATTGGCACCTGGACTGGAACCTCTTGACGAAGCTGATGATGCTCTCTGACTAGAACTTCTAGTGGGAGTCAAAGTCCGTGGTCTGGAGCTTCTTGTAGACGTCAAAGTTCTTTGAGCAGGATTAGGATTACTAGTTGAGGACTCCTTTAGGGCATACGCAGGCGACAACTCTGGACACTGAGGACGAATATGACCACGCTGCTTACATCTGTAACAGACTACTTGCTTTCTAGGTTTATGTTGATAATGTGTGCTGTGAGCAGCAACTTCATATACAAGCTGCTTGTCTTGCTCCCGTAATTGTAAACGAGACTCTTCAGCAATAAGTTCTACAAGGATATCTTTATATACAAACTTCTCATCACTCCAGCGCAAGATGCTCTGTACAATCCCATCATACTGTGCCGGGAGGTATCGCAACAGCTGAAAAGACACATACACTTCTTTAACTGGACTTTTAATTCCATTTAATTGCTCCTGGATCCTCATTAACCTCGCTGAAAACAAGCTGATGCTTTCATTCGGAAGAATCTTACAGGAAAACAACTCTGTTACCTGCTGCATGTGACGACTCCGGTTGTCAGGTTCAAAGAAAGTTTTCAGTCTCTGCCAAGCCTCCTTTGCATCAGTTAGTCCTTCAATAACTTTACGGTACTCTGGCGACATGTTGTGGTATATGGTCGAGATGGCAGCACTTGCTCGCTGATTAAAATCACGGAGGTCTCGATAAGTAATTCCTTTCTCCACATCAACGACTGGTGCCTTTTCACTACCATCAACAATGCCCCAGCATCCACGCTCCATCAGAACATACATGACATCAGCTGACCAGTTTCCATAATTTGTAGCAGTCAGTCTCTCCACACTAAATACATTAGCAGCCATAACTAAAGTCTATTTAAGACTCAAAAATTTTATTAAAAAACTTAATCTCATATAGAGAAAAACTCAATTTATGGCCCCCCCCACTCATTAATCAATGAGGGTGCCAAAAAAAACTTTAAAAAAACATTTTTCTCTACTTTAAATTTTTAATTTTACTGCTATATTTAAATTTATTTTTTTCTTTATTATATTAACTTTTACTTAACAAATTCAAGTTTTAATTATTACTGGAATAACTTTATATATTGCCAAAAAAACTTTCTTCACTGTCAACATAACTATATTAGCCAATAACACAGCATTAAGAAACCTTTAAATTTAATATGGGACTGGCCCATAACCAAAAATGTAAGCCTAAAATATATTTTAGCTAAAAGTTGTTGCTGTTCAGTCCACAATATTAAATAAGGAAACTTACTACCTTACAGCAACTAAACTAATACATTTTTTATTAAGCAGCAAATGGCAATGGAAGCCAACTGGAAACTAAGGTAGTGAAAAACATGTTGACAGTGAGAGGCAATAAAGACAAGATATTTATATAAAACAACTAACGTTTATTAAATATTAATAACAAGTAAAAATAAAGTAACATCATTAATATATCACAGATTTTATGCTCAACTAGAAAAAAACTTTAAACATATGAGAGAAAAATAAACTGCTATTTAAATTTAATGTATAAATGTATGTGGAGAGAAACTGACTATTTTTCTGAACTGATGTTACGTCCGTTTAATTTATCTTCCGGTGAACCAGTAGAGCCGAGAAAATAAACGTCCACATCTTCTGGACAAACACCAGGCTATCTTAAAAGAATAACCTTTCAAAAACTAGTTACTATTTCAAAAAAACACTATCATTCCCTATTACTATTTCAAAAGTCAATTTAAGAAAACGAAGAAACATCATGGCCAATAATTAGGCTTTACCACCAGCAGTAAAACATAACAAAAAGAGAAAAAGCAATATTCTATTAAATTACTTCATATTTATACTTATCGTCTGCCAAAACTATCCGTGCGGTTCACCGTAAACATGAAACGCCCACAGAACTAACCAATCAGAAAATAGGTGGTTGAACGATTGATTGTGAGCGTTCAAAACTTAAACAGGCGCCACCAAACGGTGAAAACTAAAAGTTCAGTAGCGAAGGGTTAATGCCGCAACGGACTAAACCAAGATGGCGACGTAAACAAACCCGAAGTAACTGCAACGCGGTACTTCGGAAAAATTACACATTAAAGTTAATAACGTAAGTAATGCAATTATTTTACACTTAATAAAGATTTAATAAATTTAAAAAGACAATAACTTATATTTATAATAGATTAAGTATATTAAAGGCTTTAAATAAAAAACGATGTCAAGTACAATTATATACTTAAAGTGGGCCAAAAGCCAACAATTATTTAAGAAGTCAAAAGTCCGTTACAATTCACGTGGATTGCAGAAAATCATACACCCGGAAAACTTCAATCTCTGCAGCAAAAAGAAAACGTGAGGAAGAACAAGCCAGTACTTCAAAAGTAAGTCCACCTCATACTAGAGCGCGAGTAAGTGAATCCAGATTTTGTTTTAAAAAAAACTGCTTATTTTGTGGTGATGAAGCGGATGAAGGAGCAGAGAAGAAGAAAGCGCAGAATTGTCGCCGAATAATTTATAAAGTTTCCACACTTACATTCAAAGATTCCATTTTAAAATTAACTAAAGACCGTTCTGATGATGCGTCAAAAGCTGTGTTTGCACATATTAACTTTGAGTATGATTTAGTCGCTGCTGACGCTAAATACCATGACAGTTGTTACAAAACCTTCCTGAGACCTAATACTGGCGGTAAAATTGGCCGTCCTGAAAGTGAGGCTATAAACTCTGCAATGGAGGAAATTTTCAATTTCATTGAAAGTAGCGATGACTGCCAGTTTTCACTGGATGAATTGAAGAATGTTTGCCAAAATGTTGCTTTAGAAAACGGGATTATAAAAATACGATTGAAATTAAAGTATGGTAGTAGAATTATTATTACAGAGAAGCCTGGGAAATTAACATTTATTTGTTTTGTAGACAATTACCAAGACATTTTAAGTCAAGCCTGGTCTGATAACAAAAACTTGAATGAAAAGGAAAAACGGTGGAAAAAGGAAGAACGGTCAATGCTGAGGTTGATTGTACAAACGCTGCTTACGTTATTGATGGAGGATATCTACTACATCACGTTGTGTGGGATCGAGAAGAAACCTTCAATGTAATTTTTGAAAAATATGTTCAGTATTTACGTAGACATTATGGTCATACAGTTACGGTAGTATTTGATGGCTATAGTGACACAACAAAGAACATAAAAGCTGCAGAACAACGTCGTCGTACTACAAAAACATCCTCAGGTTCCGACATAATGTTTGATGAATTTATGACAGTTCCAGTAAACCAACAACAATTTTTTGCAAACATTAATAATAAATCTCGATTTATTTCTATGTTGAGTAACAAATTAACTGCTGAAAATATTGCCGTGAAACAAGCTCCGAATGACGCCGATGTCCTCATAATTGAAACAGCAATAGAAATATTTAATGCAAGAAACACAACTATTGTAGTGGGCGAAGATGTTGATTTGTTAGTACTACTCACTGCAAGGACTCCATCTGATAAAATTATTTACTTTCTGAAACCTGGGAAGGCGCAACAACGCACAGAAATATATTCTTCTAAAAGTTTATCAGCTTATCCAAAATGCCAAAACTATATTTTATTTTTACTTTGGAACCGATTAAAACTTTACTGCCCCCTGCTCCAGAAAAACTTCTTAACTCTATTTTTTGCAAGTGCAAGAAAGGTTGTAGTTCCAAATGTGGCTGTAAAAAAATAGGGTTGCAGTGTTCTCCAGCGTGTACCAATTGCCAAGGTCTATCGTGTTTGAATGTTCAATTAAATACAAGAGAGGAAGATTCATGTGATTTTGATGAAGAGACAACTGATTCATCTTCATTTGAACAGTTTTTGAACATTCAGCAACAGGAAGAAGAAGAAGAAGAAGAAGAAAACATGATTGTTGAAGTTGAGTATGAAGAGTATGAGTCAGATTAAAGTAACAAAAAAACATTCGAACGACAGTTAAACTCAATAACCAATATCAATAATCTTCATACTATTAAATAACTATTTTTCCTGAAAATAACGTCATACAGGTTCGTGGAATAGGCCTACCGGGGAAACCACGTTAAAAAAAAACGCGCACACTACCTCACAGGTGGTGTGGAAATGTGTGCATATTATGTAGAGCGTGATTCTTACAAGCGCAATATCTGGGAAATGGTGGGTCTTAGAGAAAAAATCATAAGGACCATTTTTATAGAGAATTTTGAGATCTACAACTTTACTCTGAGGTACTTTTTCGATAAAACTTACCGTTTTCGAGAAAAATCCAAAAAACTCAAAATTTTGACCTTGGGGCCCGAATAAGTCTCTTAGCACACATGTAGAAATGGTGGGTCTTAGAGAAAAAATCATAAGGACCATTTTTATAGAGAATTTTGAGATCTACAACTTTACTCTGAGGTACTTTTTCGATAAAACTTACCGTTTTCGAGAAAAATCCAAAAACCCCAAAATTTTGACCTTGGGGCCCGAATAAGTCCCTTAGCACACATGGGACCGATGGGGACTTTTGACACCTTATTCTTTGTGGTGAACCTAAGGTCTCTACGGAAATTTGGCTCTGTCGGAATTTTCTTTATTTCAATTGTCCAAATTGACCGGACTATCATACTTGCCATGCACAACAGCAGCAACTCATCTTGATAGGGACTCTGAAGTTTTTGTTGAGTGGGCAAAAATCAGCTGTACTAGATTTACAAGAATAGATTACACAAATTTGGTAAATTATAAAAAGGAGGTTTATGAGTTCTGAGTTGAGACGCCATTACATTCTAAATCTCATGCAATTAAGGTCTAGTGTGAGTTAATTTGAGCCAAGATAGGAATAAAAATTTATTATCATGCTTCTCAAATTACTGTAGCTTTTTATGACGTGGGACATTGCAAAATTCTACTTCTGTTGAAGAAGACATCTAAAGACAGCGTATCAATTGTAAAACATATATGGGTATATCTGATCAGCAGTGATGCTGATATACTCCATTGCATTTATGATGTGCTCTAGAATAACCACTGTCACTGGTCCAAGGGATGTCCATGAGAATGATGTCCAAAATATGCTTCTGCTACCACTGGTTTGTATGCATCCATTTATACCATGTATTGAGAGTTTTGAACCTAAAAGATCGCACCATATTATACTGCTATCAATGTAAAACCATGACTTATCTGACAAGGCAACACTGTTCTATTCTTCTGTCATTCAATCATAATGTTTATATATGCCCTCTACAGTCATAAAATGTAATAATATTTTATGAATAAAGGTACATAAGCATAGTTTTTGCAAAATCTCCTATCCAAAGTAGTCTATTGAATTGTGTACTCGCAATATATTTTCTCTCGACTGAGCTGTAGGCAGTTTGATATTTTGCTTGACTAATTGAAAAAGTCTCCAATATTTACATGAGTTGCTGAAGCATGGAGATCCAACAATTTTGTTCTAATAGATGTATCACCTTTTATTTTCAAAGTTACTAACAGCAGCAAAAATACTTTTAGTGTGCTTTGTGGTTTTGAAACACTTATTCCTAGCCAGTGCTATTTAAACCTTAGTGAAACTCGCATAAATCAATAGCTTATTCCCCCCATCTGTAACACATTTAATTAAATAATCCCTCTGTGTGTCAGGTTGCATTATACAGAATGGACCGAAATTCTCGCATATTTTAAATGTTAATATAAAATGAAGTAAGTGATTTATGTGTGTATGTGTGCAGTTTGTTCTACAATCTTTTCATGCTAAAAAGTTTGGTTTAAGCAAAAAAAAAAAAAAAAATGCTCCAAATTTTTTCCTTGGATGGTAGTGTTTCTTGTAATTTTTCTATAAATACCTCTGTGTTCAGACATAACTTCTGTGTGGAACTATAAGAACATAGTGTACGCGTAAGTACAAAACTTTGAATAAACACCATAAAATGCAATAAACTCACAACAATTGTTTTGGCTCGAAAGAAAACTATGACCCTTCGTCAAACAAACAAAGTAGGCACGAATGCTGCAATCAAAGCAGCAACGCACAAAATCGTTTTAAGTGAAGAGCAAAAGTATATAAAGACGAATGTAAATATTAGGAGTGGGAATCGATTAAGAGTTTTAACTGGGTTAATCGTAGTTCATTAATCGATTAATTGGTCGATTAATCGGATTTTTAATCGGTTTTCATTTTTTATTTTTATTTTTATAATTTTATTTCAATGATGAATAAAACTCTCATATTGTGTGTGTATATATAGATATATTATTCATTAGTTTGACTGAAAAATATTTTTTTTCTTTTCAAAAATTTTTGTCTAATCTATTATATCTGTTTCATAGCTGAAATTTAAATCAAATTTCAGAGTAATAATTGGTGAAATTAAGTGATAATTTTATATATATTTTTCACTTATTTAATTTTTTTTTTTAATAAATTAATTTTTCAATTCATCTTGAAAGAAACATTAAATGAATTTACACATATTTTAGTTTTATATTTGCAGGCCTTGTCCATCACGCTTGTCACTATTTTTAAATGAATTCTCAAAATTCCGTATCATTTTCATAAAAATCTGAAATTCTTATATTTTATAGTTCTTTATCACTTCGGACTAGAACACAGAATGTTATTTGCTGTTTCTACTTCAATAGTTACTATCAGCAATTCTTAACAGACAATAAACGTTTGAAGATATTGTGAAACTCTGTTGACATTTCCCCCATCAGAAGAATGGTGGAAATCTCAATCCCTTCTTTTTTTTTTTTTATCTTTAGCATTTCCATTTTTTGAAAGCTTCTTGTTTCTGAGAATACTATTACCCTAGCCAACACTTTTTGTAGAAGGCTACAGACAGGTGGTGTTGCTTCAGCATGCACATGGAGTTTAATAACTGTCCTTCCCCCTTTTCTCTATCAACAAAAGTGCAACAACTTCTTTTGAGAAGTTTTACTTTTATTTATTTATTTTTATTTTTTTTTAATTGCTTTTTCCTTATTTGATGGGTGTTTCTTAGCAAAATATGTGAAAAAATATTTTGTAGGCATAACAGCATTTTTACTTTAATTTGTAGTTTGAAAATTTTAATCGGATTTTGAAAATTTTTAATCGAATTAATTGATCCGATTAACTCGATTAAAAACATTGATCGGGACTAAGCATTGATCGATTAACCGAACCGATTAATCGATTAATCGGCACAGCTCTAGTAAATATAGATACTGGTGCAATCTGAATTATCAAATAGAAGAAAATAAATAAATAAATAAGTTTAAAAAATATAATAAAATCTAAAAAATATCAAAATTAAACGAAAATCAAAGTTATGTGAATAATTTCCAAGCATTGGACAAGAACGGAGTGAAAGAAATACCATTTACAAAATTATTTGAATTTTTAAATATGTAAAAAGTTTCATGGATATCCAAATGGGAAGAGGAGACAGGAGATGAAATTATGTTTTAGAAAAATCAAATTGATGACCATGGGCCCAGCAGTGGGAAGCAATAGAAGATTTGGAAATTTCTTCATTACAAACATTCCGACGGTGCTCATTTATTCTATATTTCAAATGCCTCCTAGTTTGATCAATATAACCTAAATTGCATGACGAACACAGGTTTAAATAAATGCCAGATCGGTTTTCAGTAGGAATGGAGTCTTTAAGGGAAGATAATTTATTTTGTTGATGGGTTTGTAAATTACTTTAAAACCGAATGGTGAAAGGATTTTAGAAATTTTAAAAGAAAATGATGAATAAAAAGGTAAAACAACTGGGATGAGACTGTGATTGTTCATTTTGGGAACAGAATGTTTAGAATTCTTGAATTTGTGTAGAGCTTTATCGATAATAGAGGGATTATAGCCTCGAGAAAGAGCAAGAGATTTTAAATAATTAATTTCTTTTATAAGACTAGACAGATCAGAACAAATGTGTATGGCACAAAAAACATAAGTATAGAAAGCAGACATTACTGTTTAGTGGTGTGCTTAGAGAGAGCATGCAGTGGAAGAGAGACAGAGAATGGTTTTCTAAAGACAGTGGTTGAGAACAGATCCTTGCCTTTAGACACAAAAACGTTCAGGAAAGGCAAAGAGCAATCTTTTTTAATCTCGAAATTGAATTGAATGCATGTTTCAGTCGAATTGACCAGAGAAAGTAAACTGGAAAAATCGACATCAGAGGGAACAAGAACAAATGTTTCATCAACATACCTAAACCAGTGATGAAATTTATGTACAACGAAAAGATTTTCTTCAAAATAGTGCATATAAATGTTGCAAAGCAAAGATGAGAGAGGGTTGCCCATTGCCATACCCTCATTTTGAGAATAATAAGTACCATTAATGATGAAGACAGTTTGCCTGATACATAAATGAACTAAATTTACAAGCTCCTCGATTTCAATAATGGAATCTACATAATCTCCTCTCTAAAATTATTATTAAAGTGTATACATATAACCTTGACTGAAATATAGTATAATTGAAGATGTGAATAATACATGTAATCAATTTCTTCTACAATCAATGCTAGCAAACATGTGGAATGATTTAGATTTCATTTGAGCTATAATGGATGCACATATTGAAATATTGTAGTAAATTTCACAAAATAAAAGTACGATGTGATCTATGAACAAAATTTTGAACTTTTTTTCCTTACATAAACAGAACTTTTCACTGTAAGAAGCATTGTAACATTAAACTGCACACTTGTATGTCAACTGCTTGTCTTTATAAAGTTTAAAATGTATCAAGGATTCTTGGATCACCTTGTTTTATCATCTAAACTTTGTCATATGCTTTGCACTTGAACTACTCTACTTATTTTCACAGAATAGATAAAGAAATGTTTTGGTTGGTGGGTATAGTTTAACATTTGTATTGAAAACTGAACAGATATTATTTATTTCACATTGATACAACCTTTTAATTAGCAAGATGATTAACCAATGCATAAGGCTATTTGTAATAACTCAGGTTTCCCTTAAGAGCTCTTAAATTTTCATTTTCAAGGATCTTTAAAAGTACTGAAATTTTCTGGTAACTTTTAAAAAAAATATCCTCTCTGAAATAATAATAATAATTAATAATGGGAAATATATTAGGAAAAGTTATTCAGTAAAATATTTGATTTTGGAAGTGCAAAAGGGTGGTTGTTGAAAATCTAAATTATTTTTTACAACTTTACTTGAAGGATATCTAAAACTCTTAGAATAGTTTTGTACTAAAATATGCTCAAATAAATCTTAATTAAATGTTGGTTTTTACTTTTTTTCTTTTGTAATATAGTTTCAAAACCATATAATACAAGAAGCTTTTACATATAATTGATCTAATAATTGTATATTGCGATTTTATTTGTTTTGTGTTTTTCTTTTTACATTTAATAAAAATTCTTAAAAACTTTTTTTTTTTTTCCCTTCTTCTTATACTGGAAAAACATGTAAAAATAATAAATTTTAATTTGTAAAGTATAATTTTCTTGTTTCAAAATTTAAAGATAATGTTACAGTGCTGCCAACTCTCCCGTTTTTCACGGGAGACTCCCGTTTTTTGATCCTATCTCCCGTTTTTACGTTTTAATGGGTATTTCTCCCGTTTTTCTAATATTTTCGAAAAATCGAACAAAAAACGCCAATTTTTGACAAAAGCCTTCCAATTCACAATCTTTCTCCATCGACAACACAAATGTCGATATTCATTTAAAACTTACTTTATGAGATTTTAGAATCTCTAAAGAAACAGAATCCTTCAATATTTCTTGCTCATGTAATTATTTTTAACTAAATAGTTTTGTACTAAAATATGCTCAAATAAATCTTAATTAAATGTTGGTTTTTACTTTTTTTCTTTTGTAATATAGTTTCAAAACCATATAATACAAGAAGCTTTTACATATAATTGATCTAATAATTGTATATTACGATTTTATTTGTTTTGTGTTTTTCTTTTTACATTTAATAAAAATTCTTAAAAACTTTTTTTTTTTTTTCCTTCTTATACTGGAAGAACATGTAAAAATAATAAATTTTAATTTGTAAAGTATAATTTTCTTGTTTCAAAATTTTCACGGGAGACTCCCGTTTTTTGATCCTATCTCCCGTTTTTACGTTTTAATGGGTATTTCTCCCGTTTTTCTAATATTTTCGAAAAATCGAACAAAAAACGCCAATTTTTGACAAAAGCCTTCCAATTCACAATCTTTCTCCATCGACAACACAAATGTCGATATTCATTTAAAACTTACTTTATGAGATTTTAGAATCTCTAAAGAAACAGAATCCTTCAATATTTCTTGCTCATGTAATTATTTTTAACTAAATAGTTTTGTACTAAAATATGCTCAAATAAATCTTAATTAAATGTTGGTTTTTACTTTTTTTCTTTTGTAATATAGTTTCAAAACCATATAATACAAGAAGCTTTTACATATAATTGATCTAATAATTGTATATTACGATTTTATTTGTTTTGTGTTTTTCTTTTTACATTTAATAAAAATTCTTAAAAACTTTTTTTTTTTTTTCCTTCTTCTTATACTGGAAAAACATGTAAAAGTAATAAATTTTAATTTGTAAAGTATAATTTTCTTGTTTCAAAATTTAAAGATAATGTTACAGTGCTGCCAACTCTCCCGTTTTTCACGGGAGACTCCCGTTTTTTGATCCTATCTCCCGTTTTTACGTTTTAATGGGTATTTCTCCCGTTTTTCTAATATTTTCGAAAAATCGAACAAAAAACGCCAATTTTTGACAAAAGCCTTCCAATTCACAATCTTTCTCCATCGACAACACAAATGTCGATATTCATTTAAAACTTACTTTATGAGATTTTAGAATCTCTAAAGAAACAGAATCCTTCAATATTTCTTGCTCATGTAATTATTTTTAACTAAATAGTTTTGTACTAAAATATGCTCAAATAAATCTTAATTAAATGTTGGTTTTTACTTTTTTTCTTTTGTAATATAGTTTCAAAACCATATAATACAAGAAGCTTTTACATATAATTGATCTAATAATTGTATATTACGATTTTATTTGTTTTGTGTTTTTCTTTTTACATTTAATAAAAATTCTTAAAAACTTTTTTTTTTTTTTCCTTCTTCTTATACTGGAAAAACATGTAAAAGTAATAAATTTTAATTTGTAAAGTATAATTTTCTTGTTTCAAAATTTAAAGATAATGTTACAGTGCTGCCAACTCTCCCGTTTTTCACGGGAGACTCCCGTTTTTTGATCCTATCTCCCGTTTTTACGTTTTAATGGGTATTTCTCCCGTTTTTCTAATATTTTCGAAAAATCGAACAAAAAACGCCAATTTTTGACAAAAGCCTTCCAATTCACAATCTTTCTCCATCGACAACACAAATGTCGATATTCATTTAAAACTTACTTTATGAGATTTTAGAATCTCTAAAGAAACAGAATCCTTCAATATTTCTTGCTCATGTAATTATTTTTAACTCCCCCCCCCCCCCCCCCGTATTTTCTTATCTCCAACTAGCGATCGATGATCAAATTCTCTATGGAACTCTTTTGTTTCCCATTCTTTCCCCACCCACAAACCACAACAAAAATGTCAATATTCATTTTAAACTTGCTTTATTAGATTCTAGAGCCTATAAAGAAGTAGAAATATTTAACAGTTCACACTCATGTAATTATCGTTTGACACCCCCCCCCCCTCCAATTTTCTCTTTCTCCAATCAATGATCAAACGTCCTTTGATGCTCAAGCTTTCTCATTCTACAACAAATGAATCAAACTTTTTCCCCCAGGTTTTAAAAAATGTAGGGTACTGCTAGTAAAAAAAAAAAAAAAAAACACTTTTTAGATTCTTGAGGGCAGATTTGAATTTTTAAGGACACATTTGACATTTAAAATCCAAATACTTAATTTAAAAATTTAGTTATAAATATGCATACAGAAAGAAAAAAGTCTGTTTTTTAACTTTTCTTTACTTGTTGTTAATGTGCTGATTGTCACACACAATGGTTTTATTTATATTTACAGCATTTATCTTCAGTTTGTAGGTAATTTTCTACAAAGGCAGTAATGGGGGAAAAAAATAGAATGGGGCAAGGTGATTTTTTTTTTTCTTTCTTTTCCATACAAAGAGCAGGCGAGGTACAGCACCCTCCTTAAATTATATGGGGAAAGATCAATGTTCATAAAAGCTTGTTTTATTAGATTTTAGAACCAACTGAAGCAATATAGGGGTTCAAAATTCTTTATATATGTAGTTATTTTTAGACTTTGTTAATGAACTTGTTAAGTATTTTTTTTCTCCAATAAGTTTAAAATATAAATCACCAAACAAAAGTTATATTAGGTCTTTTTAGTTAAAAAAAGTATCATGTATTGAATAAAATAATTTTTTTTTTTTCTCCATGAAATCGTAAATCTCCCTTTTTCTCCCTTGAAATTATGTAAAATTTCCCGTTTTTTTTCCCACCAAAGTTGGCAGCTCTGATGTTAAAATAAAGATAGTAAAAAATTCTATATTTTGTGAGACATATTAATATTTTACAGAATTGAATACAAATGTTTTTATCACTGAAAATTTTAAAGAATAACTGAAATAATGACTAAATCAGTTTATCGAAATTAACAAAACAAAATATTTATATATTGAATACTTTTAAATTGCAAATTATCTGCTGATATGTATGCCTTAGTTTTTTTCATAATAAAAGTATGTGTTATTTGATTGATAATTTTATTTAAAAGAAAAAATCTATCTTGCATTTTGCAGTTAAGTGGAGTTGGTTATTCTGAATTAGGCAAAGCTCGTATATTAGAATCTGGCAACCATACTTTACAGCTGAATTCTGTCAAATGTGTTATTGAGGTATGATTTCTCTCTCTCTCTCTTTTTTTTTTTTTTTTAATCAGGACAGAGGACTATTATTTTCTATCTGGAGTTTTTGTAGACAAGTTTTGTGTAACACCAAAATAAATTAGAAATTTCAGTCCTATCGTTACAAGTTCGGTATCAAATGAAAGAGGTGATTTTTCTGAATCCAGGGGTGCAAACGGTTTTTCAATACGACAGTTAGATTTTTTTTTAATTAACTAAAGTATGAACTTTGGATGGCAACACTTCATTTTAATTAATTTCAGTCATTTTAAAAAGTACGTGGCTCATTACAAATTCGGTACCAAATAAAAGGGGTGATTTTTCTGAATCCAGAGGGTGCAAACAGTTTTTTGACACAATTAGATTTTTTTTAAATTAACTAAAGTATGAAATTTAGGTGGCAGTACTTCATTTTAATTCATTTCATTTCAGTCATAAAAAGTACATGGCCCAGTTTTATTGTCAAATAATGAGATAAATTAAAATTAAAATTAAAAAATAAAAATAAAAATTTTACAGATTGAAATTAATAGTCCTCCGTACTAAACTAAATTCTGTCTTTGACAGAATTTTTACATTTTCTTTTTTTCCATCAGTTCACTTCTTTATTCAGGTGTGATAAATCACTAACAACATTCTTTCTTTAGGCAGGGTGTGTGTGTAACAATGCAGATATTGTTAATGACCAGCTAAGAGGGCAACCAACTGAAGGAGCTTTAATTGCTGCTGCTAGAAAAGTAAGAGAAAACTGCTGTATTTATTGTAATAGATTTTCTGTGAATCTTTTGTATGAAAAAATTGTGTAAACTATTCCAAGTCTATCTAAATGATTTATCTTGAGTATTTACAATGAATTAATAAAAAATTGGAAATTGACTAAATTTTAAAAAATATGTATGGAAAATACAAAAAATAGAATACAGTAGAGAGCCAGAAATCCACCAACCTAAGATCCGCCAAAGTCCGAAATCCAAACAGCTTGTTAAATATATAAACGATAAAATTCACTATTAATAAATTACAAATTGCAAATCAGAATTTTTAAAAATGATCTCGAATGCAGATTCTCTACTTGCATTTTATGATTATAAAAGAAAATTAATAACATAAGACTATCAGAACCAAGTTACTGATAATGAAATATATTAAATCCATCAATGAGGTATACAATAACAAAATAATTTTTAAAAATGTTATCTGATGAAGACATAACCATACGAAAGAACTAACTTAAGTTCTTAAAACAATAAATTTGTGTTACAAAATAAGAATAAATGACAGTTTACAATATACTGGGGGAAAAAAAAAAAATCTCAATGATGTATTGTATGCATGTACAAGTGTAGTTTTGAAAACAAGCTACATGTGAATAGATTTTATCGAAATTTGACAAATTTCATTTTTATTTATTATTTTCGTTATGTACATTGTTTTAATGTTCAGTGCTATTCTTATGTACCTAATAATTTAATATTCAAGTGAAATTGTGTCATTATTCGTTAGTGTGTGTTTAGTTTGAATAATATTCTGCTTTTATTATGAAAAGTGATAATTTTTTCCAAATCCTAAAATTCGCACAACCTCTGATCCTGAGCTGTGCGGATTTTTGACTCTCTACTGTATTTATATTTTGGTCAATTTCTTTAAATTATATATTTACATTGTAACAGATTTTGTTTTCTCTTCTCTTCTTAGCTGGAAATGCATGGTGTTCGAGAACAATATACCAGAGTTCAAGAAATACCTTTCAGTTCTGAAACGAAATACATGGCTGTCAGGGTTATTCCTAAATTTGGTTTGGTAAATTGTATTTTGATTTCTCTCAAAAAAATTTTTTTTTTGTTAAAGAAGTTAAAAAAGATTATTATTAAGATGACAAGATTGTGTTAAAATAAATTGAATTATTGTTAAAAAAAAAAAAAAAGTGATAGAGAAGAATGATTTATTAACTAGAAATTGGACAAAAGGAAAAGTTTTAGAATTTCTTTTAAATAAATTTGACAACTATTTTCTATATTTGTGAATTACTTCACACTTGTTTGTGTGTGTGTCCTGTACTACAGTAAATGTTCTCAAAACTTTTTTTTTTTTTTTTTTTTTTTTTTTGTAGTCTTTAAATTAATTCTGGAACTGTCAGAAAATTGTAATATTTTTTTTATTCAATTATTTATGAAATCAATCTATTTATCATTTGAATCAGAAATTGTGTGAAAAGTTGTGAGATATCATGTGGCTATGTAAACTTTACTTTCAACAATATTTTTATTTTATGCGAGACTTTAGCATGCAGTTATTCTTTGTGTTGGTTACGATAATATAAAAGTCCATACAGTATTTTTTTTTTTTTTTCCAATTATTTAATTTGAATAAAAACTTGGCATATTTGTTACACAATGTTACTGTTTTATATAACAACTTAGATACCAGATACTATTTTTGCTAATTGTAATAAAACATTATATAGCTTTTTAATATAATATTTATTATTTCAATATAATAGCTTATTTTTCTTAACAATTCATTAGTCTATTTTGTAATAAAATTAATATAAAATGGCTGTCACAAGATTTTATTTTATATCATTCCAGTATATTTCAATAACACAATATAGTAGCTTTTTATTTATTTATTTATTTGTAAGTATGATATACAAATGCTCTCTGTTGAAAGACCTAATTCAAAATTGAATTGTATAGTATTTCAAAATGGAAATATTGTATCAACTTTAATGTAATTCCTCATAAGAGACTAAAATTATGCAAATTCCAAAAAGCATGACATAGCAGTGCTACTTGTTAAACAGCATATATTAAAATTAAATCAGTGTAGTAGTTTTGTATAATACACATTTCATATATCAAATTTGCTGCAATTTTATGCCAAAGTTGTGCCACTAGTTTTCGAGTGATATCTCAAAATTAAATCAACGGAATTTCTTACAATAAATTTACAACACAACCATAAAATCTGCATAAGCAAGACGTATGTTGAATAGAATTCACTAAAATGTAATTTGTATTGAATAATGTCAAGATTCATCAAAATGTATAGCAGCGATGCCGAGTGCGTAAATTACGTGAAAAGTCGAAGGCAGGAGGCGAAAAATTTATTGTGGCGGGTCCCAGGGGCTGCGCAATTTTCATTCTTAAAAAAAAAAATTCAAACTGGAAGAAAAAAGAAAAAGTAAAATTTAAAATATATTTCTTGTTTAAAACTGACATTTTCCTTGTATTTCTAAGGCATTCTGCTCTGAAGAATAAAAAAAATTCCTTTAAAATTCCTTTTTACCATGTAAAGGAAAAAGAACCAATCATACAATAAACAGAAATGAGCGGTCAGTGCAAAATCAAATACTAAGTTCCAACTCCGAGACGACAAAATGAAGTTCTAATGCGAAAAGATTATCAGTAAAAAGTGCACAATACACCAAATTGCATCACCGTGTAACGAATCGCCAGTGGGTACATTCTATCAAAGCTCACCCGAAATATGAAATTCGAAAAATGGTCGCAAAATCATTTTTTCAAAAAATCAAAAACATTCCTATCTAGTCCCAATATGATATACCAATCCTATATGATAAACACACACGAATGGCCGGAGAGAAAACAAACACAAAGAAACACGAAGTTCCGATACTAAAAGTTACTAGTAAAAAGTGCTGATACATTGAACTGCGTCATCCAGCTGCGTTCCGAGTTCATTGAAACAAAACAAAAACAAAGGAAAGGGATGAACGAACGTGATTACAGGAACATGATATTATGTCTGTATTAAGATTCAAGAAACTTTATTAATAAGAAAACCTAAGTATTAAAAAAAGAATATGTTTGCTGCGTTAAGCAAAAAATAAAATATTTTTGCTAATGTCAGAATGTTGTTATTAATTTCTTTTACAGATAAGTAAATACACTTCTTTTATCTTTTCTATAATTCACTGTTTAAGTTATCAGTATAGTTTATTGGTAAGTTATTTTGTGGTTAAAGGAGGTTAGGGGAATGGGAGTAGCTTTTGCAGATGTGATATTTCCATATTCGGCTGGGGTTGATATCCAGAAAATTCTGATAACCGGAATCAGGTTGGTCCCGCGATTGCCGGATTGGAAGGTGGCCTAAAATGATCCCCATAAAGAAAAAAACTTGTGTATAATAACATAGCTGTTGAAATAAAACTTTGGTCATTTACCATTATGTTTTACACTATATTTTGTGTTATAAACATATTTTAATTGTATTAAATAATGAAATTGAGTAATGTAAACAACAAATTTTTGAAAAACTGTCCAAAGGATCATTTTGCCCTCACCAAAGAGCAAAATGATCCTTCATTTAAAAAGAATATGTAAATATTTTTCTATTGGCAAAAAAAGAATATAAAATTAGGACAATAAATAATGAAGTAAAATAAGTAAACCAGGTCATATTTCTGTACATGAAAAACTGTATAGGATATATATATATATAGGAAATATATATATATAGGTATATATATATAAGAAAGTTAGTGTTTACCTTATGACAGGTGTTATAAAACTCACTTTTTTGAAGAATTCTATAACATTGCTATCACTTGAATACCACCATTGCTTCTTCTTGACTTGGCACAGGTAATTTATGTGTAACACTGTGGATAGTGCTGTCTGTCTGGAAGAAAACATATGTATGAAAACACAAATTTCATATAAACAAACACCCCCCCCTCCCCACACACACACACACACACACACACCATCAATCTTTCTGAACATGAAAAATTTTTAGAACATAGTAAAACTTTTTTCATGAAACATTCTGTCATGTTAAAAAAAATCTTAAATTTTGAATAATTTTTGAAATTTTCAAAGAAGGATATTAAAGTTTGATAGGGTCCTCCGGTATCATGAATGCTATTAAAAAACTGGTCCAGTGTTTTTCACGATTAATCATGTTTGGAATGATGCCTACACAGACTGACATACAAACTAACTGAATAACATACGGATGGTCATTACATCGATTCTTGATTTTCAGATTTCTCACACATTAAAAATGTGCATATTAAAATTAAGAATCTAAGTTCCCCGTACCTTTAGCATGGCCAAGAAATTAAAAAGTTATTTAACACTTTCTTAAATTACGTGCTATTGTGTACATTAATGGAGGCTGGAGCCCGTAATATCTGTCATGGCCACAGTGTCTGCTTTGTTTCTTACCTCTGGGGGTCACTGAAGCTAGAACTATTCCCTCAGTAGAGGGTCACAATTGTGATGGCATGTCTCCGAACCACCTTGAGGGGTGTATCCCAAACTGTCACCAATCGCCCATAGCGTAGCACTAGTGTAGGAAATTGTATTTCTCAGTTATTAGCTTTCCTTCTGTTGTGTGCCTTATTTGCTACGTAGTTATGACGATATTACTTTGTCACTGTATGCGCACGCACCTGTTTTAGTCAGTTAGACGTATAGCCGTTCTGGGGAAAAGATGTCCCTGCTTATGTAAACTAATGTTTCGTTTTTAATGTTTAATAGTCATGTATTGTCCCTTTTGTTTTGTTAATAAATGTTATAAAGTCCTAGTAACCTATGGTGTTTACCCTATACTAGTATGACGTAAAACTCACTCACTCAGTTAAATCATGTGTGCCCCCCCCCCAAAAAAAAAAAAATTTTCATTCACACTACACCTATGTATGTGGATTGTTTTACTCACTAGGATCATTTTAGGCCACCTTCCCCTATTTTAACTCATCATGTCATGTTCAGGACTTCTCGTAATTGAAACTGGCAAAAATTTTCTAGCAAAAGTTTTTTCTTTTAAATTCAGAAAGTAATAAAGTATAATAGCTAATTATAATAATATTTAAATTTTTGCACTGAAATATACAATATAACAAATAGGGGGACACTAAAAGAGATTAAGTTTGTAATATGTTTAATTTTTATGAATTTTTGTTAAACTTTTTGTTTTTATTTTGTGTTTTTAGGGTCATGAAAAGTATTTTGTTAAAGGAGCCCTTGAAATTGTTCTTCCTAAATGTACTATGTACAGTTATCATGGTTCTCCTACACCTATGTCTAGAGAACTTTATCTACAGTTCATGAAGGAAGCTCAATATATGGGAAGAAAAGGCTTAAGAGGTAGATATATATATATATGTAGAATCTTTTCTGGGCATCTAGGGGTGGGGCAATGATGAGATGCGACTTAGATAACGAAAACATTTATTACGTAACATACACAACACAGATTAAATATAAGGATTAATATAATAGCAGACTTTCTATCATTAACCATTTGCTGGTTTCGAAGCTTAGCACACAATACAAGCTCTCTTCATCATTAGAACTATCACAAGGTAACATATGAGCGCTTACTCACAAATATAATTCACAAAAGTACCTTCGTGCACTTTATTAAATGTGTGAGATTGATGCATTGAGCCCTCCATGGCTCTACACAACTATAAAGATCACATCAAGCTCTAATTAGGAGAAAATGACCATATCAGCCTTCGCGCTGACCGTCTCAACAGCTCTTCATTACAGGCAGATCTAAACTGACTTCCGTTCGTCATGTTCTAGAAAGATGAGCATCAGAGGCAGCGCCATCTGTTGTCTGTACATGGAATGCATCCCACAAAGCTTTCCACATAACTTCCTACATATATATATATATTTTTTTTTAAACTACTTCATTTATAATCACATTGTAATTTATTATTATTACTTAAAAGTTCCAAGTTGTTAGCACTGCCACTACTCACTTTTTTGATCCTTTATGATCCCATTGACACTCTGTCAATAAGTATTATAAGTCTGTGCATTTCAGTTCATTAAATTCTGATATAAAATGAACTTATGAAAAACAAGAATACCTGTGTATTTGATATGTTTTCAGAAGTACATTCAAGCATAATAAAAAAGAAGGGATAATTTTATTCTAGATAATTGGTTAGACTAGGTAATTGTTCTTTTACTCTAACTGTGTATTCATTTGTTTATTTATGTATAGCTTTATAAAATCACATTTGTTCTGATCAAAATGATTTTAGTAGGCGGCTGATTTTTATATCTGGCGAACATGCTCGAACTCAATAAAAAATGTATCTCTTACCCGAATTTTAAAAGAAATATCATGTAACAATTAATAAAGAAGATTAATTGTATTTTGGCAGATAACTAATTAGTTAGTCTTTTGCAATTGATAAAGTAAACATGTACTCTATTTAAAATGAATATATATATGGGTGATTGCTAATCTAAGAGGTAGAAAATAAAGACTAGAAAATATAAAAATTTAAAAAAATTCCTTAATTCCTTCTTGACAACTATGAATCTAATTTACTTGATGAGCTATCTCGTTAGCTATTTTTTGGTTGGTAATTAATTTCAAAATTAATGTTTCAATGGAGCGGACATCACTGACCATGGAGTGAACTCTTATAAATATCCAAACCTGAAAGTTATGTTGCAGCTGTATCTTTTCATCCATATTGTTTTACTTGTGTTTTAGAAAATAACCAACAAATATTTTTACTTTAATTCTTCTGAAAAATGAAAATAACAGGAAAATAATTGTTAGTTCCGCATATTCTTTCTTTCTTTTTTTTTTTTTTCTTTTTTTATGTGATTGATCTGATATGTTGAAGATACTTGTATTTCCTTGCTATTTTTCCTGTTAAAACTTGGAAGATTTCTTTAAGTATTCAGTGTGACTGATACAGGTATTAAGGTGTAACATTTTCTTAATATACTTTGTTTCTTATCTATTACAGTTCTTGCACTTGCATGTGGTTCTGCATTAGATGATCTTCTGTTCTTGGGCATGGTTGGAATACTTGATCCTCCTAGGTCAGGAGTTGCTGAAGCTATTCAAACACTTCATGGAAGTGGAGTGTCAGTAAAAATGCTAACTGGTGATTCAGAAGATACAGCTTATGCTATTGGTAAGGGGTATTTTATAACTTTGTATTTTAAAAAAATTAAGAATTTTTTAATTTCATATCAAAATCAATTTAGACAAACTGCATTATTTAACTTCAAGTGCTTAAAAAGCAGAATATATATTCTCATATATAAAATTTTGGCTTGACACTAAACTGATACACTAAAGTAAATATGCATCAATGTTAAAAATGCCAAAATGAAATTTGCACATTGCAGTTTTGGTAGCATTAAACTGCAGAATAGCAACATTAACATAGATTATTATTCCTAATTATGACGGAGAAGTGAATTCTAGAACCAACAAGCCAGCCAGTAGAATTGTGAGTGTTGTGAAAGGATTAACGAATAAGAAATTGGGTTATTGCTAAGCATTGCTGTGAGAATCAACATACCTTTAATTTTAATTGAATATATTTTTTTCAACTGCAGTATGCAATTTTCTTTTTTCTTTGTGTGTGTTTTTTTAACATTGAAGTAAATTTTACTTATGATCAACCTCACCATTTTCAATGCATTCTTGGATAGAAGTGCCCTAGAGATTTTTTCTGTATTCTTTACTGACATATAAATCTTTCAATTACTTGCTTCATTGTGTCTGATGTCACAGATGGTCATTTCATGTCATTTAAATCTGTCAGTGATATTAAAATACTAGCCGCCTTCGGCGACCAGCTGGTTCGCGATCCCTGAAAAATCCGACTTTACGAAACTCCCGCTCGGTGACGCTTGCGGCGCCTTTTTCCCATTTCAGGTCTGATAACAGCTTATTGATATATCATGAAAATAGCTTATTGAAATCGCAGTAAATTCCCGTGCGGTAGCGCCTTCGGCGCCCTCTTCCCTTTTTAATATCTGAAACAGCCTGTTCGCTCACCACGTTATGATCTTTCAAATTTCTGACTTTAGCTAAGTCCCGCTCGGTGGCGACTGCGGCGCCTTATCCCCGTTTTAGAACTTACAACACCTTCCTCGCTCATTAGAATTTGAAATATTGAAATTTTAAAGTATTACAGCACCATTTGGCGGTAGAAATTTCTGTAATATATTGTTCAATTCCAAATCAACAAATCTTTCAAATGATGTATTACTTATGAAATTATTTTATTTAGTAGCTGAGATACAAAAGAAAACCTAATCAGGAAACCTTAAAACGTGTAAATCAGGTGAAATCTCGAATTCCACTTTCAATAATATAAAAATGAAATTATACTAATTAGAAGCTGAAATACAAAGATAACATTTTTTTAAAAGATTTGTGTCTGACTTATCTGTGGTTTTCTCCAAAACTTGCTGAATTCCGGGCTATATACCGTTAAAAATTATTAGTACGAAATGAGAGCGAAAATCTGAATTTGAAACTCTGTAAAATATAAAAGAATAAAAATTTTCTGGTTTTTCCGTAGTTTTCTCCGAAAGTTTCGTACAGAATCTCGAATCCCACTTTGATAATATAAAAGTATTTCAAAATGTCTTTCGAATGAAGTATTAAAAGTAATTTAATCATAATTAGAATTTGAAATACACGCATTAGAATATTAGAATAAAATTTTATTTGCAATTAAATGTAAATTAAAATGTATTTTTTTTTTATTATTATTATTATTATTCTGCGAAATTTCTTTCAGTAATCCGACTTATCCCTGGTTTTCTCCGAAACTTGCATAATTCCGGGCTATATAACGTTAAAAATCCTTAGTACGATATGTGAGCAGAAATTCGAATTCGAAACTCTGCAAAATATTAAAGAATAAAGGTGTTCTGGGTATTCCGTTGTTTTCTCCGAAATTCCCGTTCCTTTTCTACATCTTTGCCCCTTCACTCCCCCCCTTCCGACGATAGTAATAATTTTACACTCGAAAATATTCGCATTCGATTTACCTTGCCTTAAAATCTAAAGATACCAACCAATTTCAAACGCAGTAACTCTTTTTTTTTTTTTATTTTTGCCCCTTTTCCTCCTTCTTCAAGCCCTCCCTAATAATCGTACTCTTTCAAAAATATTCACAATCGAATTATCGGGCATTAAAACCAAATACTACGAAATTTCAACAGCATATCTCAATTTAAAATACTGCGAAGTATAAAAGAAAACTTAATCTTTTTCCACTAAATACGTCATTTTTTTATTTATTCATATATTTTCATGAAAATTGAGCAGTAGCTTTATAATATGCTGTCTAGGCCAAATATTAATTCAAATGTAACGTGAATGAAAATTTGAAAAAGTTTGAAAATTGCAATTTTTATCCCCACTATGGAGCAGGTGATATCTTAATTGGTTACATTCATTTCCTTTTTTATCGCAGACAATTGTCTCCACGTGTTTTGTTTCCGATCGAGACAGCTTAGAAAATCGTCTGCTGATAGAAAGTTTCTTTTTCTCGGTCATTTTTCGATCGACATGGGTCGACATTTTAATTAATATCTCCTCAACTAATTAAAATTTTTAAATTCTGTTTTCACTATCCCCTCGGGAAGGCTTCTGAGCACCCGTATGTCAATTTTATACTTCTGCGTTCAGTAGGGGCTGAACGTATAGATGCTCAGACAGACAGACAGAGAGACAGACATCTTCTTTTATTATTATAGATTTTGCTGATCCCTCCCTTTTTTTTTTTCTTTCCCCGCTGTGTCTTCTTTATTTCTTTTTTAAAATAAATAAAAAAAGAAAAAAGATGGAAGGATTTCCCACACCCCCAATCAAAGAAAGATTCAAAATTTTCCGTCTTCTCATTCATATTTTTTTTACTCTCTTCTGTTAGCAGGGTTGCTGAAATACCTGGAATTTAGGGAAAATCTGGAAAACTCAGCGAATTTGAAAAACTACTTAAAAAATAGGGAAAACTGGAGGAATTTCAAAATTTATTGCAAAAACAAGGAAATTTCAAATTTTTTGAGAAAACATTAGATTTTTTTTTTTTTTTTAAGTGAAATCTTTTTTTTAATTTTATTGCTTTATAATGAAAAAGAAAGTCAATTGCATGTTTGTTTGTTTTTTTGTTTCCCAAATATAGCAAGTTTATGAAAATTAATATACCCTAGATATGTTCAATTAGATTCTAATGCTGCACGATTGTGTGTCATTCATTTAACTTTCAAAAGAGACAGGGAAAACTCAGGGAATATTTTTCTCCTGATTTTTGTAGCAACCCTGATTTCACCTTCCAGTTTTTGATAGATTTACACTTTTTTGTGATATCCTACATGATTTGACCGTTTTTAGAAAATGTATCTTGATCTGTTTGACTAGGTGTTTTCAATGTTTCATTGGTTCTTCTTAGGAAATTATGAAAGAAATTCTACAAAAGTTTAAGTTATTGCTGATAAAATATTTGTATACATCAACGAATAAGTAGTGCTGCTATGTTACAATTTTTCCAGTTTTTTTTTTTTTTTTTTTTTTTTTTAAAGATTATTATGAAAAATATGCTTATTCAATTTGAGTGTATACAAGCTTACAAGTGGCACTGCTATGCTGTAGTTTTCCTCTGTATAAAAAGATATCTCAGCTTCTATTGCATACAGGTACACCAAATTTGATATGTGAGATGGCCATTGTGAAAAAGAATGACGACTCAATTTAAGTATGTATCATCCACTGACCAGGGATGCTACTATTATTCACCTTTTGTGATTTTCCATTTGGCTATATCTCAGATTCTTTTTGATTGAAATTGCGTCGGACTGCAAATCTTTATTGAGATAATCTGTGATTAATTTTTTGTTCTTGTTGACCAGTAGATGGTGCTGTTATCAGGGTTCCCACTAAGGAAAAAAAATGAGTGGGATTATCCCACTCTAACAAAAAAATTAAGTGGGATTTTCAAAATTTAAGTGAGATTTTTGAAATTTAAATCAGTAATTACATTTTACAGAAAAAAGGTATTTTCAAGAAATATGCAAATTACAGACATGTGATTGCTGAAATTAGAAATTAGCTGAAAATTTTTCGCTAATATAATTGGTTGGATGATTAGTTGAATATTGATAACGTCACTTTCAATAAACTGATGACATAAACATTTATATACATAGTTTTTATCTACATTAAGCATTTTCAGGATTTTTTCATTTGCGTAAAAAAAAATTCTTCAATATACCTGCAATAACTTTTATATCTACATAAAATCTTATTAAAATTTCACACCAAGAGAAAAACAAATTTTTCAAACAAATATAGAATATGATTTTTATGTATATACATTAATCATTCATATAAAAAAAAGCAGTAGCTAATTATTAGTTTCAAACGTGCATAAAACCAACTGAGTATTAATTTTCTTAAATTGATTGGAAAAAAATTTTCTTACCTGAAAAATCTATTCTTCACTTCCCCCATGTTTATAAATTTGGTATAGATATGACACTCCATAAAGATTTAATTTAATTGAGAAAAAATAAATAGATTTATTAAGTTCAGCACTAAAGGTCTAAAAATAATTACATACGTCAGAAATATTGAGCACTTCTATTGCTTTTTATTGTTTCTAGAATTGATCATCGATCACAATCCGGATTCTGGAGATGGGGAAAGAGGGGGGGGATTAAAAAAATAATTACAGAGTAAGAAATATTAAACTCTTTCAATGATGTATCTAGAATCTAATAAAGCAAGTTTAAAATGAATACTATAAATATAATTTATGTTGCAGATGGGTAAAGATTGGGAAACAAGACTTCTGCGGAACATTTGATTGCTGATCGCTAGATGGAGATAAATAAAGGAGGAGGTGGGCAAAAAATAATTACTTGAGCAAGAAATATTTAACAATTGTATTTCTTTACATGTTCTAGAATCTCATAAAGCAAGTTTGAAATGAATATTGACATTTATGTTGTGGATGGAGAAAGATTAGGAATCGGAAGCTTTTGTAGAACATTTGATCGCCGATTGCTCCATTTTTATTTATTTATTTATTTTTTAACGAACGATATCCGCGATTTTTTTAAAAACGGTAAATATAAATTCGTGGAGTTTAATAAATTAGATTAAAAAAAAAAAAAAAAAATCGCGGAAAAATAAGTGCGGGAAAAGCACGCATATGAAAAATTTTTAAGTGGGATTTTTTTTAATATTGCGCGATTCTCGCGATCCCGCGCTCTAGCGCGAACCCTGGTTATGTAGAATGTTCTAAAAAAAAATGTTCCGTGATAATTACAATGTTATCCCCAATTTATTAAACGTATGTTATATAAATTAATATGTTGTATATTTTACAGGAAATATTTTCTTATGAACCATTATCCTATTATTAGTATATATATATATATATATATGCATGTTTTTAAGATTGAAAGTCTTATCTTATGTTATATTTCTTAATTTAACTGAGACTCTTATTATTATTAATGTAAAAGAAATGCAAAATATTTATTATTTATATTGATTTTTTTTTTTCTTTGAAAATTGTTAAACTATCAATGTTTTTATTAAATTTTTTCATTGTATAATGTGCTCTCTTTATTATTAGCTTCTAGATTAGGATTGTATGCTGTTGGCAGCAGTTCATTGTCAGGTGATAAAATTGATTGTATGAACGATGATGATTTAGCCCACATCATAAATTCAATTTCTATATTTTATAGAGTTGGACCTGGTCATAAACTTAGGATTGTCAAGGTATATTTCAATGTTTTCTTAATTTGGTTAATTGATTTAATTCTATTTTGTTTTTACTTTGAGCTGCCTTGTATCTTAATTATTCTATCTTGTATTTATAAATTTTAATAAAATTTAAACTAGGGGATTTGCTCAGCATTGGCAGATTATTAGAGAAGAAGGGGAGAAAAAATTTTTTAAGTTTATAAACTGTAAAAAAGAAAAAAAAAAAAAAAAAAAAAAAAACTGTGCAGCACACTGTATAAATTATTTACAGCACATTCATAACAGCTATGAATTTTTGTTTTATAAATCATCAAAATGACAATTACTTTAAAGGTGATATTCTATAATTGTGAAATAACTAATAAATTGTTAAAATGGCAGTCATAAACAGAGCCCTTTTGAGTTTCATACCGATAAACCATTATTGCAGTAATCACAGTAACAGAGTTTCCCACAAGTTTAAAAAAGGTCAAGGCGCTGCTAATAAAAAAATGGGTATTTTCTAGATTCATAGGTTGTTACTGATTGCATGACTGAATGTTGCTTGATATGCACAATGCATTTATTTATATTTATAACTAGGACTGGGCGATGTCACTATTTCAATATCACAATATATTGTCAAGGCAAAATCACGATATTGCGATGTACCACAATATCGGACTTAAATATTTTTTAATCCGTTTCATAATGTTAATTTAAATGTCAATTCTGGATGTAAAAAAGGCTTGAATTGAATAGAACAGACCCATTATGTTATAAAATATACAGAATACACTAACTTCTTATATATGTACAATTTCTTATTAATGCAACACCATATCAACACTAATATAGAAAAACAGGTAATGGAAACACATATATGCACAGACTTAATTCATACTGTGTTTTTACGTAGCAGTATTATATCATTTAAGCACATTCAACTATCTCAGCATTTTATTAAAAAAAATTTCTAAAATACATAATTAACACAATCAACTTATGCAAAATCTTCTTATTAAAAAAAAAGCACAAGTTTCCCTGAGATAAGGCTGAAACTTAAGTCATAGCTACAAGAATAAAGAAAAAAAAATTTTGTCCTTGATTTGGAGAGCTGAATAAAAAAATAATTGAAGAAGGACGACTCAACAGAAAAAAAAAATTGCAACAATGTATTGAGATAAATAGATTTTACCTGCAATATGAAACAAATAACTTGAGAGAATAAAAAACAATTTAAATGAATGGATATAATTCTACATAAGGACCACCAATTAGAGATTTAAAGGTTTTCTTTCTCGGCGACCGCTGTGAAACTGTCAAATTATCATAGCATAGTTTTTGAAAATATGCATTTTACATTCTAAGTTTGGTGCTTTTATATATCATAGAAGTTTATATGTTGTTTTAACAGGGTTACATTGCAACCTAGCAGCATCATTTCTCGGCCAATATGCACACTAACTGAATAAACATTGCTTTTCATCGTGACTCTCATTCATATCATGTTTCGTACATTGATACACTGTAAAAACTGAGATATATAGCCTTATCTTACATGACTGAAATTACTGTATAATGTATTTGGGTGGTATATTCAAAAATCTAATCGGTATCAATTTAAGTAAAGGTTAAACCAAGTATAAAGTTTTGTTGAATTCCGTTCTTTGGTTAATGATATACAGTATTTGCAAAATTGTGCTAAAGCATGACAAACGTTTTCTAAAAATGACCGGATCCAGTGTTAGGACACCAGAAAATGAGTAAATATTCATAGAAAAGTGATAATAAAAAATTCTCATGAACTCAATATATTTTCATCTTTTGTACAGAGAAAAAATTAATAAAAACATGAAAACTAAATTTACACACACACAAAATAAATAAGTGAACGATTAAATAAAAATATAAATTATTTTAGCATACTATAGCTAATAAGATTTCTAAAATAAAGGTTACTAGTTAATACCCATCAAAATTTGACGGATCATGTGCAACTTAAATCTTTTCACGGCATAAAGTTTTAAACATCCCTGTTTTTAATATTTCGTATTGCTCTTAACCAGTTTAAAATCCCCTGCTACAATCAATTATTTTTTGGTCTGAGAGGAAGGGGGAATAAATTTCATGAAATTTCAATATACAAAATTTAAGCGTACTCTGTATACTAAAGATAAAATCCGAAGAATTTTTTCTAATTTTACTCTGAATAGGACGAAAATAATGTTTGGAGTATTGTACAACCGCGATAACTTGGCACGCGAATCACGTGTTTTCAGACAATTCCATTAATGAAATAAGGTGAGAGGTTGTGTTTCCATCGTAACACAGAGTAGAGTGGCTACTAGATTTGGCGTTGTTAGCCCGTTTCTTAGTGTGAAATTATAATTTAAATTTGTTGATAAACAACTGTTTTTGGTTTGAAGTTGTTAATGTTTGGAGGTATTTTTAATTGCTATTTAAAAGAAGTGTTCGGAGGTTTTATTGTTTACAAATTTTAAAGTTTCGGTGATGAAATAACATTCAAAAAGAAATTTTGATTTTTTAAAATAAAGTAATCTTAATGGCTTCCGAGAAGTAATTTTTAAGTACAATCATTATCAGCAGAAAGGGATGAAAGAAGTAACTTAATTAAACTTTTAAAAAGTTTATTTCTACAGTGTATGAAATAAAAGAAACCATGATTAATACCATTACAGTTTTGATAAAATAAACATTGAATTATTGTAATTGTCATTATATAACATGACGTAATCATATAATGGTTGTAATAAAAGTAGAAAGGAAGAAATTTAATTAATCACGATATTTAATATTTACAAAACATTCAATTATGATATATTTTTAGATTTAAATAATTGAACTAATCATGATAGTGAATATTTACAAAAAAAAAAAAAATCATTTACAATAAATTTATTGATTTAAATAATTAAAAATGTGTGTAGCCCGATTAGCATCAACATTAAAAAATATTCTTCATGAGATTTATCATTTTTTATGTACTAGCTAGAGTTATAAATGAGGGACATTGAAAACTCTATTTGGGGACTTTTTCGAGGACATTACCGACTAATACTTATACGCAATTATTTAAAAAAAAGAAAAAAGGAACTGTTTTACGTATACTTCGAAAAGTTAAAAGCTAAACGAGTAAATTTTAGGGATTCAATTGATTTAAATGCTAGAAATAAACATCCATGTGAACACAAATTATAAGCAATGTTTAAAGCTATTTTGTTTTATCGATTTTTTACATACGTGATAAAAAAAAATTATTAGAAATAATTAAAACAATATTTAAATTGACAAAAATGTAGCCATTTTCTATTTAATTAGCAACAATTGACACTTTGACTGCTCGTATAGGTGCCAAAGAAGCTGGTAAGTCAAAGAATTGTTTGGCGAAAAGAACTGCCGCCAAGCATCATTTGCATTTCATTCGGCCGCCCCTTCTTCAAAATGAACTAGTCCAAGGTCGAATGCCATCTTTTCGCGGTTGCACAGTAATTAAAAGAGAGACAGAATTTATAAACTATGGTAAGAATGGAGAAAGAAAGCACACATCAATATTTTATATACATATTATTTTAATTTGATTGCGAATTTTTATACTCAACAAATTTTTCTACGAATAGCATAAGACTCGACAAATATTTACTTAACGAAATGGTATTAAGCGCAAATCTTTTAAATAGAAATTATTGCTATTGTTTCAATAATTTTGCTGCCCACTGTACATAGCATGAAAATAAAATCTATTGAATATTATATTAATATTCCATTTCAGTTACAATATGACAGTGGCGCCATCTATAATATATCGATGTAAAAGAAAAAAGTCAAAAATCTAAAAGGTTTTTTTTTTTTTTTTTTTAATTAATTTATTTATAAAAATATTTTTTTAATCACATGAATTTATGAAGCAAAATAATTTAATTTAAAATAAATTTTAATAGTGTTTGTGTGTGTGTGTGTTTTTTTTTTTTTTTTTTTTTAATTCTATAATTATAATTTATTTACACTTAGAAATAGACTATGCTACTTAAAAATAAATAATCTTTACTTGATTTTGATTGAATAATTTATTTCATTTTATTTTAACATTGTAACATATAAAAAAAAAAATTATTTTTTATTTTATCAAAATAGTATATTTCAACAAAAGTATACTGTTAAAAATAAATAAATAAATAATAGGAATGAATCTAATATTTTAGCAAGTTAATTTGCCCAGGAAATTTCTTATGATAAATTACACCATGTAAATTTTTACTTGTATCAATATTTTAAAAGTAGTTTTCCTATAATATATTATGGAAATGAAATATCAGAGATTATAATAATTAGATAAAAAGGAAAGAAAGAATGAAAAAACATCCTTGGATGTTAAATATCTACCTCCATCCTTTCTAAACAAAGATTTCAAGTGAGAAAAGTTAATTTTTAAAGAACAAAAAATAAATCTAAGAATTTGTTAATTTTAAAAGATTTTTTTTTTTTTTTTTCCTTTTAAGGAATCATGAAAAACAAAAATTTTAGGAATATATATGTTCCATATGGTACCAGATGGCGCCACAGTAAAAATAATTCTAAAATCCTATCCTGAGTAAAGAAATTTTCGGCGATAATGTACATGACATTAACCGATAAGAATTCACAAATTCCTTTGTTTTAATATACTTCCTTGGAAAGTATGAATGAATAAATTAATTGTGTGAATTATTTTTATGATTGAGCTTTAAATAGGCGTCTGCCATAGACATATGAAATATTGGCGTCTGCTCGACCTCTATCATCGGTATACAAATTTTCTGGCGCATGCCCAGATCACACAATTTTGGTCTTACAGAAAGTGCCTTGTGTTATATTGGTTAATATTATAGATTAGTGCTTCCTTCCCCCACCTTTGAAATTAGATTTTCATTAGAAAATAATAAGTACCCTGAGTAAAGAAATTACTTCAGTTTGTTTAACAAAATAAAACTATAAAATATAAATAACACCAAATTTTCACTAAATTGATCAGAAATTAAAAAATATTTGAAAGATATAAAATAACTGTTAAAATATTAAAAACAAATTCAGTATAAATTGATTAAAAAGCTTTTAAAAAATTATTTATAGAAATAAAAATTATAATCTAAAGAAACAGAAGACATTTAAAAATATATATATATATGGATGTAAATAAATGATGAAATTATTCAGTTATTTCTTAATAAAACTAATGATATCAATAATTGTTAATTGTATTTATAGGCAATAACCGTTTTGGATTAACACTGTAATGGCGATAACGAATATTCATATCGTAGCAGCGAATAAACAGATCGGATGAATATCACGCATGCGCTATTGCTCAGCTGATAATCAATTCCCAATAAAGCGAGATCGTGATCATAAAAGGCGATAACGAATATTCAGATCGTAGCCGATAGCAGCGATTTCAGATGAACCTAATGTCTAATATCACGCATGTGTTATGCGAGTATCATCCACTCTCCTTCATATCAACGATTACTGGCTATCACGACACGTGATGAAAAGTTGGGCTAGCGGAAACTGATATGGTCTCTCGTAATACCTTCACAGCTTAGTTCCTGATAATTGTGGCAGTTGTGATATATCACCAACTGAAGGATTCCGTTATCGGTTTCAAATTGCATGCTTTAAATCGATGTTTCACGAAGTATCGATCAGTCCTATTTATAACATATCTTCAGTTTGAAGGTTATTTTCAATAAAAGGCAGTAAGGGTGCAACTTTTTTAGATTAAGGGCAAGAAAGGTGCAATTTTTTTTTTGGATGAGAGGCAAGAAGGGTGCTCTTTTTTCAGTTATAGGGCAGGCAGGGCACAGCACCCTCCTGAAATTGTCTGGGGTAAACTCTGCATTATGATGGAGTGATTCTTACTATAGTAGTGCTTCTAAAAAAAATCAAATTAATGGTTGCTACAATAGCCTCTGAATCCCAAAATTCAGCACCTAACTTTTGTTGTGATGGTGAAAACTGTGCAGCTGGTAACATTGGCACAGGAATTTCAGCTGTTTGGAAGCACTGTATGTTCTGTGCATTTTTTTGCCAGAGTCTAAGTAAACTAAATTAAAAGTGGGTCCAGGACCCAATGTGTATCCCCCACCCCTATTTATATTTTATAATACCAACAGACAAATGCATATATGTACTTTCTTCATATTGATCATAACATAATTCAAACACTATGTTTAACAATATTGCAAAGTGTTTCATAATTTGTGTATATAATTAAGATTTATTTTCCTTATTTTAATTTTTGCAGGCATTACAGAAGAATGGGGCAATTGTGGGTATGACTGGTGATGGTGTGAATGATGGAGTTGCCTTGAAAAAAGCTGACATTGGTATAGCAATGGGAAAAGCTGGAACAGATGTTTGTAAAGAAGCTGCTGATATGATTTTAGTGGATGATGACTTCTTTACAATTATGTAAGCACAATGGTTTTTTCTATTTAGCCCATTAAAGGCCACTGTATGTTGCTAAACATTTTTTTTTTTTTTTTTATGTATAGATGTGTTTTGTGTCTCTATATCTAATTATTTTAGTAAGTTATAATATGTTTAGAAAATAGGAGCAATATAGCATCCAGGGGTGCAGAAAATGTTCAGGCCTCTGAAATTTCCCCCGAACACATCCTAAATTCCCCTCAAAATTAATTTTAAATTTTGTTAGTGTTGGTTTAGTATCCATAGCATTATGATTATATTTTTTACATGTAACCATTTTTTCCTATTTCTATTGAAGATTTCTTTTTTAATTTTGCGTATAGAGTTATATTAAATTTATAATTTATGTATCAAAATATTAATTGATATAAGAAATAAAAATGTTTAATGAACTGTTTTAATAAGATAAATTATCTTTTAAAATTTATTTACTCTGAACATTTTCGCTCCAGACCTGGAGCCTTTTGAGAACTGCTGAGCAACAGTAGTTTTGAAAATGCTCTGGACCTGGAACAAAAATGCTCAAAGTAAAGAGCTTTTGAAAAATAGTAATTTAAACATTTAACTTTATTAGTATTTACTACTCTTTACAATTTTAATGATTGAAATAAATTACTTTAATTGTGCACAATAAATATTGCTAGTTAATTAATTAATAATATTTGTCAACAGGGCTGCAATTGAAGAAGGAAAAGGCATATTTCATAATATTAGGAATTTTGTTAGATTCCAGTTAAGCACGTAAGTTCACATGTACTTTTTCCTTGTATGCTTGGATTTTTATTCATAAGTAGCCTTTTCATCAAGTTATTTACCATTTAATTTGTTTGAAGTAACAAATATAACCAAAAGCTGAATTCTTATTCAATTTATTTCTTTTTCTTCATTATTTTTAGTTCCCCCATCATACTATAGGTATGGGGAACTTGTAATCGTGAAAATTTTCGACCTCAGTTTTTTGACTTTTCTACACGTTTTCAGGTGTGAGGAGTCCGAAAATGACAAAATTTCTATGGTGTCTGTCTGTAGGGTGTCTGTAAGTGTGTCAGTGTGTCAGTCCGTTAGTATGTCAGTCCGTTAGTGTTTAGTCCGTTAGTTTGTTAGTCTGTTAACACGATATCTCACGAACAAATGATGGCAGAGAGGTCAGATCAGTTTTAAAATATTACTTTCGACACTGGCAAGAACCCTATTCATTTGCAACATTCGAATTTAAAAACTTCGTAAGTTATTAGAAATTTACGGTTTTCTTAACATGGGAGAATAGGACAAAAATTCACTTAAACGTACATTTAATGGAAACTTTTTACTGTAAAAATGTCAGACCAGTTTTAAAATATCAGTTTTGATGCCGGAATGAACATCAGTAACTATAAATATGCTACTTTGGAAATTTCGCAAGTTATTGGAAATTTACGAATTTTTTAACATGGCAGTATAGAGCAAAATTTCACATAAACGTCAATTTTGAGAGATATTTTCATCGTAAAGATGTCAGACTACTTTTGAAATATTATTTAGGACACTGGCATGATTATTAATGACTATGAATTTTCCAATATAATGATTTCGCGAGTTATTGGAAATTTACGAATTTTTTAACATGGCTTAATAGAGCAAAATTTCACATAAACGTCAATCTTGAGGGATACTGGCATGAATATCATAGACTACGATTTTTCCAATTTAAAAAATTCGTAAGTTATTTGGAATTTACGATTTACGTAACATGTCAGAATAAGGCAAAATTGAGCATAAACTTCCATTTTGAGGATCGTAAATACATTAGACAACTTCAAAATTACATTTATGATATTTGTTTGAACATGATTGAATACAAATATTCTAATAGGAAAATTTCGTAAATCATTCGTAATTTACGATTTTATCAACATAGCGAAATTGTAAATTTTTCATATAAATATGAATTTTGAGGATTATTGAATTGGAAATAGTAGGATGAAAACTAAACAACGGAATTGGCCCTGATAAAATAAATTAATAGATTAGAATAAGATAAATATATCGAAGTGAACGGTGGATAGCCTATTAGGCGGGGATTTCATTCTGTCATAATATCAAGCTTTGGTCAAATTAATTTCTTTTAACATGATTATAATATGTCTCGCACTAGAAATTTATGAGAACATAAATATGATGGGGAACTGAGCAGAGTTCACCTATGCCAACTAGTTTAATTTGGGATTGAACTTCAGTTTTTCAGTCAAAAGTAAATAATTGATTGTTGCTATTAAAATATTTAATGACATTCCCTTGTGTAAATGTATAATCTATATTCTATATATCATATGATATAATTTGTCGTTAAGTTCTGGTCTAGCCTTGGTGTGCAAAACATAACTGTAGAGCAACCTAACCATTTTTTTTAATTTATTGTATTTGTTAAATAAAATAATAATAATAAAACACTATTTAGGTATTTATTTTTGCATATTTTGTTGCATTATTACATATTTATTACAGTAATATTTACATTATTAAATCAATATTTAAAGAAAAAGTACTTGTTCTGTGTTCTTGCAATAATAAAATTTATCTCCCTATTTTAAAGATAAAATTAATTAAAATTCTTTAAAAGGAAACTTTTTAAATTAAAGTTAAAATGTTAAAATAATATTAATTAACTGATTGAAGTTGGTCATATAAGTGACTGAAAACATCATTCGAGTAAATTTTAATGATTATCTTTTAATTTTAAAATGAATCAATTTTAATAATTCATTACTGTAGTTGTATAATTATTTTCAGATAAGCAACATAAAAAAAATTATTTATTGTATTGAAATTTGCATTTTATAATAGTTCTATTCTTAATTTATGAGCAGGAAAAATATATAGACCCAGGTAAGGGTATCGCGTCATAACATCATCGGAAAAAACATTGTGCATCAAAACATCACCGTGCTAAAAACATTGCTGACAGAAGCATTGCCAAAGAATAAGTTTATTTCTACATATAATAAAAGTGTTTTTTTTTTTTTGTGTGTGTGTGTGTGTGTTGGTCGCTTTATGGACAATCAGATGCCAGCAAAAATATTTTTAAAATTACACGGAGGTCTGTTTTGACCCCTCATGATGCACCTCAGAGCTTGATTTTCGAATTTTTTATTACAGTTATAAATATTATTAAAATATGAAATTTGACTTCGTTTTATGTTTTTCAGGGATGAGATTTTTCCGACTTTCATCGGGATTTCCGAATTTTTAAAAAAATTTCCAAGAATTTCAGATTTTTAGCATAAAAAATAAATAAATAAAAGTAAAAAATTCCCAGACGTAAAATTTCGCGAGCAGTATACCGGCAATAGCAATTAATGCCTTATATTGAAGCTGTTCCAAAAACTGAAAGAGATAATTGAATAATGATAATTTTTATTTAAATTTTATTTTATTACCTACCAGTATTGGTCAGTATTTTGAACTAGGACAATACTAAAAATGGATATATATATATATATAAAATCGTTCTTCCTGACTGAGTGAGGGGGTGATTCATCATCGCCCAGACTAAACCCTTAGACCTAGAAGCATGAAATTTTGTGACAATGTTCTTTCTATGATGTAAGCATCCACTAAGAAGCGATTTTACAAAATTCGCCCCCCAAGGGGGAAAGGGGGGGGGCAAAACGTGATTTCACAAAATACTTCATATCTCAAACAAAAAAACAGATATCCGTAAAATTTTTGCTTTAAAATATAGCTAACACAAACGTCTAAAAACCAATTTCTGGAATTTTGAAAATTCGGTCCCCAAGAGGGGGGGGGGGCAAAACGTGATTTCACATGCGTCAAACGTGATTACGTATAATCCTATATATCTCAAACAAAAAAATAGATATACGTGAAATTTTTGCTCTAAAATATAGCTAATGCAACTATCTAAAATCCAATTTCTGGAATTTTAGAAATTCAGCCCCCAGGTGGGACAGCAGGGGGGGGGGGTTATGGAGCAAAAACAAATAGAAATACAGGTAGGCCGTTCAAAATTGGTACAGATAGGTTTTTGAGGCCTGCAAGTCGAATGGGGATATTTTTGAAAGTGTAAAGTTATTAGGAGAGCCGGGAAGGTGGGGGGGGGGGAGGCAGAGGGGCAAAAAAAATAAAATAGTTAGATCATTCAAAATTGGTACATAGAGGTTTTCGATACCTACAAATCGATTGCGGATATTTTCGAATTTTTAAAATTATTGAGAGGGCAAAAAAATAAAACTAGAGATAGATCATTCAAAACTGGTGCATAGAGGTTTTTGATACTTACAAATCGATTGCGGATATTTTCGAATCTCTCTCTTTTTTTTTTTTTTTTAATTAACTAGGCTTGAGTATTTCAAATAGTGATAATCAGATTCTTATTTGTATAAATTTACATGACAATAAATGAGTCTTTACACTTAGTTGAGCTTGAACATATGATTTTGAAAATTTTAAATAAGTAAGTAAATAAATTTATTGTTGCAATAACATTTTTTAAATGTATTATTGTTTAATTGTTATCAGAAATTATTTGTATTTATTTTTTACTCTTAAAACTGCTTTGTAATTTACCTGAATGATACAGCTCTTAATTTCTTTTTCTTTTTAATGCGAAATATGTTGGTGCCACATCGTTTTCCTTCTTTTTTTTTTGGTGAAATTTAAGTTTACGCATATTTTCAGACTTTTTGTCCTTTTCCCACTCTCATGCCTGGTTTTTCCGGCGATGTTATCATGCAGTACCGCTTGCCAATTCTTTCTCGCAGACGATTCTCTATTCTCTTTCAATAACAGACATCTTGTCTGGAATAAAAGATAATAACATTTCATTCTTTAGCTTATTAGGGTAAAATTAAGAACGCCATAAATAGCATAGAATTGTTCTGATTTTTTGAAAAAAATTTAAATCTAGCTATCTCTATAATTTGTCCAAATGCTGTAAAAATCATGTTTCTAAGTTAAAAATTGCAGATATTACAATTTAAATATTAAATCCTAAAGTTTTTTCAGTAAATTAAAAAATATATAGAGAGAGAGACAAATGAAAACTCTTATTTATTTATTTTGTAATTTTTTTATGATTGTCAGCTATAATTTGCTGTCATATTTTTTATTTAAAGCATAATGCCTTACAGTTAACATTAATTGACTTCTTATTTTTGAATTTTATGGATTTTTACTTTTATCTCCATACATAGGAAGAATGTATAGGATTGGTAAAAACTTTCGATTTCTGATTTTTGATGAATTTACATGTTTTGAGATTTCAAGAACAAGATTCGGCTAAATGTAGAAAATATGTGTCTGTATGTTTTAGTTAAACATTGTTGATACTGTATCTACCAAAACAAAGGTCAGAATTTAACCGAGTTTAATATTTGGTTGGAAGTTAAATTGGCGCTGATTGTTTTTTCAGATATATCACGCAATAGGTGGCGCAGCCATGTTGAAGAAAAGCTATAGCTCAGCTTCTATAGTGTACCAAGCTTAGTGAATGAATTGCATATTATGTAAGACTCTGTTGATTTAATTTGAGGGCATATCGACTGACAGGTGGCGCTGATATGCTAGAATATAATCCCGTTTCAAGGAACGCATATTAAAATGGTATATCTCAACTTGTGTAGGGAATAAATACACAACACTTGATATTTGAGATGAATATTACGTAAAACTATGGTGATTCAATTTGACTGCAATAATGGACGATAGATGATACGGCTGTGCTGTAATATTTCTTGTTTTCGAGAAAACTATAATTCTGCTTCTATGATACATAAACGTGACAAACTTAGTGTATTAAATATCAGTACAAAAAACCCTTAATGGGTTAAAAGTTTGTGACGCTGCTACTTTATGACTATAAGAATTTGAAATACGAGTCTTAAAAATAATGATATCAAATTTTAAGTGACGCTTTGCAATTAGTTAAAATATACATAGATTTTCTTATTTGATCATTTACTTCCTACTTTTATTTATATTTATAATGCAAATGTAATATTTTTAGCTTCAAGATCAGACAGAATACACTCACCGATGCTTTTTCATTTACATTTCAAATTCAAAATAACAGTTTTAAAAGGAATGATATAAAAATTCCAGTGGCACCTCAGTGTTATTTTAAAAGATTTGTTTTTAGATTCCACTAAAACTACTTTTGTTTTGTCTAATAAAGTATATTTACATATTGAAACAGTGCTTTTAATTTTCAAATATACTGTCAAATAATTATACTTTCACACTATACTTTCACTTAAAATTATTTATTTCAATAAATTGATTTATCTTTTGCATCACGCTATCCAAAACATAGTATATCATAGTATCCAACTGAGTGAAAATTTGCGCAAAGAGGTAGTGTGACGTAAAGAAAACATTTACACAGATTTTACTTGCAGTTTTGGATAGTGTGACGCAAAAGGTAAATCAATTTATTGAAATAAATAATTTTAATTTATAATGCAAACTCAGTGAAAGTATAATTATTTGACAGTATATTTGAAAATTAAAAGCACTGTTTCAATATGTAAATATACTTTATTAGACAAAACAAAAGTAGTTTTAGTGGAATCTAAAAACAAATCTTTTAAAATAACACCGAGGTGCCACTGGAATTTTTATATCATTCCTTTTAAAACTGTTATTTTGAATTTGAAATGTAAATGAAAAAGCATCGGTGAGTGTATTTTATATATCTGTCTGATCTTGAAGCTAAAAATATTACGTTTGCATTATAAATATAAATAAAAGTAGAAAGTAAATGATCAAATAAGAAAATCTATGTATATTTTAACTAATTGCAAAGCGTCACTTAAAATTTGATATCATTATTTTTAAAACTCATATTTCAAATTCTTATAATCATAAAGTAGCGGCGTCACAAACTTTTAACCCGTTAAGGGTTTTTTGTACTGATATCATTACTTTTTAGGGGTTATTGATCAAAAAATAAAAATAAGTCCTTCTGGCTCCTAGGAAGGGTGAACTGATTTATTTTTTATTATGAAGTTGCCACCATTTTTTTTTTTTTTTTTTTTTCAAGATGGCAGCTACAATTTATTAATGAAGGCTTGTATATATGGAGTTTTAAGCAAATCTGTTCATAAAACCTTTCTAATGTAAATTTGAAATTTTCAGTGGGCTGGCACAGGGAAACAAGAGGGTAGATTAAGTTGACAAATGAACATAACAAATACATTTCTGAGATAAATCCACACTACAAATTTAGTTTGAATTAATTCAGTATTTCAAACGTTATCATGCTGACAAATTTTCAAGTAGCCTGCCACTTAGAAACAAGATGGAGTAGCTTCGCACGAGAAAAAAATATTGAGTGGGATTCTCAAACTCTTTAAAATAATAAGTGGGAAATTTCAAATTTAAGTTAGAATTACGTAATTTACATTTTGCAAGTTTCTTTTTAGAGAATTACAAATGCAAATTAAACAATAAAAAAAAAAAAAAAAAAAAATCATGTTAATGTTAAAAATGGAAATTTATTTATTTTCTTTTCCCTTTTGAGACTAAATATAGATACTGCTCCAATATTCACAATTTAAATTTTCATCAAAAGTGCAGGTAAAAATTATTTCATAAAAATATTTAGTGGAAAAAAATAGACAATATTAAGCTCTACATTTCTATAATTTTGAAAATAAGATAAAATCATTTGGAGAAAAAATTTATGGAAAATACAAGTTAAGCTAAAGTTCATACAAGTTTAAAAATCTCTTTTTAAAATACAGTTAGAGTTTATTCATATATTTACTTTTCAGACTTTAAAATAATACACATTTTAAATATTAACATAATCAAACTAATTTTTTTTTAAATTATTATTATGTAAAGTAATAATGGCTAGGGGATGAAAGAGGGGATAAATACGCTGTATATTAAAAAAAAAAAAAAGAATTAAAATTCATGAAAAATGTGTCAAATAGCAATTATTGAAAAACACATCAAAATAAATAAATAATAACATCTTTACTTTGAAACCAATAATAGTTTATTTAAAAAATATAATTCTCTCTTTCTTTCCTTTTTTTTAATTAATTAATTTCTCCATGAAAAATTCCATTTCATAAATATATTTACAACTACAATGAGACAAAAAAAAAAAAAAAAAAAAAGCTAAGTGTTTAGTAAGTGCTAAGTAAAGCTAAGTGTTTCTAAGCAATAAAAAGTGCCTTTTTTTTTTTTTTTTAAGAAAAATAAATAAAATATAGGAATGTATATGGTTTTAATATAAGTTACGAGATGGCGCCACTAAATGGCCAAATTATTACCTTCATGATAAAACAATATACATTCCGATATTTAAACTATTTTTCTTAAAAAAAAAAAAAAAAAAATCACTTTTAATTGCTTAGAAACATGTAGAAATAATTATTTAAAATTAAAGTAGGGTTTTTTGTTTATTGTAGTTGTAAATATATTTATGAAATGGAATTTTTCATGCAGAAATTAATTAATTAAAAAAAAAAAGAAAGAAAGAAAGAAAGAAAGAATTATATTTTTTAAATAAATTATTATGGGTTTCAAAGTAAAGATGTTAATATTTAAAATATGTATCATTTGAAAGTCTGAAAAGTGAATATATGAATAAACTTTAACTGTATTTTGAAAAGAGATTTTTAAAAAGAAATATATACATATATATATATTTGCAAAAGTGTATGTTTTAATTTAAATTAAAAACAAAAGATGGCACCAAAACTCCATTTGCTGTTTTTTCCTATTCCCTGTGTGGAAGGATACATGAATAGAAATCGCAAATGATTGAGCTACTACAAAATGGATGTTTATGAATTATTAAAAATTTTTTGCTTTAAAAAATTGTAAATTCATCATTATTATGATAAAATGGAATGTCTAAAATTACAAAATACTTCCTTATTTAAAATGTTATCTAAATACTTTTTTGACTAAATATGAAATTTTGAAATCAAAAATATCTTTTTCATAGCAGAAGAGAAAATATATTTAAGTGAATTTGACTTAGTATATATACAATAAATATATAAAAAATGTAATGAAGTATTTTTGCGTTAAAAAAAAAGGAAAGTTTAAATAATTCATTGACTGCATTAACGTTGGTCAGCCAACCAACGTGCCTTGAAAGTGAGAACCGAATTAAGACATTTTCACCGAATAAAAGCATGCATTTTGGCGGAGTAATATAGTTCTATTTTTAAAGCAACTTTTACAAAAAACAAGTTTTCTCCTGAAAAAAACGAAAACGTTACTAGATTCAGAAAGATCCCATTAACAACATATATTAATTAAATTAAAATCGTTCGTGCGGTTTTAGAGATATTTTTTCATGAATTTAGTCTATTACATCCTTACACCACACATTTTCCCTTTTTGGCTTTAAATTGAGATTCAGATCTCAAAACATACTGCATGTAGAAATGTAAAAATTTCAGGATAGATTAAGACCGAAGATAAAAGACTATTTTGAAAAGATCAGAACAAAATATGGCATATTTGCTGAGATATTAAGTGTCGGCTTTTACAAATCTCTTTGATGTCAAACTAGCCGTATATATGAGTTCGCAGCGTTCAGTTTGTCCTTCCGCTTGCGTCACTCGAAAAACTGCCGTTTTTCATGATATATTATGAAAAAACATGCTTACTGGATTTTGGTATATATCGTAATAGGTGGCGCTACTATCAGTTTCTGCAATTTCTCAGTTGCCTATATATCTTAGCATCTAATGGTGAAAATTGTACCAAATTGTTTATGTAAAATGTTAATTGTGAGAAGCTATGTTGATTAAATCTTTATGCATGTTAAACGTAATTGACGCTTTTATATAAAATGGTACAGAATAAGTTTTGAGATGGTCATACTTACTTTCCTAGATATATACATACATATATATGTGTAAGGAATTGTTTATATAGAAGATGGTTAGTTACTGTTACTTCACATTAGTGCTGGACGATATCAGAAATTAAATATCGCGATATATCACCATGTTAATATCGATATTATGTGATATATTGCGATATTTCTTTCAAGATAGGAAAAAATAGAAATTTGTTATTTTTTAAAGACATATGCACACGAATTTTAAAGTATACAAGTATAAAGTGTTTTCCGTGTATTTTCTGGTATATTACTACCATAACTTTATCATTTAAAAAAAAAAAAAAATGCATAAAAAATGAATCAATATTTTGTGTTTCTTATAACTTATACTGTTGCTTTTTAGTATACCTCTGTATAGTTTGTCCTCTATTCTTCCCATTTTAAGCTTTAATTATTTTAAAATCATATTTTAACACAGCTAATATGCGATCTGTGTTTTATTTGTACCAAGTATATCAAAATTCATAATTCTACTAAAAATAAAGCTTAATAAAAATTGTCTTAAGATGTAGGTATTAAATAAAAAGGAAAATCATTCTAAATAGTTAAGAATTGCCATTGGATACACCTTTTTTAGTCGTAGAGAGTAATATTTTTTACTTAAAACTCTTATATGCATCCTAAATGTCAGTTACTTGTCATTTTTATTTTTGTATCTGCTTACCAAATTATTACAATATTTTTTAAATGTATATGTGTTCAATTCACATTCGGAATAGTTTCATATATTCGTAATAGTTTCATTATATATATATATATATACATTGTCAGTATAAAAATTATATTATTTAAAGAAAATTATGTTAAAGTTTCATTTTGTTACTTAAAGTTACTCATTTTGCAATTACATGTACGGCTTAAAAAAAAAAAAAAAAAAAAAAAGAAAAAGAAAGAAAGAAAGAAAGAAAAGGAAAGAGAAAAAATAAATGCTACATAAAAAAAGTAATAAACTATCCAATATTATATAATTTAATAAAGAAACTGTCACTGTAAAATTACTGAAGATAAAACTTTATTTTACATCAGTCAGATAGCACCCTTTCTCCCTTCCCATGTTTTCCAATGGGATTTTTGTCGCGTCGTTTTATAAAAATATTTTATTAAAAAATGAACTTTTTCGAATTATGTTTTTTTGAATATTACTCTTTGAACAGGTCGTCTTTTAGCTTAAATTCTGTTTTTTGAATATTACTCTTTGAACAGGTCGTCTTTTAGCTTAGTGAACAATTTTTCGAAAAAATAAATTTAAATATTTTACTTAGAGATCCACACTTTACCCATAATTTACTTATTGAGTCCATAATTTACTTATTGAAATAAAATATTTAAATTAATTTTTTCGAAAAATTGTTCACCAAGCTAAAAGGCGACCCGTTCAAAGAGTAATATTCAAAAAACAGAATTCGAAAAACTTCATTTTTGAATGAGATATTTTTATAAAACGAAGCAACGAAAATCCCATTCGATAACATGGGAAAGGAGAAAGGGACTGATGTACAACCCAAACAGTGATGCCAGATAGGCGAAAATTATTTCCCCAAACAGGTCTTCAAATTTCCCCAATTCAGGAGGTTTTTTTCGAAAAAATCCCCAATTTGATTTCTACTAAAAAGGGGAAATAAAAATTTTTTCAAAAAAAATATCAAGCAGATTTTTCTGTGATAAAAATTCAGATTTTTCCCCAAAAGAAGGCATTTAAAAAAAAAAATCCCCAAATACCAATAAAGATATTGAAAGTCTCTAGTCGTAGGGATAAATCATTACGTTATCAACATTGACAGAGAGTTGAAGAACTCCCCAGATTTGTCCCCAAAAATTTTAGAATTCCCCCAAAAAGTCCCCACAAACATTTGGTCCAAAAGCCTCAAAAATCCCCAAAATGGGGACAAAATCCCCAATCTGGCATCACTGAGCCCAAAGCGAGTTAAACACATGTCGCATCTTATTGGCCAGAAGATATGGATACTTTGAAATAAACCAATATCAATGAACCAATAGCAGGAAATGAGCTAAAACAAAAGATATTGTTTTCATTCGTCATACTCGTTTGTTTTTATATCGCCTGTCTGTGGTATTACACCTACGATCCGCGAGCGATGATGTGCAATATTATCAAAGAACTTATACTAACGGTAGTGTAGGAACTTAACTACAAATAACTAATTTTCGACGGACCATCTTCGTTGTTTTAATATTTTTAATTTGTACGATCACATACATCAAGTATTTACACTATTTACAACGAAGAATAAGATTTATAATAGGTAGAACATAAAATAATAATTGTGGGCGTCAATAAATTTAAAGTTCTTTGCCCACGTCCATTGTACTTGGCTTCTCATAGCCTTCTGCCGGTGATCCGCGACGGGGTGGCGCGCATGCGTCAACATCCCGCCCGGCCTTGCTATGTTGTCATGCAAGAACTTACAATATTTTTTTTTTGCAAAACTTCAAATTTACAATTTCACATAACATGAATAGATAAAATAATAACAAATAAATGAATGTAACATAATATCAATATTTCGCACAACACATAGAATTAGAAAAAAGATTAACTGATTATAATAAACAGAAATTTTCATAATTAACTAACAAATTTAGAGTAATATATATAATACAGTAAATTAATATAATAAATGTTCATATTCATTTTTACTCCTCGATAGGCAGCACACACAATCTGGAGATGGATCTTTTGTAAATCCCCTTGGTAGTTTTTATATCTACCAATCTAACTTTATTATCCTGACCAGGATATAGCTTTATTACACGCCCTAAAACCCACTTGCATGGTGGAAGATTTTCTTCCCTGACTAAAACCATGTCTCCGATTTTTAAATTTTCTTTATCAATTATCCATTTTCTGCGCTGTTGTAAGTTATTTAAGTAAGAAAGACTCCATCTTTTCCAGATTGCCTGAACTGACTTCGTAATATTTTGCCAAGCACTTAGGCGATTTTTCTCAATATTGATTAAAGAGGGTTCAACAACAGCCGTTATTGGCCTTCCAATAAGAAAATGGGCTGGAGTTAAAACCTCTAAATCTTCAATACTTGAAGTTAGCGGAGTCAGTGGTCTCGAGTTCAAGATCGCTTCCACTTGAGTAACAAGTGTAAGCATTTCTTCAAATGTAAATTTTGAATTACCCGCTATCCGTTTAAAATGGTATTTAAACGCTTTGATATTTGCTTCCCATAGACCACCCCAATTTGGACTCCTTGGAGGAATAAAAACCCATTCTATTTTTTCCTCTGCAAAAAAATTGAATAAGGATTCTTCCTTATCTCTTACCAGTTTATACAAGGCATTTAGTTCCCTGTTGGCGCCTACCATATTGGTCCCATTATCCGAAAATATTTTATGACACTTGCCCCTTCTCGAAATAAATCTTTTTAACGCAGCTATCAGAGCTTGTGAAGTTAAATCACTAATAAGTTCAAGATGTATAGCCTTTGTTACTAGACAAATGAAAATACAAACATAAATTTTGATTTCTGGACCTTTCCTTCCATATTTATTTTTGATTAAAAAGGGTCCAGACAAATCTACCCCAGTTGAATTAAATGTTTTATCTGGCGTTATTCTTTGTTTTGGCAAGTTTCCCATTTTTTGTACACATACTTTCGGATTTGCTTTAAAACAGACTAAACATCTGTGCACAATTTTTTTACAAAGATTTCTCCCATGAATGGGCCAATATTTTTGCCTAACCTGAAACAGAAGATGTTGGGGACCAATATGAAAATATTTTTCATGATAATATTTTACAATTAATTCCGTTAATTTATTTTTTGAAGGAAGTACATAAGGATGCTTAATCGAATAAGATAACTGCGAATTTTGCAGTCTCCCCCCTACCCTTATTAAACCATTTTCATCCAAAAATGGTGATAAATTAAAAATTTTACTTTTATGCGATACATTACCGCCACTTTTCAAGGCAGATATTTCAGTATGAAATTCCTCCTCCTGCAGCTGTTTCAGTAGGAAGTCTTCTGCCTTTGTCAGCTCTTCAGGCATCAGCGGTCCTTTCTTCTTTTCTAAAGGATTTCTTAGATTGTGAAGAAACCTGAAAAGAAAACTACATATACGTAATATTTTTAAAAATCTATTACTACGATTTATCAGATAGTTCAAAATAATAAAGTCCTTTTTCAAATTTAGAGTCACTGCATTTTCAGATTTTAATTCAGGAGTGTAGTCTTCCTCATTTAGTTCTGAAAGGTCAATAAAAGATTGTTTGTTTTTCGGAAATTCAGGATCTTTCAGAAATTCAGCACCTGTCCACCATGTGGCGCTGGTTGTTAGGCTTTCAGCAGTCATCCCTCGAGACAACAGGTCAGCAGGATTTTCTTTACTTGCACAATGGAACCAAGAGTTAGGGTTTGTCAGGCTGGCAATTTCTTGAACACGGTTGGCGACAAACTGCTTCCATCGGGTTTTAGTACCCTTTATCCAGAAAAGCACTATCTGCGAATCAGTCCAGTGATATTCAACAGAAGGTCTTTTAAGGTTTACAGTATTTTTCACTTTGGTGATCAGACGAGCTGCGACCAGGGCACCCAATAATTCAAGGCGAGGTAGTGTAACACCGCTGAGGGGAGCTACACGGCTCTTGGAAGTCAAAAGTTTTACTGAAATACCATTTTTTGATTTTGTTCGTACATAAATGGCAGCGCCATATGCCTTTTTGCTAGCATCGCAAAAACTATGTAATTCAACTATATCTTCTGGGGAAGTGGCATCAAGGACGAATCTAGGGACTTCAAGCTCTTTTAACAAGGGTAATTCCGAACACCATTTCATCCACTCTTTTTCGATATTTGGTGATAATGATTCATCCCATTTGGTTTTAGTTGTCCAGATATCTTGAATGATAATTTTTGCTCTGACAGTGAATGGAGAAATTAACCCTAAGGGGTCGAAAATTCTCCCTACGGCTTGAAGAATGGTACGTTTTGTAATTTTATTTATGGATATAAAGTTCAACAAACTCTTGATATCTACAATCAAATTATCTTTATTAGTATCCCAAGATAGTCCCAAGATCTTTGTCTGATTTATACCTAAGCTGATGGTAGATTCTACAGGGTATGTATCAAATTTTTCGCTTTTCCACTGCTCTGTTAATTCGGTATCGTTACTTATCCATTTTCTAAGGGACATTCCTGCGGCTTCCATAATATATTTTGCACTTCGTGATAATTCAAGTGCTTCGTTAAAATCATTACCTCCAGAAATTAAGTCGTCTACGTAAAAACATTTATCTAAAAGTCGAACAGTAGCGGGAAATTCTTCTCTATACTTCTCAATGTGATGTCTAATAGTAGCAGCGAGTAAGAATGGACTTGAACACACCCCAAAATTAACTCGATTGAAACGATAAATCTGTAATTTGGGTTTTTTATGTGCATGCGGTTCTTCATCACTCCAGAAAAAACGAACAGCGTCTTTATGTTCATCAGCGAGACAGATTTGTAGAAAGGCTTGTTTAATATCAGAACAAAATGCTATTTTGTTTAATCTAAAATTAATTAAAACATCCAAAAGATTCGGATTTAAATTTATCCCCTGCCATAGGCAATCATTCAGTGACAGCTGATTATTTTGATGACTCCCTGCATCAAATACGATTCTTGTTTTGGATGTTAAGCGACCTTCCTTTCTTACTGCCTGATGAGGCAAATAATAAATAGGTTTGTTTAAATTATTTTCTGCTGTACTGGGTTCAACTATTTCTATTATTTTTTGATTTACGTAATCACGAATAATCTCTCTATACTGTTCATATAATTCTCTATCATATTTAAAACGTCTCCATAAACTTAAAAATCGTTGTTTCGCTAACGTGTAATTATCGGAAAGTTCATTATAGGGTCTTCTAAAAGGCAAGTGTACAACGTAGCGTTTGTTTTTAAACTGAATCGTTTCATTAAAAATTTCTATAGCTTTATCACTTTCTTTTTGAATTGGATCGTCTCTTATTCCAATGCTTTCTAGATCGAAAAAGAGTTTAAGAGTGCTACTAAGGGAATCGTCTGACAAAACGAAACACTGTTTCGAATTATTCAGTTCTGTTTCTTCAACCTTTCCACACGCTAGCCATCCAAATTCGGTTTCCTTAAAAAACAAATCGTCATTTATTTTATAAGTATTATCCTTTAAAACTTTGAATAATATATCTGCACTGATTAACGCTTCTATTTCATTCGGTTCAAAAAATGTCTCGTCACTCAATTTCAAAAATTCTGGAATTTTTATGTCTGAAATGTTTAATTTATTGCATGGTGTAAGCCCAGTTATTTTATCCACAATCAAAAATTCTACTGGTTCACTAAAGGAACAATCTTCATTTGAAATAAAGGTATCTAATTTCCACTTAATATTTTGGGTCAATCCATTCAAACCTGAAACTGGAGTTTTTATTTTTTCTCTTTTAATTCCTAAACATTCACTCATCTTTTCAGTTAAAACGCACACATTTGAAGCCGAATCCAGAACGCATCTTATTTTTATTCTTTTTTTGTTTTCGCATTGAACATAAATATAAGCTGTCGAAAACAGAATACTTTTTCTATTTTCTTTTAAATATCTGCTATTATTACTCAAAACGGAAGCATTTAATTGCGCAACCCGTTTGTCTATATCTGGTAAGTTGTATGAATTTATTCCATCTGCGTCTGGAACCGGGGTTTTGGCGCCAGAAGAAAAACATATTAATCTGTTGTGTTTCATTCCGCAGGTGCATTTAAATTTTGATAAGCAATCATTTTTCTTATGGTTTTGCCTAAAACAAACCTCACAAAGCTTGTGAAGGCGTATTATACTTAATCTTTCGTTAATGTTTAATTTCAAAAATGCATCACATTTATAAATAGGGTGATAAGTATTTTTACAAACAACACAATTTTTGTTTTTATTTTCATGCATTAAAAGAGTTTTAGATTTGTTAATAGCCGGAAAGTTTTTGTTAGTATTTTTATTTCCGCTAGTCATATTCGTTCTATTAATAGATAATAAAACTGATTCTCGTTGTTCCAAAAATTTGATAAATTCTTCAAAGGTGGGAACATTTTTTGATTTATGGGATAACTCAAAATTCTTTCTAGATTCTCTGTCTAACTTTGCTACGAGAATATTTACAATGAAAACATCTGATAATTTATTTTGCTCATATTTCAGAACTTTCAAGGCACGCAGATTTTTCTGTATACAATCAATCATATTTCTTATCTCTTTGGGATTTTCTGTTTGAATTTTCTCAAAATTCAGAATATTTTGTACATGAATATCAACAATTAATCGCTCGTTATCATAGCGATTTTCTAATGCATTATATAATGATTCAAATGTATCAAAATTACTAACTAGATTTTTAGCATCAGATTTGAGACAAGATCTAAGATAATATAATTTCTGCGACTGATTAATGTGAACATTATTGGTTATTAAATCATCAAATTGTTCTTTAAAAGAACTGAATTCCTCATATTTTCCTGAAAATTCAGGTAATACTAAAGGAGGAATTTGAGTTTTAATTTCAAAGTTATCTTGAGATGCATTTTCAGTCGCATTTATTTTTTTATGAGAATCAAATTTCTTATAAGAATTAATAAGAGTATTAATTCTTACCTCTAATTTTTCCAGACGTTCTTCACATGAGTCAAGATCGTCATCTATGGTCGCTTGTTCAGCATCTTTCAAATCTTGAATTTCGTAGTATTTTTGTCGTAATTCATCGATTTTTGTTTGTAGCAGTTCTATGTTCTTTAATTTCACTTTTAGTTCCACTATATCTATATCGTAATTTTCGGCATTCGTGCCTTCTACATAGTTTTCAATTCTAGTTATCTTCCCTTTCAAGGAAGATTTCAATTTATTATTTTTATCCATAAGTCGCTTATTACAAGCTCCGGTTTCTCGACGGAGCCACTTTTTGTAGGAACTTAACTACAAATAACTAATTTTCGACGGACCATCTTCGTTGTTTTAATATTTTTAATTTGTACGATCACATACATCAAGTATTTACACTATTTACAACGAAGAATAAGATTTATAATAGGTAGAACATAAAATAATAATTGTGGGCGTCAATAAATTTAAAGTTCTTTGCCCACGTCCATTGTACTTGGCTTCTCATAGCCTTCTGCCGGTGATCCGCGACGGGGTGGCGCGCATGCGTCAACAGGTAGTATAAATTCTTTCATATTATCGTTTAGAGCCAGGGAAATGCATGAATGTAGAATGAGAAGTCAATATACTCTAAGAAGTCAGTATACTATGGGAAGTCAATATACTGTGATAGTTTAATTTTCCTGATGAATATCATTGACTTTTTGTTTTTGGACAGTGATATTTTCAAGAAAGTAGATACATTGCGGTATGGAAAGAGAGGATTGGAGAGGAAGGATTGTTTGGGGTTGGGAGTTTTAGTCAGTGAGTGGAGGGGAAAAAGGGGGTTGCATTAGTATAAGCTATTCAGGTCTCTTTTTTTTTCGGGCTTTGCTTGGCGCGCGATGATGCAGGTTTGTGGCGCGCACAAGGGGTTGCGTCACTTCCGCTAGCCAAACGGTTTGTTTGTTTTTTTAGAAAACACGGTGAATAAGCTATTCGGCGTTCTCTTTATTCCGAGCGTGGTGACTGGTGATAGGTGCTAGTGAGGAATATTATTTATCGGCGCTTCGATCGATCGCTGAGTGTGCGCTAAAGAAATATCGTTAGAGGGATATATCAGCAGAGCTAGATCTTTAATATCGTTATTGCGATATTTAAAAAATATTGATACTTGGGGATATATTGATAAATACTCCAGCCCTACTTCACATTAAGATAGTTCACTCAATAAATATTCCAAAATAGTTTATGCAGTCGCTTTATTGAAGACACTTAGGCATTCTACAGATTATTAACACTCAATCAGTCTAAGCACGCTGACATGTACATTCGTAGACGAGTTGGGCCGAAACCGTACCGTTAACAGCGGAACCGCAACCAATTCCCCTCCTGGGGCCGTTAAATTAACTTTTATTGATGTGGATTAATTAAGCAAAAGCTTGCATGAAAAAGGCGCCGATTTTTGTGTGCTGCCGCTTAAATATGTCTATTTTGGGGCGAGGCCAAACTCCTAATATGAATTCTTATTGGATAATTAACTGAGCTAAAATCTCGCCTACATTTTATCATTGGTTGACCCGGGCATCTGGGATTTAGTATTTTGCAGTGTTTTGCCGCTTATTTCGACTATTGTATAATTTTGATTCTAAAATTTATTCTTAAATCCGATTCCTGCACTACGACATGTTTTGTTGAAAAACTAACTTTACCTGGGCTCTAAAATAAAATTCTCACAAAGTTGTTCTTAAAATTTATTCTGAGATAATGCTATTAAGATATCACTTAATATTAATTTATAATAATAATTTTAGAATCTGAGTTCTTTTAATCCTTTCATATATATATATATATATATATATGTATGTATAAGAAAAATAAATTTTGTTCGTAGAAATTCTTGTATTCTAGTTTTTGATGATAATTTTACACATTTTGAAATTTCTGAAAATTATTCGCCTATTTTTAGATGTCTGTCTGTGGTGTTTATAATATGATAGCAAACTTTGTATCTCCAGAATTAAAACACGAAATTTTAATGAATACTTGGTATTTGGTTGGACCGTGACATAATTGGTGCTGATTGGCTGAGATATATCGCCTTATAGGTAGTGTTGTTTGGCTGCCATTTTCTTCATTTAAAGGAAAGCTATATCTCAGTTGCTATGGTATACAAATGCAACAAACTTAGTATGTGAGATAAATATTACGTAAAACTATATTGATTCAATTTCTGTGCATATTGGCTGTCAGGAGGCGATGCTGTGCTGTAGTTTAATTCCGTTTATGAGAAGGCAATATTTCAGTTTCTATAATATTTAAATGCACCAAATTTTGTATGTGAGGCGAATTATACGAAAAACTATGCTGATTTAGATTCAGATTAAGTGCTTATCGCTGCAGATGATGCCGCTACACTTCAATTTAATTTTGTTTGCAGAGAGGTTATATCTCAGTTTCTATATTATATAAATGCACAAAATTGGTATGTGATACATAAATTATTCAAATTTGCCAATTCTTTGCATATATATCACCCGACAGGTGGTGCTGCTTTTAATTTCTGCGAGTTTCCAAATGGCTATAACTCAGCAACTGTTTGTAAAAATTGCACCAAATTTCATAGACAAAATGTTAATAGAGAAAAAAGTAACAGCAGTGTCGCGTTTCAGCCGGCATGCACCCAAATTCAGTCAGTGTAATTTTTCGTAATATATATCTCGCATACCAAGTTTTGTCCTTTTATATAACATAAAATGTAATTGAATAGAAAAAAATGCAGCATATCAGTACCATCTGACAACTGATGTGCACCCAAATTCAATCAGTTTAGTTTTGCATATACATCTCACATACCAACTTTGGTGCATTTACACCCTTGTGCAAATTAATTGAAACAAACTCGAAAAATTGATAAAACTGAGAAGAAATGTTATTTTATTTAAATTTATACAAAATCAAAAGTTTTTAGTACGTAATATGATCCCCAAGACTCTTGCCCACCAGCGGCCGAGCGGTTCTGCGCTCAAAGCTGGTAGATGGGAGGTGCCGGGTTCGATCCCAGGTCGCGCTCATCGACCTAGCCGTTCGCAGTTTTCCGTGGTTTCCTCCGAAACTCGCGTAAATACGGGCTAGGACCCCTTAGAAAGACCCCCACGGAGGGCATTCCCCCTATAGGCCTAGGACACATAAGGAGTCAATCGGCCTTAATCCTCCAACCAACCAACCAACCCCAAGACTCTTTATTAACATTTGGTCATGATTTGGCATGGATTCTACCAGTTTTTTACAACCGTTTATAATATTTGTGTCCTTGCACCACACATGAATTAGCGCTGTGATTAGTTTTTCCATAATTGTACAGTCCATATTTAATAGGCGATTCTTGCATATAGCCCAGAAATTCTCCATTAGGTTGATATTAGGAGAGTTCCCAGTCCATTCCAGTATCTCAATTTGGTTCTCAGACATGAATTTCTTGACCATTTTGGACGTATGGCACGGGCCAAAATCCTGCTGAAAAATCCCCATTCTATTAGGGTACAGTTTCTTCAATTCTGGAACAAGTTTTTTATTCAAAATAGTAATATATTTCTCACAACGCATCATACCTTCAACAGGCTACAAATAACTAACCTCATTGTAACCGAAACAACCCCAAAACATCTTCTTTTGAGGGTGATTATCAAATTGGTTAATGTGGCAATCCCGAATTCTTTTGCCGGGCGATCTCTGAACATGTTGAGTTCGCTGGCCTTAGACAAAAAAATGGCTTTCGTCACTAAATACTTTCCTCCAATTTTCGAGTGTCAAATTCTTATATATTCAACGCCCACAAGTGCGGCTGTTTCTTCATAGACTGATAGGCTGGCAGACCGGCTGCAAGAAGTCTCCTCCACAGAGTAGACGAGCTAATATTTATTCCATGCTGTTTTAAATCTCTATTAAGTGCAACACTATTCTTTTGAGGGTATTTTTTACTTTGTATAAATAGAAAAGAGTTGTTTTCTTTTTTCGGCCAAATTTTACTCTCCGCTTTGGAGATATGGATCCTGTTTCTTTATTTTGTTTTATGATACGGCTTACAGTTGCAAATACTAACACCAACTATCTTCGAAATCTCTTTTTAAGTTTTTGGAGTATGTTTGGAGAGAGTAACAATCTTTGCAAGATTTCACAGCTTCACATCCATCTCTAACGACAGTGGACCCTCAACTGATGAGATCATAGCTGGAGCTTTAATCTACAGAAGTTTCTGCGCATGCGCTCGATGACCCACTCTGTTTGGTGGAAATTGTTGCTAGGGGAAGGATTTATTCATCCCACCCTTTTTTAAACACATTTTAGTGTGATTATAAAAGAATAATAGGAATAGATTTAAAATTCACAAAAAAAAGTAGTTTGTTTCAATTAATTTGCACAAGGGTGTATGTTTCATAGAAGTTTAGATACTGCCTTCTCGTAAAAGATATTGAGTTACAACATGGTAACGCCACATATCGGCCAATATTTATTCAAATTTAATTTGTATAGTTTTACACAACATCCATCCCACATATCAAATTTAATTCATTTATATATTCTTAACAGCGCCACCTTTTCGGTGATATATCTTAAAAGCTAATCAGCATCAATTTAAGACAAGGGTTTCACTAAATAACAAGTTTACTTAAATTCTGTCTACTGGTTCGTACGATACAGCGTCTATAAAATTTTGGTAACACACACACAGAGACACACATGCATTTTTTTAAATGGTCAAAACATGTTCAGGGTATCTAAAAATGTATTACTCCATTGAAAAACAAACATAAAAAATGTTCACAAATCCAATATTTTCTTTTTTAGCATACAAAAAAATCTAATGAAAAATGTGTTACAAATAGTTTTAGCATGAACCATCTCACATTAATTTTCAACCTTTAGATCCATGTTGGGAAAAAAAAAAAAAAAAAAAAAGTTTAGAAAATTCCATTCCAATGTCAAGTCAAATCAGTGTAAGATTTTTTGCTTCGCTATGTTTTTTTGCGGGCGATGTTTTTATCGGCGATGTTTTGACGTAGACCCTCCTCAGGTAAGACTAAAAATAATGTTTGTATAAGGAGAGGATACAACAAGATTACATTGTTCAAACTTTTTTACTTAATTTTGTTTAGGGATAATTTATGTAGTTAATAAAGGAAATGTGGCTTTACAAAGTTTTTGCTTATTATAGCCAATTTTCTTTTATTGTAAATGGCCCCTCCCAGTGGTTGGAAAGGTTTTCTCTTTAAGCAGGCTGGCAGAAGGTGCCAAATTCAAACACAGGTTGCATTCATTAGCATGGCCATTCAGAGTTTCTATGTTTTTCTCTGAAACTCATATAACTATAAGCTAGGTTTCTATAGAAATAGCTTTCTATGGAGAGCATTGCATGTATGCCTGAGACCCTAGCGCAGTTGATATAACTGTCCTTAATCCCAAACACCAGCCTTTCTGTAGTCATAAAACTTAATTTAAATATTAGCTCCTGTATGAATATGTTCTATGTCATTTGTTTAATTTTATATCTTAATCTAATATATTAAATTTTCTTTTACTGTTATATTTCAGGAGCATTGCTGCCCTTTCTTTGGTTGCAGTTAGTACTTTTATGCACATTCCAAATCCACTAAATGCCATGCAGATTTTGTGGATTAACATTATTATGGATGGACCACCTGCTCAAAGGTTAGTATTTTTAAATTATTTATTTAGGTAGTTGCAAAGCTTTAATGATTTTAATTTTCTATGAAAATACAGTGGGTTTTATAAAATTTCAGAAATTGTGAAAATTGTTTTTAATATTTAAAAATCTCTTAAAGAGACAACTTGTCCCTCCCCCTTTTTTTTCCTTTCTGCATTTCAGAAATTTTTTTATTTTTTATTTTATTTATTTATTTATTTATTTTTTCAATATTAAATTCTAATTTTTTTTTTTTTTTTACAAAGTAAAAATTATCTTAAATAATTAATTAGAAAACATCATTTTTACTTTCTTCTATATAAATAAAGAAAAAAAGTATTGGATTCTTGAAAACTTTCAACCTCTAGTTTTGGATGGATTCACAGGTTTCCAATATCTTCAACAAGATTTGACCATTTTTAGAAAATCTCTGTCTGTATTCAAAATTTTGTGGATGCTGTATCTCATGAACCTTTAAATTAGTCCCAATTACATTTGGAAATCAATCACCCACCAGGTGGTGCTAGTTTCTCAAATTTTTGTATAAATGTACATGATGATAATTATTTTTGATTTTTTTATGTGAAAATTAAAAAATAATAATAGAAATGATTAAGCAGGAAAAAAATTGTATATACAGGGGCATCACTTCTCCTTGGTCATGTATATTCTCTGTATGGGTGTCTTTCAAAAGAGCTTATCATTACCTTTAAAATAAATGGTTAAACTATCTATTTCTGACAATTTTATTATACTTCTCCGAAATGAAAGTTGTTTACATTCATCATAGAAAATGATTTTGATAAATAATAATTTAATAATTTGTACTTTGTGAGTTTGTATAGAGAAAAAATAGAAAATTTTGTGATGACCAGATCATACTAGTTTAACTATAACAATATTCATCCTGAGTAGTGAGAATATATGAATTTCTGTTACAAGGTTAATTAAGTTATATATATTTGGGGATGAAGGTTAAAATTTTAATCTATACAAGATTCATAGAAAAGTGCATAATGCATAAAAATAGTATTTTTTTTTTTTTTTTTTTTTTTTTTAATGTATAATTTTTTCTTTTTATATATGTTGCAGCTTGGGAGTTGAACCTGTAGATCATGATGTTCTGAAGCAGCCTCCGCGCAATGTAAAAGAACCCATGATCACACGAGATCTTATTGCAAATGTCCTTTTGTCCTCACTCATCATAATCACTGGCACAATGTGGATATTTAGAAGAGAAGTATGTGTGTTGTTCTCATATAATCTTTCTTTGAGTGTACATAGTAATTAAATTGGCCTTTATTTTATTTATGCATGCCACAGTCTATTTTTCTACACAAAAAAAAAAAAAAAAAGATAATGTTGGACTAGTTTTATTAATATATTTGGAATTAATTTGTTGAAAATCCAATCTCTAAATTCCTTGACACTATTGAACATGGATTATAGCTAAAATTATATTTACATTGAATATTGAATGTATAATGAAAAGAAACGTATGGCCTGTATTCTGTTATGAAACTATTGATCAATTGCTAACCATAATATTGCTTTTAAACATGGAGTTTTTAATTAAACATATTAAAACATTCAAAAAAACAACCTTTTCCACAACTCCCCGTCATGGTCAGAACGTTTTCACCGGGCTCCCCCGGCTTTCTCCATGGCTACTCACGGTGCTGGAAGTTTAAACAACTGCGCTGTTTCTTCTGGCCTCCTCTGCTCAAAAGCATATGACGCAACTGTTTGTCTAGCCCACATCATTGTCATTACAGGAATTCGGAAAATACAGGAATTCAGGAATACAGGAATTCTTCGCTATATGCGGCATACCTATAATTATTGTAACTTGCAAGTTTTTTGACATTTTCGAATTGTATGTTTATGTTTTCTTCCTTATTTACCTTTGTAAGTGCAGTGGTGGTTTTATTCATGGCGATGTCATGACTGTGTTCTTTGATTTGCATTTTTTATTTTTATTTTGGTTTTGCCGATGTAACACCTGTGATTATTTTTATCGTCAGTAAAAGGAATCTTGTAAATACCAGCTGTTTCTAAAGGATGCATGGGATCTTTGTTGTTTCTAATCATCTGATGATAAATGCTGGGGCTGGGTTTAATGGGAATATTTATGTTGTTTTTGGCTGCAATATTTTTTATTTTACGAGAAGCTCCGCGATCGAAGGCTGGACGTAGTGTATTTTGATTGTGGTTTCTTTCAGGGTATCCTGCTTTTTTAGTGTGCTGCTTAATTATGTTTAACTCGTTTCAGAGATCTTCTGGTTAGTTACAAATGATTAGTGCTCTGTTTATATAAGCTTGGATGGCACTTATCTTATACCTAAAGGGGGTTTGATAAACTCTAAAATTTACAGAAAGCCAACTAGTAGCAACGAAATCGTTCATTTCAAAAGTAAACCCCCCTTTCTCCAAGCTTATATAAACAGAGTGTCGTGAAACACGACAGCGTTTTAATTGTTTAGATTTATTTTTCTGCATTATTAACAAGATCTTCTAATTTAACAGCATTTAATTTAAATTTTCTCCGCTTAGCGATCTTCCCGTTTCTCCCCTGTACGTCAGCTTACCGGCTACGCGCTGATTTTTCCCTCCGTGGAACTTCAAATGAGGTTTCACCCCCCTCTCCCTCTCTCGGCGCACGCTGCCGCGATGGATCGTCGCCGATTGGCTCGGAGCGCCGTGACGTTTTTGGGGAAGCTGACTAGCAGGCAGAAATCCTCTGACACTCTTAGAGATGACTTGGTAGAAGGAGCCAGCGTAGGAAATTCGCCGTGGCCGCGCTCCCGCGCGCGCCTCGGGCGTTTTGGATTCTTACCGCGTGAGGATAACCTCTAATTACAATTACGATTTATAACTATAAAATATTAAATCTTGTGAAATAAACTCGTATTTCGAATCAATATAATTTAACATAATGTCTTTAATAAGTTTTGTGGTAATCGTTCGACTCATCTCACGGATGCACATGGATTCCAAATATGTAACGATCCCTAACACGAGGAGCAACCGAGACCGGTTTGATGAGGACGAAGCATGGATGCAAGTCACTGTCCTTATTGATGAAACTCCAGAAATAAAGAGTAATTAATTTTCAACAAATGTCTCTTCTTCTTCATTCTGCAAAAAAATGGTAAGAGTTTTCTCTATTCTTTTAACGTGCTTCTACTGACGGCACATCAATAGCGATTTTGTCGTGAGCATTGGGTTATTGCACCAAGCATTCCCTCAGAACTTTCCAGATTGCTTTTCTGCAAAAAAATAAACTATTGCATTTCTGCAAAAATAAACTGTTCGGGAATAGATTCTACTATCGTCTAAAGACGATGGAACTTTGTTCTTTTAGTACGATCACGTCGATAACTTTTCCTAAGCAGATGATGCAAGAATCTATCTATTACCTCACAGCACTTCACCACATTATGGTGCCGTGTCTTTTTCGCACGATGTGCCTGTTTTATAAAAATGGAATTAGAACAATAGAAGATAAAAATTCAAATACTTTGATCTAAATTTGAAGAACAACATGATGGAAAGTAGTGTATTTAGAATTCGTTCTTTTTCATCGTTCTACCGGAAATTGACTGTTAATTCCGTTTATTGGATTAGGCCTCTGCAAGCCACATTTCGCCGTTACATTGTTTTGTTAACATGCAATAAATTGACGATCGTTTAGAAGCTATAAAAGCATGCTACTTATAGCATTCAACATGAAACTATTTTGGTTAAAGCTTTTCAATTCCATCGACGTCTTTCTGAGTGTCTCTCAAAGAAGATATGGGACGCCGTATGTTTCCTTGAGTCCTCTCTTCAAAGCTTGGAATTGCCGGCTATTTTTTTTTTCAACAAATATTGAGGAGGTGAAAATCTAAGGATTGACGGTGAAGACCTGTTCTCCTAAAATGTTGATTCCTACTGTATCCTTTTTAACGGGTGTTAGTTTTTTTTCTTCTCTCCTATAGCACGAACTGTATGAACAATAGAAATATTCAAACAAAAAAAATTATTTATTCAACGGACATACAGGCTATTCATAGCTACATTTTATTTTTTTTTGACATCTTACGTATAGATGTCCGATTTAAATGATTTCCCATTTAATATACCTTCAAGTATCTAGTTCTTGTGTGTTATTTTTAGGAAAATATATATATTATCATCATATTTCGTTTTCGTTGGAAATGTTCGGCCAAACAAAAAAAAAAAAAAAAAAAAAAAAAGTTTTGTAAATAATTTTTATATGTGTGCTTTGTATATATGTATTCTCCAGTAGTAGAGACGTTCACAATTTTTTTATTTAACATCGATTTTGCGTACATACTTTTGAATTATTGCATATTTTCCTTATTATTTATTATTGTGTGTAAATATATATAAATATTTCTTGAGTTTTCTAAGTATCATAAGTTATATAACTTTATATTTACAAGTCACAAAATGTGAATTAATTTTTCCATTTGATTTCTTTTTATTTTTGATCATTTACAATTTAGTTATAATTACATGGAAAGAACCAATTTTGAGTCACAATTTTAAATAATATTGATCTTTGAGTTAATTGTGGTGGCTCTACGTCATGCTTGGTGACAAGGAGAATTTATGTGTTTTTATTTATTTTATTGATTATCTATATATATATTTTTTTTAGACTTGTTCATATATTCTCACATTCATTTTAATTTTTGAGTTTCGTGGTGGCTCTACATCAAGCCATACTACGTAAAAAAAAAATTTTTTTATGTGTTATTTAAATTATTGTTTACGTAACCTTGATCATAGATACACATTTTTTAAAAAAAATTTTTAAGGTTGTTTTTTTTTGCCAATTTCTTATAGCTACAAGGTCTGAATTTTAGTGTATTTATATGTTTTTTTTCTCATTTATCACATGTTCCTATGAGCGAATTATCTTATGGCTTATGCATAAACTTTAGGTATAGCTAAGTTTTTTTTTGTATTTTTCTTTTCCCAGTCCGTTTTATATAAAAAAAAAAAAAGAAAACAATTACACAAACAAGTTTTTTTTTTCTCACATTCTTTTTATATTTACATTCACAGTAATAGAATGACTTGTTACGTAAAAGTAAGCTCTTTACGTCATTTTTAACCTCAGATTTTTGGCTTCTCACATTATAATGTCACTTAGTTAAAGGTCTTTGTATTTCATTACAAAAAAAATGTCGCAATTTTACACATGTGTTTTCTTGTAAAACTTACTTGTGTTTTCTCCATATTTTTTTTTCTTTTTCCAATTTATGTTTTTGTGCGTCACATAACTTCTATTTTGCTTTGCATTTCCAAAACTTCATTTCATTTTTAAAATCTCCATATAACCTGCACATTCAATGCATTGGGTTAGGAGTCCTCAAAATATTTTTAATTACATTTATTCACATTCAATTACCTTTATTTGTTTTGTTCATGTTTCAAAATGTTTTTTTATTTGTTTTCCAAAAACTTCAATTTATTTCTCTAAATCTCCATATAACCTGCACTATAATGCATTGGGTTAGGAGGCATCAATATACATGTTCAATTCACAAATATTTACATTCATTTAACTTTAATTATGTTTTATTTATTTTTTTACAATTTTAGACTTTAGTTTTTCTTGTTCTGTGTTAGATTGTGGACTTCAACTTGTTCAACTATGTTCAATAGTCTATTTTCACACATTTTGGACAGCGTTTATTTTGGCGGCGTAAACGACTGTACCTTTCACAATGGATACACTTTACACATTTTCACTCACATTCACCAGTTGTTTTGGAGGAGGCAATTTGGTAGTGAGATTGCATAGATTGTTATGGGTTGATTTCTGTTTTCTTTCATGGTTCTTGAATTGCTTTTGTCTATTTATCTATTAGGTGAATTTTTTTTTCATCATTTATTACATACACGTTCATTTTAGTTCATTGCAATAGTTTTCTTTCGAGCCTTCAGGTGCTCTTGTTTACATTAAGATAATAGCTCTTCATGTGGTTCTCCTTTCCTGCACTCTTTGGCAACCCATTAATGGGAATGACGGTTCCTGTTTATGGACAATACACGATGGTACTGCTGGACAGACCTATGCGGTATTGTGTCATGCGTGCAGTATAGGCAATGACCACTGTTTAATATTGTTACCATACATTTTATTTATTTATTCATTTCAATAGTTTTTTTTATTTTTTTTATAGCCTTAGGGTTTTTGTTTATTTACTTTTATAGGGGAATTATTTTCCTTCTTACTGACACATTCCTATTCACACACTCAATAGTTGATTTATTTTATGCTATAGACAATAAAATTTTCTCCTGTTTGATTCACATGTGGTTTGCAATGTTCAATTTGTTTTGTTTGTTTTATTCACATATTTTCATTACTGGTTACACTCTTCAATAGTTTTACTTACTCTACATTTTTGTTCATTTGTACTTCCACAATTGAGTCAACTTGGTTAATTCTCTTTGTATTTTTCTCATAGTTTTTATATACTAGGCCAACTTTTACACGATTTTCACATTTACACATCCACACTTTTCAATTTTACTTTGGAAATATTGTGCATTTATTTACACTTCACACATTCCTATAATATGACATTTTCTCATAGGCAATAGATTTATTCGTGTTATGTGACAATTTTTTTTATTCACTTTCATTACAACTATTCACATGTTACCTTACTTTTTTTAACAGACTTAAATTCTCAATATCTTTGTTTGTTGTTCCCAATTCACTTACATAAACACATTTCATTTGTTTTCGTGCTTTATTTTTTTATTATTCAGTTCACTTTTGTGACTCTTGTGAGTTATTCAATAGTATTTTATGGTTACACAATTTTCTAGTTACACTTCCACATTTCATTTTTACATTGGGTTAACGACATGTCATAACCCAAACTTATATTTTCACATCCAATAGTTTTAAAAAAAAAAAAAAAAAAAATGTGACATATATTTTTTTTCTCATTTTTACCAATGTATTCAAGTGCATCTTAAACGTAGATGTGTACAATTTGCTTAACAGATAATTTCTTTTTACCAGTATTTTCATACAATACTTATCAGAACACATATCATTGTTTTAAAGAAAAAAATGTGTATGTTTATTTACTCATTTTAATTTTTTTATATTATGTGTGTTCATCAATATTCAATTTCAAAATTTTTCATTAAGCTTTGCTATAGCTATATATATATTTTTGTGTAATTTTATTATTTTTTTTATATGATTCATATATATTATTCGGAAATACTAGATTTTTTTATTGTGTGTGTATTACTTATTTAAAGATTACTTACCATAAACCTCGTCAGGACTTAAATCACTAATTGTGAACGAAAAGGTCGTACTACGAATTTCTTAGAAACCTTTAGTGATAATAAAGACTGTAATACAAAGGGTACTTTTAAATCAAATATTACATATTTATTGAACTGCCAAGGCATCAATTTGATTGCATATATCATGAAATGTTTTAATAAGTTTTTCTAAATGGCAGAATTAATTCAAACAAGGCACTGACCTTATGTTTATGTATTATATAAAAAAAAGTTTTTTTTTATTGACATCTACAGCAATAATTTTATTCATACAACTATGAAAAGCTTGTCTTGTGTTCATAATTATTTATATACACTTTTATTTATATTCACCTCTCATATTTTTTGTTTTCATTGCCTTATTTTTAGCAACTGACCTATTTCAATATGTATTAAAAAAAAGATAATAATGGTTATTCTTACCTTTAATCCCTTCGTACGGTTGTATCGGGATTGCATCTTCCTGCAGGGATGTAGTCCTGATGTTCGCCGTCCTCTTGCATTCTCTCCAATCTGGGAATATCCTAGGCCCCATTCCCGAGTTGAAGAGATGCCTTCCATACTTTTTTAGGTTTCAGTTGTTGTTGTGTTTATTTTTTTTCCAGCATAACTGGTTGTTTGTACTCACAGATGAAGACTTATTTTTCAAAATGTTATAACATACCTACTTCAATAAGACTGTAGTACGTTTTAGCAAACTCTAATTTTTTTTTCAACTACAATCTATGGCAATGTTATGTGAATATAAAAATGTGAGTTGTATGTTAACGTTAAATAAGACACAAGACTATGGTATAAAAAAAAAAATATGATTTTATTTATATCAAATCAAATCTTTGTAAGAGGTATACTTACATATATTCTGTAACCTCATTCGATGTCAAAAATTTTTTTTAGACACACAGTGTGTCTGCCTGTAACCCTTTGTAGGTGACTGATCTATGCCCGTCGAATCCACCTCCTCGGTTGCTCCGTCTGTTTCTTGGCGTTCCCTCCCTGAGCTCTTGTTTTTTTTCAAATCCCGTTTTTGGGGAGAGTGTCGTGAAACACGACAGCGTTTTAATTGTTTAGATTTATTTTTCTGCATTATTAACAAGATCTTCTAATTTAACAGCATTTAATTTAAATTTTCTCCGCTTAGCGATCTTCCCGTTTCTCCCCTGTACGTCAGCTTACCGGCTACGCGCTGATTTTTCCCTCCGTGGAACTTCAAATGAGGTTTCACCCCCCTCTCCCTCTCTCGGCGCACGCTGCCGCGATGGATCGTCGCCGATTGGCTCGGAGCGCCGTGACGTTTTTGGGGAAGCTGACTAGCAGGCAGAAATCCTCTGACACTCTTAGAGATGACTTGGTAGAAGGAGCCAGCGTAGGAAATTCGCCGTGGCCGCGCTCCCGCGCGCGCCTCGGGCGTTTTGGATTCTTACCGCGTGAGGATAACCTCTAATTACAATTACGATTTATAACTATAAAATATTAAATCTTGTGAAATAAACTCGTATTTCGAATCAATATAATTTAACATAATGTCTTTAATAAGTTTTGTGGTAATCGTTCGACTCATCTCACGGATGCACATGGATTCCAAATATGTAACGATCCCTAACACGAGGAGCAACCGAGACCGGTTTGATGAGGACGAAGCATGGATGCAAGTCACTGTCCTTATTGATGAAACTCCAGAAATAAAGAGTAATTAATTTTCAACAAATGTCTCTTCTTCTTCATTCTGCAAAAAAATGGTAAGAGTTTTCTCTATTCTTTTAACGTGCTTCTACTGACGGCACATCAATAGCGATTTTGTCGTGAGCATTGGGTTATTGCACCAAGCATTCCCTCAGAACTTTCCAGATTGCTTTTCTGCAAAAAAATAAACTATTGCATTTCTGCAAAAATAAACTGTTCGGGAATAGATTCTACTATCGTCTAAAGACGATGGAACTTTGTTCTTTTAGTACGATCACGTCGATAACTTTTCCTAAGCAGATGATGCAAGAATCTATCTATTACCTCACAGCACTTCACCACACAGAGCATTAATCATTTGTTATATAAACAGAGCATTAATCATTTGTAACGAACCAGAAAACCTCTGAAACGAGTTAAACATAATTAAGCAGCACACTAAAACAGGATACCCTGAAAGATTGATTAATAAACTATACAAAAATCGTATAAAAAACCATAATAAAATACCTAATTGCCAGAAACCACAATCAAAATACACTATGTCCATCCTTTATGATCGCAGAGCTTCTAGTAAAATTTAAAATATTGCAGCCAAAAACAACTTAAATGTATAAAAAACAACTTAAACCACTGCACTTACTAAGGTAAACAAGGAAGAAAACATATACATACAATTCAAAAATGTCAAAAAACTTGCAAGTTACAATAATCATAGGTATACTGCGTAACGTGAAGCAATAGAAATAATTAATTTTCCGAATTCCTGTAATGACAACGATGCGGTCGGGCTAGATTAACAGTGGCGTCATATGCTTTTGAGCAGAGGAAGCCAGAAGAAACAGCACAGTTGTTGAAACTTCCAGCACCGTGAGTAGCTGTTGAGAAAGCCAGGGGACCCTGGTGAAAATGTTCCGGCCATGCCGTGGAGTTGTAGAAAAGTTTTTTTTTTTTTTTTTTTTTTTAATGTTTAATTGTTAACCAATCAAGTAACAGTTCTAGTGCAGAGAAATTAGAAATTTAAACTGTTGAAATGTAATGCCCCCTTCCTCTTAGATATCAGGATATGAGCTTCATTAAAGAGGAAAATCCTTATTAATAATGCTTTTTAAAATTTAGAGAAATCTGTTTACAGCATGATTATTTTCAGTCAGATTAACTAAATGAACTGTAGTTTTTCTATTTGCATTGTAACTATTTTAAGTCCCTATTATAATGTCCGTTACAAAATCCTTAATTTATAAATGAATGGCTATCGCATTCAATGATCAACTGACAACTCTTTTACAATGACAAACACTGAGAACCACTCTTTCTAATCCTGAATTAGATTCTTTATGAATGCAGAGAAAGGGAAAAGTAGCTGTTCACCACAATTATGTTATTGAAGTGTTCCATTTTCTTCTGGCACTAAATTTATATAATAAATATCTTTGCTGTAAATGTAAATCATATGCTGGTATATATCTGAAATGGATATGAATTTGAACAAAATGTAAACTTAACACAATTAAGAAATGTATTTAACTGTAAAATATAGTACATATGTTAAACATCCACATAATAGTAATACCCTATTGCAGGGCTCGAAATTTCAACTCATATTACACTCGCCAAAAAAAAGTTTTACTCGCCACGAAATATGCTTGTCATTTTTTTCCTTTTGTACGCATTTTAGGTATTTTTATTTTTCCTAACTTTTTGAAATGCTTTTACAAAATTATATATATTAAAAGTGTGTCGTATATCATCATGTTTCATAATCATCTCTAATTAAAAATCATTATAACGTATTGTATTTGAGATTTGAAAAAGATTAAAATATCTAATAATATATATGCAAAGAGTCATTAAAGAAAAAAAAAAAGAAAAAAAATTCTTTGTCAAACAATATCCTGTAAAAATATTTTTATTAGGAAAGATTAAGTTTTCTGATTTATCTATTTATTTACTTAACGTTTTATATTAGAAATGTCTTTTTCGTTCATTGTTGTCATTTGAAATAGACCTTTTGGAATAACTTTTTTGATAAAATCGTTGCTTACAAATCATTAAAAGCACAAATCATTGGCGTTTCAGTAAAAAACTTTAAAATATGAACTGATTTTTTTTTTCTTAATCATTTTTCAACAAAATAAACATAGGCAGTATTTTTAAAAGGGCTCAGGCTCATTTTCATGTGACAATATCGCATAGGCAAACTTCCGCCTATCTCTTTTCTCGGATAATGGGTGACGGACAAAGAGGCTTTCTACTCGCCTATTCTGACTCTGCTTGGAGAAATAACAGAGTAAGAAACGAAACTGCCGAAGATGTCAAAACTTTTGTGTTTGCACTAAGTATTCTTTCCTTTTCCAGGCTGGGGCCCACCAGCGGCCGAGCGGTTCTGCGCTCAAAGCTGGTAGATGGGAGGTGCCGGGTTCGATCCCAGGTCGCGCTCATCGACCTAGCCGTTCGGAGTTTTCCGTGGTTTCCTCCGAAACTTGCGTAAATACGGGCTAGGACCCCTTAGAAAGACCCCCACGGAGGGCATTCCCCCTCTAGGCCTAGGACACATCAGGAGTCAATCGGCCTTAAATCCTACAACCAACCAACCTACCTTTTCCAGCAGGGTTGTCATTTCGTCCACTTTTTCGTCAAAAGTCCGGGACGCTGGACAAAACTGGAAAAAACCTGGACAAAACTGGAAAAAACCACATGAAACTGGGGAAAATAAAATCCACTGAACTGTACATGTTCAGTGCATAAAATTATTCCGTTAAAACAATAAATTGCAATTTTAACTTTAAATTACAATTTTAGCAATAGAAATATTTTATTAAAAATTAATAATTTGATTAATGAAAAGCATAATTTTATTTTAATCACAATAAAAAAAAAAAAATTCATGAAGAAAATGCTAATACATTAGTTTACAGTTTGTAGATGTAACAAAGTAAATCTATTGTGGTGGACTATTATAACATTATCATACTAGATATTAAGAGGGGAAAAAAAGTTATTTAACACTATATCTAAATCCTTAAAAACAAAAGAAATAGACACGGCTGTTTAGCCGGAAAAAGATTTCGTGCCCAATGTTGAGTTATCTTCAATACATAATGTTGACAATTAAAAATGAAGAATAACTTAATCCCCCCCAACACCCCTATCCCCCTTCAAAAGTATTTTCAATATTAAAGTTTAAAATAATTTAAGTTGTTTCTTTGCTATTTTGTACTTAAAACCCGAATAAACTACTACGTCAGAAACGCCAAAGAGAAATATCTGTTTTTGAAAAATATCTATCCGTTTCTGACGTAGTTAGTTTATTCGGGTTTTAATATACCAACACCAAGTCTCCTGTTATTATTTTTACTTAACTTGGAAATATCTTATTTAACATTTCTATGCTAGGTTAAAAAAAAAACTCATAAATGTAGATAAAATGTTTTTATCAATTTATGTCCACAAGTCCTTTCAAAACAAAGCTTTCATTTCTATATAACATTTTATTTGCAATACCAACATGTCACTTTTCAATCCAACAATTTAAAAGATCAAATTTACATGGTTAATTATTTAATAATTTTATATTCTTATTTATACTCTTATTAAAATATATTTTATACTCTTATTAAAAAAAAATATTACTTGGTAATGGAAATTCCAGATGAAAAAAATAGAGGTGAATTAAAATTTTAACTGTAAACTATCTGTTTTGCATCCAATCCACCCTTAGAAATAGATTTATTTGTTTATTAAATATTGTTAACTTTCCATGTCTATTTTGAAATATTTAAATTGATTTTATTCACATACACAGTGTTCAGGAGTTTATTTAAAAATATGGTCGCCAACAAAAAATTCTGGTAGCCCATAAACAAATATTCTCCAACGTTTTCTTTTTCTTTTTTTTTTTTTTTTTTTTGTTCCATTTCAAAATTTACTTGAATATAGAAATTAAGATTCTATATACCAATTATTATACCAACTAAAAACCAATTATTTATTGGGCTTGAATGATTTTTTTTTTTTTTTTTTTTTTTTTACACCAGGAAACACCTGTTTAAATTTAACATCATGAAACTGGTTTTATTATTTTCACTAAATCAATACACCATCGGCAATGATACATCATTACACAGATACAACAATTCAGCACCAGGTCGATAGCATGCGCAGACAGGAGCAGTGTAAACCAATTCCCTAAAACGGTGCAATAATTTAACACTGAGTTGTGAAACATGCACGGAGATGTGTAAATTCCCTAATTCAACACAGTGTCTCAAAAAGTGGTGAGAGAAGCCGGAATCAAAACAGCGAAAGTAGAATTGGAGCCCAATTTTGGGACTAATTCTTTCACCAAAATATATATTTAAAAAAAAAAAAGTTTCCTTAAAGTTGAAAACATTATTACTAGTTTAAAAAAATATTGGTCGCATATGGCAACCAGGTGACCGTATTTCACGAGCTCTCACATACACATAATGATAAAGAATTCTTTTATATATATGGAAAGAATAAAGGTAATTTTTAATTTAGTACTCGCAAATAATTAATAGTGGACAAAAGTGGACAAAACGGTATTTTGTCCGGGATGGTTTTAACCAGGTTTTTTCCACTATGGAAAAAACCGTTCAACCCTGTTTTCCAGGCTGCGGCAATCTCGGGCAGCGCACATACAGACTCGGGTCTCCGAGAATCTAAAAAGGAGAGGTTAAATATGAGGTTATAAGATGGCAAGATTTTGCCATATTTAAATCTATATAAAAAAAAAAAAATTCTGTTACCATATCATGTAAGAATTGTATCTATAACTAGACCAAATTTTTACTCGCCACAGTAAAAATTGCACTCGCCCATGGCGAGCTGGCGAGCAGAAATTTCGTGCCCTGCCCTATTGTATTTACTCTCTGAAAAATTGAAAGAATGCACTGAATGGAAGTATAGTTGATAACGTCTGATTTTGTAAAAGAAAAATCATCATAAAATACAACTATAATTAACCATTATAATTATTTCATTTGTGTATTTATTTTGCAGGTGCATTTTTTTTTCTCTCGTGTAGCTTTAATTAATTTTATTTTATATTTTGCAGATGAGTGATATGATAGTTACTCGTCGAGATACAACAATGACTTTTACATGCTTTGTGTTTTTCGACATGTTTAATGCACTGAGTTGTAGGTCCCAGGCAAGTACCTTTTTTCTTTTTTTATTCGTTATTTGTAGTTTAAATGTCACAGATGTTGGAATATTAATATGGATATAAAAATATGCTTAAAGACAACTCTGATTGCATATTCCTTTCTTTTTAAAAAAAAAAAAAAGTTGGAATATTAATATGAATCTAAAAATATGCTTAATATAATATGAATAAAAATATTCCCGTCCTAGATTGGTTCACAGATATCTAGCCCATCTCAGATGCTATCATTTTGGTCTTCAAAAAAAAGAAAAAAAGTAGTTTTATACTTTAATATATAAGATTGTATGTACATAACTTACATTTCATTTTTTTTTTTTTTTTTTTTTTTCAGACTAAATCTATATTCACAATAGGATTCTGCAGCAATAAAATGTTTCTATTAGCAGTAACTGGATCAGTGATTGGACAGTTGCTTGTAATTTATTTTGCCCCCCTTCAAAAAATATTTCAAACAGAAGCTTTACCTTTATCAGGTAAGTAAACAAAATTTGTTGCATTTGCTCATTTTTAATTAAATAAAAAAATCTGGAGTGACTCCACTCGACTTTCCGAACATTGAGTAATTAACAGTTTTGTAGATAAAGTAAAGAAAGAGGAGTTGTTAAAAAACAAAAGAGATAAAACCATAATAAAGTGTTTGAGTATTTTTCTCCATATATTACACGATGTTTTATTTAACGCTACTGAACTTTGAGCCCATAGATCATAATGATAAAGAATTTTCGTTGTGTCCCTGTAAAAAACCTATAAATGCTAGATTCACCAAAATGCTTATAGTTAGTGCAACAGTGATTCATAATATTCATATAAATTTTCAGCTCAATTGAATAAGGCATTTAGATGCTATTGCACTTTTAACTAGTACGTTGTGGCCACCACATGACTTTCTCGAGGGGGAGGCGAAGCTCCTACACATACAAAAAAATTTTCCCAGTCGACTATATTATAAATAATTCTGGTAAATTTCATAATGATTATTAAAAAATAATTTTCTTTGTGCACATTTATACAAAATTTTGTACTATACCACCATGTTAAAAATTTAGAAAAAACGGGATGGCAACGCAACCTGTAAGACAATTTTTACCAAAACTTGATAGGCACTAATTTATGTCAAGGTGCAACTACATACCAATTTGTATGAAATTCTGTGGAGTAGTTCCTGAGATACAGTTGCCGCATAAGTTTGTCACACCCACGCAGAGACTGACAGACAAAAAGACAGACATTTTCTAAAAATGGTCAAATCGTGTTCTACAGCTCTCAAAACGTGTAAATCCATCAAAAACCCGAGGTCGAAAATTTTTACGAATCCAATACTTTCTTCTATTGAATATAGAAGAAATTAAAATTTGGTCCCACAGGCCATAATGATAAAGAATATTTCTTTGTGTCCCTGTAAAAAAACTGTAAGTGCTAAATTCACTAAAATCTATACAGTTCGTGCAATTGTGACCTATAACGTGTGCACAAATTTTTTGTTCAGATTAAATAAGCGTTTAGCCGCTATCGCACTTTTAAAAATTTGGCCCCATAGGCCATAATGATAAAGAATTTTTCTTTGTGCCCCTGTAAAAAAACTGGAAGTGCCAGATTCTCCAAACTCTATACAGATTGAGTAACTGTGACCTATAATATGTGTATAAATTTTTTGTTCAATTGAAGAAGGCGTTTAGATGCTATCGCACTTTTCAGATTTTGGTCCCATAGACCATAATGATAAAGAATTTTTCTTTGTGTCCCTGTAAAAAAACTATAAGTGCTAGATTCACCAAAATCTATAGGGTTCGTACTATGGTGACTTACAATATACGCACCAACTTTCAGCTTATTCGAACAAAGCGTTTAGACACTAGCGTGTTCACTCACACACACACACACACACACACACACACACACACACACATACATCATTGTAAAAATAGTGAAAACAGACTTAGGGGACTTCGAAACGTATAGAAACATCAAAATCTCAAATTCGGATTTTTGACATGATTACAATACTTTCCTCACTATAGTGTTCGGAAAGTAAAAAGGGAATTTTAATTAAATGAATCTTTTCTGAATTTTGGAAATATTAAGCATTATTTTAACAAACACTCCTCATTATTCAATGCAATATAATTATTTTTATAATATTGCATGCTTTTAATCAAGTACTTCATTTAACTAAGCTCAAGGGTAAAAGCAGCAGAATTTTAAATAAAACCATTGTTTCAGTATTTGTGATTTATTTCATTTTATTAATAATGTTACTTCACAATAAATCTCTTTCCTGCTTCAAATGTGCTGTTGCAGTAAAAGTAGATTTACAGTCAAAATGATAAGAAAAGAGGCAGTCCTTTCCTTTCAGTTCCATTAAAGTCATCCTTAGCAAATCAATGTTAATGAAAAATGGTCGTTCAGGGTTCCTTAAATTTTGAAGTTGCATCTTCAATGGGAGCTGAGTTCTCGAATTGTACAATGGATACACAGAACTAACGAATGATCATCAAACTCCTTCTGCAAATACCAACAGCATAAATAGCAGTAGATTATCAGTTGTGTTCAGACTATTGTTCTGAAGGGTCATGCCACATATTGTACTTTAAGCTATTAATCATTGTTTCTGCGTGAAATTCCTGCGTGAAATTTGCGTGAAATTCCTGCTTTGTGGTGTATTCAATGCTATTCACTTAACTCTTTTTTTTTTCCCCCACAATTGGTAGTTTTATTGGACTGTTTCCAGAATATTCGTAGAACAGTGACTTTTGTGATATGAGTGAGATCCTTATTGGACTGCTTCGAAAATATTTGTTGAATTGACAGTTGTATTGGATTGTTTCAAGAATATCAACAGTCCAATAGTTTTGTTGGACTGTTTTAAGAAGTTCCATTGGATAAAAGTGCATTCATCAACTGGAACCTGCCTGATTTTTTACAAACTGCCTCCTTCAAGAAAGTCAACATTTTCCATATGAATAGTTGTTGATTACATGTACACAATTTTTGGCACATATTCTAAATGGGCGTCTAATAACCTAAAAAACTTGGAAATCTGGGAAAAGTTGGGGAATTTTTACAGTAAAGGAAAATTCAGAGAATCTGATTAAAATATGTAAGAGCTAGAAAATTTTGAAAAACCAAAATCAGAAACTTAAATTGAATTTTTAAACCAAAATTGCTAATTTATATAAAGGTATATGCCAAAATGGGGTGGGGATGACTTGGAAAAGTTACATAAAATCAGAAAGTTGAAGTGCTAGCCACTCTATAAAAATAAACAAAACAAAATTAACTGGTTACTGAATATAACTCCTAAAGAAAGAATTAAATATTTGTCTTACTAATATATTTAATTCTAAGTATTATATTCTTCTTACACATACTTGTATTTAATAATTTTTGGTAAATCAAGTCCAAAAATTTGTTAAAAGCTTGTCTATTTGATTGTAGGCAAATATTCGGGACATTCTATCTCGAAAAAGTACTAATACTTGAATTTTCACATATGACTCTGTCAAGAGTGTTCTGACAATATGTTGATTCCAATAAAAACATCCTTTCAAGGGTTAAGTGCTATGAATGATGCCCTATGTAGATAAACAAGGTCTTAGGAGATAGTCTGCATTTTAACAATGTATAGACGGACAATAGTACAGCAAAACACCCTTTAATATTTTGCAAAACAACATTTAAGCAGCTATACTATCTAAACCAGCAGTCACCGACTTTTTCAACTTCATGAACCACTAAATTCACAATTAAGAATCCCATGGACCACTAAATTTATAATTTAAAATTTTGCAGACCATTAATATTACTGATAAAGAAACATAAATATATTTTTAGAATAATAAGTGAATGCCCATTTTATAAACATGAAACATTTTTAATTTAAAACATTTGCTAAAGCTTATTTTGTTAAAATATAAATACAAATACTTACTTAATTGTAAGAAAAATGCTTAAAAGTTGTTTGATAGCAATAAAACAATTATATGTGAAGAACATGAATACCTTTTAATTTCTTCTATATTATAAGAAATTTAGATGAAAAATTTAGCTACAGTGATAAATTACTATTTCCATATATAAAAACTATTTGTTTATTAAATCTAGTGATGTATATTAAATTATTAGATTATTAAATTCAATGGGATACTTTTGATATAGGGTAGGTGCTCCAGTGATTGGCATGCTCCAGTAATTCACATATATCCGAAAAAATTAAATAATAAAATCTTATATTTTATATATAAGAATTTTAACATTTTATGTCCAACACTGGAGCATAGGGTGCTAATAACTGGTAAAATGAATAACTAGCTGTGTCAAACACTGGAACATAGGGTGCTAATTGCTGATAAAATGAAAAACTGGCAGTGTCAATTACTGGAACATTGAGTGGGTGTCAAATAAAAATTCATAAAAAAATTAATTATCAAATGTGTATATTTTAACATATATGTGGTTCTGAATGTCTTTCATACCATATGTACTAACTTAAGATTTCTAAAAATATTTTCTGATCACTAGAACATTAAAAACATCAGAGATTGCTCTAAAAGTGTCAATCACTGGTGCATTTATCCTGCATTTAAAATCTTTGAAGAATTTGAATGTTCTAATAAATTTAAAACAGTTCCTAGTTACATACCAAATGCAGATTATTAATTCAAAGTGATAACTATGCATGATACTTAGAAATCAAATTTTTGTAATAAAAGATTATTTCATTTATCCTCTCTGTCATCTAGAAAATTCTGAAATCTAATGTGAGTATGAGTGACCCAAAATTTAAAATTAACATCATAGTTTCTAATAAGACTTAACAAATAAACTAGTATGTGTTCCTGCTCTCAGGAAAATTGTAGTATAGCAGCTTCACCTGTTAGCTGATATGCATCCAAATTAAATCAGCATAATGGCCTTCTCACATATCAAGTTTTGTTTGATTATACGCAATACAACTTGAGATATAACCTTCCCTTAAATTGTGGAAATTGCTGTTTAGCAGCATCACCAATTGAATTATTTTGGCACCAAAAGTTGATAAGCACTAATTTATGTCAAGGTGCATCTAGAAACAGTCACCACAAAATTTTTGTCACACATACACATGCACATACAGACAGACATTCTCTAAAAATGGTCAAATCGTGTTCTAGACCTCTCAAAACTTGTAAACCCATCAAAAACTGGAAGTCTAAAATTTTTACGAATCCCATACTTTCTTCTATTGAATATAAAAGAAAGAAAAATGTCAGACCATCAAAATTTTGCTGTGGACCACTACCAGTTGGCGACCATAGATCTAAATCATCTCATATCTATTTAATACAGAAGCCACCATCCGTTGAGAATTGACTAGTACTATTGTATAATTATAATATTTTTCTTATTAAAGAATACATCCTAGTTTTTAATAATTGTGTATTTCTGGTTAATTTCATATCGAATTGCCAGTTTATTTATTTTTTCCCTTTTCCAGATCTTCTTATGCTAGTTGCGTTAACGTCATCTGTGTTCCTTGTGTCTGAAGTGAAGAAATTTATTGAAAGAACCATTCGTCGTAGGCGGACTGAAAAACAGTTCTTTGATTCATATTATGTTTAACAAAATTGTAGCTGTATTCACTCTTTATTGCTGAACAAATGTATAGGGTGTGAAACGGACATTTATACTTAGATTTTATTTAAATATTTATATTTCATTTGCTTTTTATGCGCTGTGATGATTGCCTTTTAGCTCAGGGTGACCAGATTTGTAATTTTTGTAGGTTGAAAAAAATGTATAATTTGAGTATTTAATATGTTCATGAATTATCTGTATATATTAAGGTTTTATTATTGGAATGTAAATTTTTATATGGCTACACTATTTTTTTCCATATTAATTTAAGAAGAGCTTAAATTTGTTTATACCTGTGTTTGTTTACGCGTTGTATTTTAAAGAACGGAAAGAGAATTTGTGTTCTCATAATGCTTAACTAAGGATTTAGTTAAATCATAAAATCTTCACATTTTGTACACAATGTTACTGTTCTACTGAGACTTCATGTACCTCTCAAGTTATTAGAATATTTTTTAATCTTTTTTTTTTAAATTTATGTGAAATCATGAGAAAAGAGTTAATGTGTATACATTGATAATGAAGTATGTAGAATGTTTTTAAGTAATTTTTATTTTTAGGAAATATATTTCAAAGGAATTATTGTCTGAAGATTATTTAAAATTATTTTAGCATTATAGGAAATGTGGGGGTATCATAAATATTTGACATACAAGTGTCACATAATAAATATACTTTTCTTGGCTTTACAATTATTACCAAACAAAGTTATATAAAAATAAATCATATGCAACTAATTTTTAATTTTTTTTTTTTTTTTTAATTCCTTCTTTTTTATAAACTTAAACTACATGTTGATTTTTAATCACACGCATGAAAGAAGAAAATTAAATATTTCCAGTATAAAAACAATATCTTGCACAAATCAATATTTTTAACAGTGCATGTTTTATATTTAGAATAAATTGATTTTGTTATTCATTAATAAGTAAGAGCAGTAACTTCAATGATTTTTCTTCCCTAATGTTATTAGAAGATTTCTAATTATAGTCATAGGAAAGAAAAAAAAATTTTTTTTAATTAAAATATAATTTTCTGAAAAATTAAGAATTCGAAAAATAATTAAACATCCATTTAAATTCCTTGGAAAATCATTAATAATCCTTTTTCATTTGATTTTGTTTGTATTCTCGATAATTTTTTGCACATGAAATATTGAAAAGCTATTTTCATAAAATCATAATAGGGGAATAGATCAGTTAGAGTAATTAGGAGTATAATAATATCAGTAAAACCTATATGCAATTAAAGTATATTTTAAAGAGAGAATATCTCAGTCCTATGGAAAATCCCCCATATACAATTTCTAGTTACAGTGCACTGAGGGTTCGATTAACCAGGGTTTTCATTAGAAGAAAAAATTGGGTGAGAATTTCTCACCCTTTCTTCCGAAACAAAGTGAATCTTTAAAAAAAAAAAAAAAATGAGATTTCTGAAAATTGAGACCCCCGAATAAACTTTGAATAATAATTAATAGGTCTTTTACATGGATACAGGTAATTTGAGTTTTTTTTTTTTTTTTTTTTTTGGGGGGGGGGGGGGTTGATCAAGAATTTGCATATACTTGAGCTCATTAGAACCTAGTTAATCACATGTATTTCCTATTATAGGACAAATATAAATACAAAAGATATGGTTAAAAAAGTTTTTAATCAATTCCTGAAAAATGAAAAAGTGCACAAATTTCCCAGAATATTAAAATTTTTTACTGAGAAAATGAAAGAATATGCAAGATTCTCATTTTAATGGAAACCTTGTTAACGTACCTCTCTAAAATTTAAAAGGACCTCCGAAAATGACTGAAAACAGGGTGTTGAAAAATCACTTTCAGATTTTCATACTAAAACTATTTTTTTTTTTTAAGTTTGCCTATGCAAAAGAATGCACACAGTATTTTGGGAAGGTTCTATTATTTAAATACAGAAATCTGTATGTTCTAAATCAATAACCTGTTGATCCATGTAAGATTTTAATAGTGCAGGCAAAAACCATACAGCTAAACTGTAAACACGCACTGATTTTTTTGTCTCCAGTATTCTTATAAGGCAATATATGAAGGAAAAAGAACTTTAATCTGACTTATGCTGAAATATTTGAATTTAATATGTAGCATTAACTCCACTTATTGTCATCAGAAGCCAAAGGAGAAATTTGTTTATAGAATTACACATTACCTAACCTTATGGGATCTTGTGACCGGAGATAAAAAAAAATTGTGTGTAAGAGAGAAACCTTAAGTTTGCTTCTTTGTGTATAGAAATTAGAAAAATTTCTTCCAAATGAAAGGTGGACCCAAAATAATGTTGTGCTTCTAGCATCAAAGTTTAATCTGGCCCTGGGTGTACTTACTAAAAATTAATCAAAAAAATTATTATTAAAAAAAAAATCATTATTATTAAAAAAATATATATATTATTATTAAAAAAAAAATCACATTAATAAGTTTGTACAAACTTATTAATATGATTTTTTTTTTGTGTGTGTGTGTGGTTGTCCATTATTTTTATTTATAGCTTTTGCAGTAGCACTTAACTTTTGATATTTATAATAGTATTTCTATCACTACATAATTGAGTCTAATATTAGATTCATTGAGTATTACTTTACTTGTGGGATCATTGTAGTAACTCATTCTTAATACAGTTGAACCTCGTTAACATGAATCTCAAGGGGGATAAAAAATCTGTTCATGTTATCAGTAGTTCATGCTATCAGTAACTCAGAAACTAATCTTCATTTTCATTGGGATTGTGGAAACAGTTCATTTTAAAAGTAATTCACATTAAGCGTGTTCACGTTAACAAGGTTCGGCTGTATAAAAATATGTACATAGATTTTAAATCTTTCATTAAAAAAAAAAAAAAAAAAAATCTAACTTAATTTATAGTTTTATTGTGATTTTATATTTATGATTTTGATGATTAAGAAGTTGTCTGGTCACCCTGTCATTAAGAAATTTAAAACACTGTATTATATGTACAAATAAAATCACTTTTGCCTTATGCATATTTTGCACCAAAATCATATTTTTGTCTCCAGAATATAAATTAACAGTGTAGAAATTATGCTTCTTTTTCTCATCCCGGTTTTCATAAAAGTAAATTTTTTGCAGAAATCATTGCTATATGTGAATGAATTTGTTAAATTGTGGCCATTTTCCATTAAAACATTTGTTGTTGATAAACTTTATGTATTTGTTTATGAAGTTCAAATCTCAAATGATCCTTAGTAATCAAGTATATTTTAAATGATACTTATTAGGTTAATTTCTAATAACACAGTGTAAAAATAATTAATAGTTTAAATGCAGTTAAATGAGTCTTTATTCAAAATTTGTAGACAAAGATTCGTTTTTAAATTGCACCTGTAATAAGCATTTTTATTATGCAAGATAGAAATTTAAAAACGCTGATTCAAATGCTTTTTGTGGTTGCAAATTGATAACACTGCTCGGCATGAAATTTACCCACAACACCATTTTGGCAAATTCTTATGTAAAATGACCTCCTGATTCCGAATATGATGCCGATTTTGCCCTATCACACACCATTTTTTAGAGAGAGACCCCTGTTTTTATCACTTTTCGGTGATTTTGTGGCTATAAATTTGATTTTTTTTTTTTTTTTTTTTTTTTTTGGGGGGGGGGGAATTATTTTAACTGTTAAATATCTTCTGAAGGGCTACAGAGTTGGAAAATTCTAAAATGTGAACATTTGCGGCAAGGGGGTAATTTAGGGGGGGGGGGATTTGCTGCTGAGATTATCTCAGCGGCAAATCACATATATGTATTACATTTCTCATATTTTTTAATCTATTATTAATGTCATTAAATAAACATTATATATTTTTTGTTTTTAGCTGTTAAATTAATTCTTTTTCATTCTGCAAATCAAATTCATGATCATAAAATTACCGAACAGTAATAAAAATTGAGGTAGAGGGTGGTGTTTCTAGAAAACGGTGGGTGACTGAGGAAAATGAAAGTCATGTTCAGATTCAGGAGGTCAGCAAAAACAGTATCAGAGCTCGAAATTTTTTTTTTTTTTTTTTCCCAGCGCAGTGTAATTGAAAGAAATTACAAACCCTCTTCATTCTTAAACAAAGGCCCAGACATCAATAAAAGTTAATCTTTCATAATGAAGTTTTTACCCCTAGCTTCAATCACTGTAATTACTTGTAGAAAACAAGAGAATCCAAGATGAAGAGATGAATTTTTCCTTGGATAATACTTACCGAAAGTAACTAACGTTTTGCAGTCCTGAGGTCTCTGGTTTATCAGGAATTATGACTTTCAAGATACTGAAAATGACCCTACTACAGTGCTAAAATATCAATAAAATAATGATCATTTATATAATGTCTTGCTGTCATTAAATATTTTCTATTGTTACATGTGTGTTTTTGATGATACCTTATTTAGACACAAGAACCGATGTGGTAAGGAATTTATTTATTCATTAGAATATTAACTGCAATAACAGAGACATTAAAATCGAATTACAGAAAGATCACAAATCTATAAGGCCACAAGCACATACCATAATAATAATAATAAGTAAAAAACTTTGAATACACACCATAAAATAGAAGAATTTGCAAGAATTGTTTTGGATCAAAACACATTCCTTCTTCAGGCAAAGTAGGCATGAGTACTGCTGTTATTTATTTATTACTTGTAAAAACCAATTCTGTGGTGTTTTTTTCACAACAAAACATAATAATATTCAGTTTGAATTTAGGGTGGATTCTATTCAGAATTTTCCAAAGTTTATGAGAAATCTCACATTAAAAATTTAAGGAAAAATTATGTAAATTATATATATAATGTGTAGGAATAATACACATGCGAGTATGAAACAGCACCTCAGAAAATTTTGTTTTGCTCAAAATCAGCCCTGTTCAAAACATAGTAATAAAAGGGGTAAACATGTCCTCTAATATCCTGTTTAGAGCAGAACAAAGAGTGCTTCTTTTTTTTTTTTTTTTTTTTTTTTTTGGGGGGGGGGGGGTAACCTCCCTTCAGGCCCATATTATTGCATGGGTAAGCTGGGACTTTCCCAGGGGCCTCTCAAAAGCCATAATATAATATTAAATTGCAAAATATTCCCTTTTATTTCAATAAAAATTTATATTATTATATTTGCATGTATAAACTTTCTCTTTAAAAAGTATACTGAACTTTCTCAAAAACAGAATTTTCACTTGGGATATATTTTGCTTTTTCTATTTCTGCTGACTCATCCAGTGCCTAAATAGTTGACCTTGAATCAACAGATGCCGGGTTCGTGTCCCTGTTCAGGCAGGAAGTTCATAGTGACTCGAAATTCATTTTAATCAGTAGGTTTTGCTTTAATTAAACCTAGTATATAAAATCAATCCAAAGCTGACAATTCTATGACTACTAAAGAAGATGGGTTCTGTTTAGTGTAAATTAAAAATTTTATACAATGCACTTATACATCCAGCCTCAAAAATATTGTTTATGCATTGTACATATGACTGACTGATCATCTAGTGTATATAAATAATGTTCTCGAGGGACCCCCAATTTCGCTTTGCCCAGGGCCCTAATCTGTCATGATCAGGGCTTGCCTCCCTTAGCCCTCTCCCCAAAAATAGTAACAATAATAAATAAATTTATTGTAATAGTAATAGGACACCAGAGAAAGCTAGGAAATTATTTTTAAGTTAGTAGTGCTCCCTATTGATGAGTAGTAACTCAATTTTATGGGGAGGGAGTGGGGGAGATAAGGTTCAAACTTATCCTAAACATGCTAGAAGGAATAGAAATTCTTACCATCATATTTCATAAAAATAATACCGATTGAAGTTTTGTTAATTCATGAGTATATTTTTAATTCTCTTAATATTTAGAAATAAATGATAGATCCTAATTTAATCCTAATGTAGCGACGTCATCAACACCATTCAAATATAGATAATCCTAATTTACTGATGGACAATGGGTTAACCTTTCGTCCAGAGGTACGGCGCTGGATTACTACCAAAATGACCTCGGTTCGAATACAACCTACCGCAACACACATTCTCCTTGACCACAGACGCTTCAAGTTATTAACTTCGCACTATGGCAATAGATGGCAGCGCCACCAAAAACCCGAGCAACAAAGTCTGTGAATCACTGTTCTCACAGCACAAAAAGCCTGTCACACCCCACGCCTTCAACTCACCGCATCAATAAATACAACTGCTCCTTCATCTTGGGAAAACGGGGCAACTGACAGCACAATCTGGTCATTGCTACCGTCTACAGCAGTAATATTGCTCGTACAACGGTGTACTCTCTAGGAGGGGGAGTACTGTAGCAACGCCATTCAAATGTAGATAATCCTAACTTACCGATGGACAATGGGTTAACCTTTTGTCCAGAGGTACGGCGCTGGATTACTACCAAAACGGCCTCGGTTCGAATACAACCTACCGCAACATGCATTTTCCTTCACTCATTAAATTTAAGATTTGATTTGTTGCTCTATGATCATTTTTTGGATACTATAGTTAGAGTGGGATTTACAATTTAAAGTAGTTTCTGAACCACTACGACCATCCATACCTGCAATGGGATTCACACTTGGTCCTATTGGCCAGGTGTGGATGACAACTGAGCACTAACAATTCAACCACGTTGACTCTGAAGGAGAACATTTTTCTGGTAAGGGCTGTTTGGGTTAAAGAGTTTAACAAAAGGGTTTAACTTTTTAATGCTCATTGGTTTCACAGTGAAACCAAACATTTGAGCATCATTCAACATTTTTTTTTTTTTATGCAGCAGTTTTTCAATTTTTTCTTTTTTTTTTTTACTGTTCTTAAACATTTTTTCTTTTTTATTCGAAAGATAACAGCACTACTTTAAAATTTAACAGATGTTTCAGAGGAAGCTAAATGCAGAAGTCACTTGACATTTCCTGCTAGGCATGAGTGTGTCTCACTAGTTTGATGATGTACTTATGTCTAACTTTTTAACTTATTATTAAAAGGCTGAGGTATTATTTTCACATGAAACAACTTTTGAGAGTTTTTCCAGTTTATAATGTTTACTTACAAAATAAGGTTAACATGTACATATTTCTAACTAAAAACTTCTCAAATTAAGAATGTTAATTTCTCTTTTTGTATATATTTTTAGAAGCAGCTATGTGTATAATAGCTATTTCTGAAATTAGTTTAGCAAGTTAAAAAAAAAAAAAAAAAAATTAGTGAACTTAAAGGATTAAAAAAGTTCTTATATACAGTTCTACACTAACTTTGTCACATGTGCAATGTTTTCTGTAATTGAAATTGAATTTCTGTGATATTTTTCTTTGTCAAAAGACTAATGTTGGAAAGAAGTATTAGCCGTACAGATTTTCTGTATTTCACCATTATGCAGATATTGCACTTTTTAAAATAAAATATAGGCTTAGTACCTTTACAGGAAAAGGTTATGCTTTTAATATATAATAGAATTTTGTAAGAAAATTTATAACTTAAAAGTATTATTTATTATTGTTTTTATATGTACAGTAAACTTCTGATTATCTGCAGAATTGGGGGTGGCTCAGCAAATGCTATTCACTTTCCTAGATTTTTTGCCTTCTCTTTTCATAATGTTTAATATTAATAGTATGCCTAATCGTAAAAATCAGTATTTTCTTTTTTAAATATAAATCATAATTTATTGTCACAAAAAAAGCAAGACTGCAGATAATTAAGAGCTTATTGTAATTTATCTGTTTTTTTTTTTTTTTTTTAATTAAAATAATGTTCATATTACTTTTTTTTTTTTTTTTTTTTTTTAGTACATTACATTATTACATGTTATTACTCTATTTATAATCCTGCATAAACAAATCACCTTCCTGAAAAATTCTTTTTGGTATTCAAAAACTTATTCTTTAAATGTTTTTAATATTTTTTCACTTAATGAATAATTTTTAAGAATTTTTTTTTTTTTTCAGTTAATTTTGTTTATTTTAATTTTCATCATTTCATGTTTGCTTCAAATTACATCAAAAGTTTTTAAAAAATTGCCATATGAATCAACATAACTCGCCTGCAAATGTCTTAAAAAAAATAATATTAATGAGAATGGAATTCAATACATAAAATGTTCAGTAATTACTTTTAAGAAGTAAATCTGCTGATGTATAAAGTTTAAAAAAAAAAAAAACATGGAAAAGAAATGTTAAAATCAAACCAATAACTATAGATATGTTTTCTTTAATCTTCCATTATTTGCGTCGATGCACGCACAATGTATACTTCTTCAATTGTTGTTTTTGTACACTATATGAGCAGGATGCATAAAAATTAGAACTGCAATTAAATTCCTGGAAAGATCCATACAAAATAAAATCACCAGCTTCTTTAAACGAATCTCAAATAATAAATATTCAAAAACAGTACTGCTGCGTATTTAAGGGCCCTCTTCACTCACCGCCGCCGGAAACCGAAGCTAATGTTATTCTATGGGAAATTTTTCTTTACAAATAACTTATTAACTAATACATATTTTTAAATTCTGTTTTTACATTTTGAAAATTTCCAGCTGTTAAATTGACGGACCTTTTTTAAAAAATTATTTTTTTTTAATTTTTTATATTTTATTTTGAAGCTACAAAATACGAATTTTCAATACTTGAAATTTTTTCATTTTGCAATTTCAAAATAAAATAATATATTTTTAAAAAAGGTCCGTCAATTTAACAGTTGGGAATTTTCTGAATGCGAAAACAGAATTTAAAAATATGTATTAGTTAATAAGTTATTTGTAAAGACAATTTCCCCATAGAAAAATATTGGCTCGGGCTTCTGGCGACGGTAAGTGGAGAGGGCCGTTAAGAGAAAATAAATTGCATTAGAAAAACAGTGGAAATAAAATGGGGGTAATGTATAAAGTTAAATACTATTGGATATTAAATGGATTTAAAATTGGTAGCTGAAGCATTCAGTTTTCAACTTTTAACGTTGAATTTTAAATATTTTATCTTAATTTGTGAATTATATTTTATGTAAAACATTCATATGAACAATTTGTTTTTGTTAAAAAAAATTCATATTTAATTTCACAAAGGCAAACATTATCCTTAAATGTTCTTGTAATGCTGAATGTTTGTATGTAAACTTACATATGTACTTATTTTAATCAAATCATGTAAAATAATCTGTATATATGGTTCAAAATATTTGTTAAAACAAATTGACTAAAAATTCCTTTTGCATATTGGCAATCAAAATAAAATTAGTGTATTTATTCTGTTGTTTGTTGTACCTGTCAGTTAAAATGAATCATTTAAATCACTGATTGAACAGAACTATCAACTATCAGTCAGACTGTTTCATCAGAAATATCTGTACTGATAAGTATAAAGAATTTAAGTCCAAAAATGTCGATTTTGAGTTGAGTACATAGTCAGACTCAGAAAAAAATTCTCTATCGATTGGTATAAAAGATTTAAATCGATGTCATTTAGTCTTTGAGAAAATCCATTGGTAAAAAAAGATTCAAGTCAGAAATTTAGCATTAATCATTGGTATACAATATTTAATTCATTTTTTTCCCTTTATTAAATGAAGGTTGACAATTACTGAATGATATAAAGGGTATAAATCAACATAATCCCTTTTTCCTAATCGATTCTTCTGATTAGTTTTTAGTTAGTTTAACTTTATTTTTTGTCTCCTGAAAAATCAAGAATATGGACTTAAATCCTTTATACTTATAAGTACAGATATATTCTTTTAGTTTTTGTTAGATTTAAAAAACCTGCAAGACCTTATAAAATTTGTGTGCTCTTTCAAGAACTTTTTTTTTTTAAATATAATCCTTCAAACTTTAATTTTTATCCTGCACAGCAGACAAATCCAATCACATATGCATACATTTAAAAGGATTACTTCAAATATGGTCGTTTAGAAATTGACGGAATATCTATATAGTATTTCTCTAACGTGGACCAGTTACGATTATATTTTGTCGAAACGGTACGATAATAATGTAATTAATAAAATACATGAGGATAAAAAAAGTTTATAAATGGACAATATTTAAGCACACGGACGCAACTCAATGATCTAATAAGAAAAAATGTCAACATTTGTCTAATGAGATTGCTTTATGAAAAAATGTAATTTCAATAGTTTCTTCTTCAAAACATTTGCAAGTATCATTTTAAACATAGCAATAGTCTAAAGATATATATGCAATGCTTTAAAAAATATAAATTATTATCATAAATTGACTAAAAAACGCAATCATAAAAAGTGTAATCAAAATAGGAATTAGTTTTTTTTTTTTTTTTTTTAAACAAAAAAACTGTGCCAAAATAAATAAATGAAGAGTCATCGCTAACAGAACGACAAAATTTTAAAGGTGTCATGAGGTTCCTATACCAAAACTGTACTGACTGCGGCAGTATGAAAACTGAGTCTTCAACCATGAATTTTATTTTGAAACCTTACTTTGAATGATTTTGGCATCACTACTGCATAATATTGATTTGGTTCTAATAATTTGATTTCTGGTAAATTAAAATTTTAAATAGATGGTGAAATTGGTACAGTAATCATGAGTTTCAAATTTTTAAGGTAAAAATAAGAAAAGAAATAAAGTATGAAAATTTCGCATGGGTTTGCTAGTTTATTATATTTCTAAATTGAAAACAAGCTTTTGTACATTTGAATATGTTAATTTCAAAGTGTTTTGTTCTGTACGAAGATGATAAAATATGCTTTGTAGAAATACCTCACACAGAATGCAATGTATTAGAATTATTTTTAATATTACCATTTACATGCCATAGTAAACTTAAACAACATAAGAGTATGAGGGCCTAATTACACTATTTGAAACAAGCAAAAATTTTTGCTTAAAATATAAGAAAACTGGTCGAACGTTAATAGGTTTTCAGATGCTGACTAGGCAGATGATTTAGATATAAGAAAATCAAACACTGGTTATATTTTTTGACTTGCTGGGAACCCAATACGTTAGGAGTATGAAAGCAACAGAGTGTAGTTTCATCGAGCACCAAAACTTAATATAGTTTCTCAGAATGCTACTAAAGAAACAATTTATGTACAAATTTTTCTAAATGAGCTGAATTGTATCTCAAGTAACCCAGCAATGATTTTCTCTGACAATCAGAGTGTGCAAAAATTAGTTAAGAATAATGTTTATCACCCAAGGAGCAGGCATAATTCATCATTTTTTTATTACAGAAGTTTTCACTCAAAATATTAAGATACAGTTGATGCCCGGTGTCCCTTTGTGTCCCACAGCAAAAGGTCTTTATAAATGAATGGTCGCTATAAAAAAAAAAAAAAACTTGCATGCTCAACAGGTAGGTCCATAAAATATAGGAAGAGATTTTAACTAAATACATAAATTTTCATCATTGCATTAAAATTTTATCATTAAAACTATTAATTTTATAATTAAAATTAAAAATATAATTTTTATACTTACAAAATATTTATTTTCTAAAGAAAAAAATCAGAAATGGTTGTTTGTCTTTTCTGCATATAAATAATTTTTGTAAAGCATAATTTTCAATTTCATTTAAAGTTGATAAATAATGTTCTGTATTTCCTTTCAAAAAAAATATTTTAAAATCTCAATAGCTCCTAAAATATTTTTCATGCTAGAAGGTTTCGGCACTATCTATTCTTCATCCAATGATGAAGCAATTTTTTCCAGTACACAATATCAAGAAATTAGTTCATTTTCAGACAGGTTTTCTACTCATTCTAGGCCATAATCAATCATAGCATGCTGGCCAATAACAAGTCAAGTTTTCATCCAACTTCATTTTGCAGCATTTCCTCCTCTTCATTGAAATTTTCATCTTGGATTACCTGATCAGTTATTTCAGCAGTGGATTTTTCTGGTAGTTTTTATTGGTCTAGCATGATGAAAGAATTCTTGATGTTTTTTTCTTTGTCATCATTCCATGCTGCTTTGCAGTGGAGCAAAGTTATGAGGATATTCACTTTGTAATCTTCACTTTCGTCAAGTGCAGAGATAATTCTTCTCTACAGCAATTTCCTGTAATTATGTTTCAAGCTCATAATGACACCTTGATCTAGAGGCCGAAGAATAGATGTAATATTGAGTAGAATATATTCTTGATTTCAAACCTTTTATTTCAGGATGAGTCTTAAGTTATCAGTTACAAGAACAATTTCTTTATACTTAAACTTAATTTTCATTTGTTTATCCAAGCAATGTAACAGCACGTTGTAATGGGACTATAAGATTCTGAATGGTTGTTATACCAGAAGTAAAATAACATAGAATGCATAAGGAAACAGTTGGAGATTCTGTCACTGGTCATTATAACAGGGCTGCCAACCTCTGGGAGCGCTAAAGTGTAGTTAACAAACAAGAAAAAGTGTAGTTTTAAGGTACAAAGTGTAGCCGCTAAAAAATAAGAAAATGCTTAAAATAAATAAGCATAAAATCTTTTGTTTACATTAAGACTTACTTTCTGAAATTTATTGACTTTAACAATCAAACATACAAAATATCACTGCATTCTTTTAAAAATAACATTGCACATAAAATTTTTTCTGGAAATTATCGAAATACCTAACAACAATTAGTTTAACAGCATTTTGATCAGTGCTTTCATCAGTTGCCATCGAAAACGGCGAATGTTTCAAATCGCCAACGATATCAGAACAGGATATTTTTGCAATGCATTTCAATAGGGCCGCCGTCTTTGTTCTACCGCTAGGACACTGTCTGGCAATTTTTGAATCCGGGTACATAGCTCTAAATAAATTTCCAGCATGATTTGCTGTAGAAATTGGAACATTATGTCACTTAGAAATGATGTAAAGAGCATTTCTGTTTTGGTAGTCTTTGATGCTGCACCACTTTTCACATAAAAACTGGATGGCAAAAGCTTTATCGTTGCTTTTATTTTACTTAAATGCTTGTGTCAGCTTGTTGCAATATGACGCGAACAATCATAAAGTCCACGATGATTTACGCGAAAATTGCTATTACATATTGCACAATATGCCTCATGGGATGAATCTACAGAATGCAAACACGGCCACAGAATCTACAGATTGTAGCAGAATACTCCGATAGAGATTTTTGATCAGGAATTTTTTTTTCTTCTTTTGTATTATCATCATCATCGCATATTTTAACTAAAAATACTATTAAATAAAAAACTAAATAAATTTCTACACTCTTAAGCAAAAAATAAGAATAAATAAATACAGAAAAGCAAGTCTAGCCAACAACAAACGAACAACACCGAAAATCGAAAGTAAACAGATTAGACAAGCTCTAGCGATAGAAAAGGACTTCTCCAAACATCCAATCACCATGCATACACAGTCACGCTATCGTCACAGTTTATGAGGAGGAAATGAAACAACCTATCAACCTCCGGAGTTTTCAAGCTACTTCATTCATAACAGCGATTTGGAAATACAGTGTGAAATCGTAGTTCGCTCGTTGTAAACAAGATGATGGTGGGGAAAGGAAAAGTGTAGCTTTAAGTATACGATGTGTAGAGTGTAGTAGAAGCAGGCTAAAGTGTAGTTACTACACCAAATGTGTAGTTGTTGGCAGCCCTGTTATAATGGAATGGTCTTTATAGACTGTATTAAATATGTATACAAAGTTCAGCAGATTTACTGAAAAAAAAATCCTCTGATGTTGACATAAAATTCACTTTCTTTGGACATGTGTTATGCTACATGGAGAAAATAATTTGTATAGGAAAATGTAGATTCATTGTGGTGGCTACAATATGTTAGTACTGCTTTTAACATACTTTGCTAGTTTGATTAAAAAAGGATAAGTTTATATTGCTTATTTACTAGTATTTTCTTTTAAGTCATTAATCAACTAAAGGCCCCAACTTTTTTATACACCCCCTGCCTCCCCCCAAAAAAATGCAAAACATTGCATCACTTTCTTTTATACACATTGAAATACAGGATGCCTAAATATGTTCACACCTTTTTAATTGTCGAATGGCTGGGCATTACCAGGTATGACTGCTTACAGTATTATTTAGTGAAAAACAGGTTCCTATCTCGAAAATGGCACAAGATAGGGGTGGGGGGAAATCATAAGCTGTAGAGCATCATCGATTTAATAGGCATGAATGCTAAAATCGGAACAATCACATATGCTTGTGTGTGTAAACAGCCTCCTCTTTCAGACAACTGACACGACAAATGGAATTAGAACTATAGCCATAATACTAAATTAATGTAGTGCTTACATTAATTTTATGGGTAAAGAAGTTTTTAAGTTTAAATATAACCATGTTTTCAGATGCCTCTTAAGAGTATAGTGATCACTAAAAAGGCCAATAAAACTGCGTTGCAAAAAAAAAAAAAAATATTTCCAGCTCTGATACCATTCTTGCTGATTCTTATGTAAAATGACCTCCTGAATCCGAATATGACTCCCATTTTCCCTGTCACCCACAGTTTTCTAGGGACACCACCCCCTCCCTCAATCTTTATCACTGTACGGTAATTTTATGGACATGAATTTGATTTGGAGAATAAAAAAGAATTAACAACTTAAAACAAAAAATATATAATGTTTATTTAATGACATTAATAATAGATTAAAAAAAATATGAGAAATGTAATACATAATTTCAGTGGCAAATCCCCCCCCCCCCCTCTAAATTTTCCTCTTACCGCAAATGTTCATGTTTTAGAATTCTCCAACTCTGTAGCCGCTCAGAAGATATTTAACAGTTAAAATAATCCTCTCCCCCCTAAAAATCAAATTTATAGCCATAAAATCACTGAAAAGTGATAAAAATAGGGGGCCGTCTCTAAAAAATGGTGGATGATAGGGCAAAATGGGCACCATATTCGTAATCAGGAGGTCATTTTACATAAGAATTTGCAAAAATGGTGTTGGGACAATTTTCATGCCGAGCAGTGTAATCATCCTAACATTCAAGAACTAGTCGATTCTGTTTCGACAGGGTGGCTAACATTAGAACTTTTCTAAATCATCACTTTCCCTGACTTACGTTGTTTCTTTTCTAAAAAGGTTAGCGAAGAATTTAGCAGTTTACAATAAAGATCTCGGAAATACGGCTTATTTCCACAAAATTTATCAAAATTCCCGGACTATTCTATGACTTTTCCAGACTCACTTAAATTCTCTGACTTTCCTTGACTAGTAGCCACCCTGTTCAACAAAATCAGTACATTAATTTTTGAGAAAAAGTGTCCACTGCTTTTTTAAAGGGTCTCTGGAAGACAAGATCTAACAGCTAAATTTTCATATTTTTGATAAAATTTTTATAAAATACAGGGTTGCCACATTACCAGAAATAGTCAGGGAATTTGAATATTTTAGCCAGAATCTGGAAAAGTCAAGGAATTTCATATAGTGATTGCAAAAAAATAAACAATATTTCTGCCAACATAGGATCACTTTTCTGTTTTCTCTGTCTTAGCTAGCACTATTTGTTTTAAACACCCCCACCCTTCTTTTCTTATCTCTTTTATAAGCGACAGATGCTATCACTATATGTAACTTTGTATTTTCAAGTGATACTATAATTATTCTTTTAAGTTTTATTTTAGGACGATAGCTTAATTATTAAATTTAATTATACCTTATAATTTGTCCTTTTAATTTTCATATGCATTTCGGATGCATTCGCATCCTTTCTCAGATGAGTTGTGACTTCCATCGCTGCCGGTGTTTTTGTTGTTTTCATCTTGGCTTCCTCCCTTCATTTCACTTCGTTTCTTCCGGTTTTTAAAGATCAAATGGTTCCAATTCCTGGGGATAGAATATGAATGCGCGCAAACACGCAATGAGCTCAATGTTGTCCTAAAAACCTTTTTTCATATCATTTTTCAAAGTTTTAAAACATTTATATTGCCTATTAATTATGAGGAGAGCTTTTTTTTTGTTTTAAATGGATAGCGTTTAGTGCTATGTAGAAGTTAAATTTAATTTGAAAAATATAAACAATACAATGTATTGGTTTAGTATAATAGTTAAAGATAAGTTTTATTAAAACAACTTTACTTAAAGATATAACTTACCTTTATTCTTTATTCAAGCAAATAACTTATCTTTTCTTATTTTTAAATACTTTTGAAATTATATTTCTTCATTTAATTCATATAGGATAAAATTGTAATTTTTGTTTACATTCTTTGAACACATCGTTCAGGCCAGTTGAATTCCAATATGGCGCTACTTACTTTTGCGACCCATAGATGGCGTACGTATTCAGCGTCGTCCGTTGTCACGGTAACGGATTACGTACGATGGGCGTGTTTTGGATCGCCTGGAAGGGAGAAATGTGTAGCCTGGTGATTGGCTGTTCTGGAATCCGGTGATAAAAGTATATAAGGATGTATTGAATAGCTTTAACTCTCTCTTGCTTATAATTTTCGTTTGTATTTACGATGATTTGAAAAGTTTAAATACGTTTTAAGTATTTTTAGTTTGCCTCAAAGTATGAGGGCATTTTTATTTTCTGTTTATTTAAGTTGCAGTATATATTAATGTTATTTGAAGGCCAGCATCCTTTTTGTGCTAATGCTGAGCAATGAAAACATTAATTCTACTTATAAGCAGTTAGTTTTTGGTAAATAGTTTTTCCCTCATGGCAAGTTTTCTAACTATCACTAGCAAAGTCTATATTTCCTGTTAAGTTTTTTAAATTTCTTGTTAAGTTTTAAAATAAATATTGTTATGGATGTTAAACTCTGTTTTTATTTAAAAACTGCACACTATGCCTTGTTACATAAAAGTATGAGCCAAATATTTCATTGCAATCTGCTGGATATATTTTTAACATGTTAAGACAGTTAATTTAGTCTACATGATAACACTCAATTAATGAGCGCGAACACGCAACTATCTCCAGGAATTGGAACCATTTGATCTTTAAAAACCGGAAGAAACGAAGTGAAATGAAGGGAGGAAGCCAAGATGAAAACAACAAAAACACCGGCAGCGATGGAAGTCGCAACTCATCTGAGGAAGGATGCGAATGCATATGAAAATTAAAAGGACAAATTATAAGGTATAATTAAATTTAATAATTAACTATAATTATTTTTCCCTTGATGCAGTCAATGCTCAATATATGATTAGACTGAAATTTTCTTAGAATATTTCTGGAAAAAACAATTGTTCTAAGTGTTTTGAAATTTTGCCATTAATTCACCAATTGTTTTTGGAATTGCTTCTTCAGTAACAATATTTTTTTGAGATAGACCATAAGTTTTCAGGTGGGTTCAAGTGAGGTGAATTACCAAGCCATTTTGACCTCCCAATAATGTCAATACTATTTGCATTCATAAACTCTATAGTTCCCTTGACAGTATCGAGTGTAGTGCGATCTAGCATGATGATTCTTCTCATTTTGGAACAGGACTCTTATTGACCAGAGCATCAAAATTAAAGAAGTAAAACTGCATTTCTGTAATACTGAGCATTAACGGTTTGTCCTAGAGAAACAATACGCAATCTTGTTATACCTCTTACACAAATATCCAGGGTTTTCTTTTTGACGTCAAACATTGGTTTAAACCATCAAAAACCATAGGTGAAAAATGAAAACTATAATCTAAAATAGTTTTATGTATATTTTTAAGCTGCTATGTACATAAATTAATGTTAATTATATATAAAATATTTACACTTTTTTTTTCTTCCAAAAAAAGAAAAAAAATATGTTAGGAAATTTTTCGATGCATCATCTTAAGGGAAGAGTGAACGTTTTAAATCTTTTTTGTAAATTGTCTTAGAGCTATGAAAATATGCATATATATCTGCCAAATTATAGTAATACAATTAAGTATATTAAAAATTCTGTAAAATTAACTAAATTAAAAAAAAAAATTAAATGTTTTCTGTTAATTATTCATTTTTCCTCCTCACTTAAACATTATTATGGTTTAAAAATATACCGTAAAATCCCGAAAATAACCCCCTTATCGAATATAACCCCCCCTCCCTTTTCTGGCTGAAAGTGAAATGTCTCCGTTATTCTGAAAGTAACCCCCCCCCCCTTTTCTTTTCTCCATCCAACAAAGTTACATCCAATCTTCGGGCACACTTACGGTACGTCGGCATTGCAAGTTAAGTTGGCATTGAATTAAGTTTTAATAATATTTATATATTATTTCTAATTTAACTAATTTTTCATAAAGTGTTGGATGCATGTTATCAATGGAATCATTACACAGTTTTTTTTACCTTTAATGTAAGAAATTACCTTTAATATTTCCTTTTAAGTAAGTACCGTAAAATCTCGAAAGTACCTCCATCGAATATAACCTCCCCTCCCTTTTCTTCATTTTTTAAAAGAATCTTGATTATAACCCCCCTCCCCCCCACCTGAAATTTATCCATTTTGCTTTTAATGAAAATTTTTAACATTTATTTTTTTAATTAACAAATCCACAAAGAAATATCCAAATATTTCAGGATATATTATTAAATTTTAACAATGTAAAATCGTGGTATAAAATTAAAAATCAGTTAACAGAAAGCATTTTTAAAATGTGAAAAGAAATTATTTTACTTGATTTAGTATAGTTTGAGAAATTTTAATGTTTTTACACTTCAATGCATATAACTGTAAATTTTTATACCTTTAAGACATTAATTTATAATATATATATATATATATATATAAACTGTCAATCATACCCATAATTTAAAATTGCATTATGCAATTCATATTGAAATTTTAGTTCAGCTAGTCATGCCTCATGCAATACCTTAAAAATCATGCAACATTAAAACATACTATTGGCTACAACCCAAAGTGAAAAGACATAAATTAATATATTTAATAAAGCTTCCTCTTTGAAAGTAAGACTGCAAAAATTTTAATAACTTTTAAGTGCAATAAGTAAGTACTTCACCTTAGAATATACAAATTTCTATATTCGAATTTTTGTATTTAAACAGAATCACTGACATTCATAAGAAACACATAATACAGGGTGGCGACAATCGGGGAAATCATGGAAAAATCAGAGTACTTTATGAATCATGGAATTTTGTAAAATCATGGAAACTTTTATTTTTCCCAGCAAGCATGATTGAAAGATCACTAAACAGGTGTTATCTTCACTATGACTGCACTGGAATGGCTGTTCTCTAGTTGAATCTCACCAAGTTAACATTAAAAAAACTTGGGTCATAATGACAAAAAATTTGGTGTTTTTGATCATTATGAAAATTATTTTCGTGAATATCTTAAAAACAGAAAATCATATAAAGTTTAAAAAAAAAAAAAAATCAAAACTATAATAACAAACCATTTATTGGGTTGTTCGGATTTTTTTTGGCACTAGAAGATTTATTTTTTTACACCGTCACACTTAAGCTATCTTGACTTTCTATATAAAATTCTGCTTGTTGGTGAAAAAGTTTGTTTGGTTTTGCACAATAATTTCAGGTGAGTATCCTATCAAATATGAAAGTAAAAAGCATTCATTTTCAGTATATTTTGATCTTTTATTATTGAAAAGGCAAAAATGCTATTCAAGCAAGAAAAAACTTATCTGATGTGTATGAAAATGATGTAGTGACAGAAAGCCAGTGCCTTTAACTAGTTTGAAAAATTTTGTTGAAGATTCTGGAAGGAAGACAAAAGAATTGATTGATGCAAACTGCCAAATAACAACTCGCAAGATCTCAGAGAGATTTATTGAATTCAACCATTCATGATCATGTGAAACCCTTGGTTTAATTTCTAATCTCAATATATGGGACCCACGTGTTCTTGCAGAAAGCAATTTGCTCCATTTCATTGATGTCTGTGATTTGCTTCTCAAACATCAAGTAAATGATCCATTTTTTTAAGTGACTCATCCCTAGGGATTAGAAATGAGTTTTTTATAACAATGTTAAACACAAGAGATCATGTACGCAGTAAAAAAGATTAACCAACTCAAAAGTACTCTGAAACCCAATATTCATCGAAAAAAGGTGATACTATCTGTTTGGTGGGATTTCAAGGGAAATTCTTTTTAGATCTTTTAGCAGACAATACCAAGATCTGTTCTGATGAACACCGACATTAATTGAACAAATTCACTGCAGGGTTGGTTTTTTGACATCAAAAACTGGTTTAAACCGTCAAAAACTGTCGAAAATCATATGGGAAAATTGGAAACTGTAAAAATCTTTTTTGTGAATTGCAATAGCACTACGAAAAATTGCATATGCAGATGGTAAATTATAGTAATGCAATTAAGCATATTAAAATTAAAAACTCTTTAAAACTAACTAAATTTTACAAAAAAAAAAAAAAAAATAAATAAAAATCTTACTCTTTTTTTTTTCTGTTATTTTTTTTCCCCTCTTCACTTTAACATTATGACTTAAAAATATTAAGTTATTACTCAGTTTGTGAATTCAATGCTGAAATTCCAATGAAAATTTGTAGCATTCATATATATATATATATATTTAACAATTAAGTAATTAAATCATATCAATGAATTCACAAAGCAATATCCAGATATTTTAGAATATATTGTTAAATGATAATAATGTAAAATCAAGATTTAAAAATTAATTTGATGCGAGCATTTAAAAAAACTGAAGGAATTTTTTTTATTTAAATACAGTTTGAGAAATTTTAATATTAATGTATTATTTAATATTACATTTCAATGCATATAAATCCAAATTTTCATTCCTTTAAGACATTAATTCATAAAAGAGGGATGTACTGTCCATTATCTTAATTTAAAATTGCATTATGTGATGCATATTAAAAATTTAGTTCAACTAATCATGCAATACCTCAAAAATTTTTAATTGTACAACATGCTATTGATATTGATAACCCAAAAGGAAAAGATATGATGCAATATTGCACAGTAATTTTATTCATTGGGATAGAATACTTATGGCACCTTTTAATTACATTTAATAGAGTATTTTGTAAAATTCTTGATAACTTAGTGTAATAAGTAGTTCACCTTAGAACATACAAATTTCTATATTCGAAATTTTGTATTTTGTAAAGGTAATAAATATAAATTTTTTGTACTTAAACAGAAATCATTGACATTCATAGGAAACAGATAATACTCTTCTAAAAATTATTTTTAACCATGGGAAACTTGTAAACTAACCACTCTTTTTAAGACTAAATTATTTCGTTTCTCTAAATAGGAATACTTCATTGTTAAAATATACTAAGAAGTGTAAAATTTGAGGTTTTTGACATGACAGTTTAAACTGTCAAAAACCTGCCAACCCTGATTCACTGAAACAGAAAAAGCCAAAATTGATCAATAGAAAAGGTGCACTGTTCCACCAAGATAATGTGAGACTGCATACAAGTTTAGTAACTTGCCAAAAGTTTAAACAACTTGAATAGAATGTACTATCACACCTACATATTTTCTGCATCTGCCATCTTCATACTATTACTTGTTCTGATCTCTACGAAATTTTTCAGATGACAAAACCTTTACTTCAAATCTATCAGGATATTAAAAATAAAAATTACTTTCAGCTCAGCTTTTTGAAAACAAAGATCGAATTTTATAAACATGTAATCATGTTATTGCCAGAAAGATAGCAAAAGGTATTGGACTAAAATGGAGAATATATTCAATAAAATATTTATGCAGTCGAGCCTCGTTAATGTGAATCTCAAGGGAGATAAAAAATTTTGTTCATTTTATCAGTAGTTCATGCTATCAGCAACTCAGAAACAAATCTTCCTTTTGACAGGGATTGTGGAAACAGTTCATGTTAAAAGTAATTCTTTTTGTGTTCACGTTAATGAGGTTCAACTGTATACTATAAGTAAATATTCTTTCATTTTCACATACACACACACACACAAAAAAAAAACATAATTACTTCCTGAACAACCTAATATGTATAACTTCTTACACCCAATTGTTTTTGAGTTATCTAAGATACACACATATATGTATGTTAAGAAAAATTGCATAAAATTGTGGATATTTCTGAGTTAGAAGATCATATCAAGACCCAAATTAAAGCTATACAAAGGGTTTGTTCAAAGGTAAAGCTGGGTAAAATATTTCCTCTTAAAAACAGACTTTTGATAAAACTCTTTCATTTCAAAAACTAATCTTCTATAGAGCGAACAGGCTGCTTGAGTAATTGGATATGCTTTGCTGTGTTTCTTTGGAAAGCTGATATTCCATTTCTATTTTTATAGCTGATATTCCAACCTATTTTTAACATGCTTTTATTAGCTTCACCTGTATGTATGTTTGTAACCGCTCTGGGAGCAAACAAAAAATATATACTGTAAAAAAAGACTTTCCCTACGTGAACGCTGTGGCTGTGAGGTAAAGCTTCGGGCTACGAACCTAAAGGTCTAACGTTCGAGCCCAGTCAGGGGAGTTTTTTTTTAAATGGTTTTTGTTTAATTCTAAATTATTTTATAATCACCCTGTAATATGGTGTGTCACTCACACAATTTTTGTGCTTTTTAGTTCACATTTCAATAAAAGCGTGTTGATTCTTTAATTTTTTAAAAGTATAATTTTATTATTTGTAAGTTTATTTTGCAAAATCGCATTTTTCACAAAAGGAGGACTCTAGCCGAAAAGTTTGAAAAGACTGTTTTGCACACTAAATTTTGATTCCCAATATTATATTTTTCACAATTTCCTAAAAACAAGACCCAGTCTGAAAAGACTCGACAGATATCTGACAACTTGATATTATTAACAGTCACAAATATAAATTTGCAACATTCTGCTATATTTTGCTGTTCAGCTATACAAGATATAAAATCAGCTTTGTAAATCAGTTTCATAATATTTTCTTATTCTTTGTATTAGAGGAAACTTCCTGTTAAATTTGTTTGACATATTTTTATAATAATGGGACACAGCTTTGAAAACGTAGAAATAGAGGGGGAAAAGAAAGCAAAAAGTAAAGAAACTTATAATTTTTATGGTTGTACAAATATAGCTTCTAATGCAGAAATTTGTGTGCTTTGTTACACTTATTTCTGGCTTTCATGTCAAATTTTAAGGAATAAATGTACTAATTTCAATTGCTTTTTATAAATGTAATACAGATAAGATATAAACTAAATGTAAAATTAGAATTTGAAAGAACAGAATAAAAACATAAAAACAACATTTATTTCCAAAATTATGCACATTTAAAGTTACAGTCAGTTCAGTCATGCTAATGAAATTAACCTCTTGGGGGATGAGGTGGTCTCATTCCAGGTGGAGGACCTATTGAATAAAGAAAAATGTTTCATTCGCATAACAGAAAGAAGAGACATACATTAATAATAAACAATATAACAAAAACTATATAAAAGGAATTATATTGCAATTATTTTTAAATGTGATTTTTCTCAAATTCATTACAATTGCTACAAAAAAATCACCCAGATAATGAAACTTTCTATACTTATATAATCTGTATATTTTGGGGTATAACATTAATATGAACACACAATGCAAACTCTTTAATACTTATTTTTTTAATGAAAGAATTATGCATCCCAGAAAGAACTTCAGCAATTTCACTTAGGTATCCACATTTATAATTTAAATAGTTGATTAAAATACAGAGCAGGCAAAACATTGCCAAAGGGTTTTTTTCTTTTTAATCTAGACTCATAATTTTAAAGTACAATGTAACCATACTTTTACATTTTTAGGATTTGTTTTCCCACAATTTACAATTTCATTTTAGATCCAGTCATATTCCTAACCTTATGTATGCAAATTTTCACTAATGAAATTTACAGCTTGAAATTTTTAAAAATCAATTCTGACAGTTCAAACAGTTCTGACTTTTCAGAATAAGAGAACTGAATTTAAAAAAATATATTATTTAATGAGTTATAATGGTGCAAAGTTCCCCCAATGCCCCAATCGAATAACATTGACTTTGGCCTCCAGCGACGATGAGTAGAAAAAGTACCCTTAAAACACAATGAAAGAATTATAAGCGAATATAAGCAAAAAATATTAAACGTGTTATTTATCAATATAAAGAGCACAGACTCAAATCAATATTAAGGTGCTCTATGAGTGAACATCATGATCATCCAAATCTATGTTACCAGGTGGAGAAAATAATGCATATATATAATCCCTTTTCACATTCAGAAAATCCATGACTTAAAAAGATGAATCAAAAGTGGAATGAACAGTTAAAAATGGATTTTCTTTTTAATTTTCAATATTTTATTATGCATTTTACAAATTAAAAAAAATAATAATAAAGTTTTTGGAAAAACAGACAAATTTTTTGAATGTGAAAAAAGTATTTTAAAAAAGTATGCATCATTTAATGAATAATAATATTTTGTCCAAGGTTAACATGGTATTTGGATGACCTTCCTAGCTCATTGACAGAGTACCGTAAGAGAAAAAAAAAATCAAATTTAAAAAACTGAATATTTTAACAATGAAGTATTGTTAATTAACAGGGAGATAATTCAAAACATTCAGCAAAAGTCAATTAAATATAAAACATTTATGCACATAACTGATTATTTAAGTCTTTTTTTTTTTTTTTTTTTTTTTTTTTAAATAAAAGACAAACAGAAACAATTTCTAAACTCCTCTAAATTCAATCCTAAAAAGACTCTAGAAATTTTAAAATTAAAATTTTGATTTTAATAAGCAAAACTAATACATAATTTTTTTTATTAATATACTCTGTTACAAAAGAAAGCATTTCCCTAAACCCCTAATACCCCCAAGTAGAGTCCTGCACCCAACCCGAACACGACAGATTAATTTTAAATCAACCCGAAAAATAAATCAACATTACTTATTCATCTAAAAAATCATGCAAAACAAGATAAAATGATATAAAAAAAATTTTCTTTGTCACACAGTTGGTAAATTATATATTAAAAAAAAAAAAAAAAAAACTAGTATGTTGTGGCTACCACAAGACTTTCTTCTATATTTTTCTGTCAAATTCACTAAGTGTGAATAATTTATTAAAACTATTATTAAAAAGTTTAACGTGATGAGTGCAAATAATTTTCATCTTAGGGAAATCTAACACTAAATATCCAAAGAGAGACAGTTTTATCGTCTATAAATAACTTCTTAAACAATGCGTTTTTATAATGGTTATCTCACATATCATGGTTTGTACAGTTATATGGCATAGAAGTTGAGATATAGCCATCCTGTTACCAATGAAATTTGCAGTATAACAGCACCACCTATTGGCCGACAAGCATTCATACTGAGTCAGCATAATGTCTCATAATCACCTTCTCACATATTAAGTTTTGTTCGATGATACACAATAGAACCTGAGATATAGCTTTCCTTGTAATAGTGGAAACCGCTGTGTAGCAGCGCCACTTGTTGAGCAGTTTACATCAAAAGTTGACAAGTGCTAATATATATTAAAGGGCACCTACATACAAATTTATATGAAATTCTGTGCAGTAGTTCTTGAGATATAGCCTAGCCTTTCCTTAAATTGTGGAAATCGCTGTGTAGTAGCACCACCTGTTGGCTAATAGGCATTCAATTTGAAGCAGCGTAATATCTCATATTGGTCTTCTCACATATCAGGTTTTGTTGGATTATACGCAATGAAACCTGACATATAGTCTAGACTAGTGGTGCACAACCTTTTTGGCTGGTGTGCCACTCTCGCTGTTGAGTGGGACATGAAGGGCCACAGACGAGGTAATATAAAAGAATGGAACCGTGCAGATGTATTCGCTGTATATATATATATATATATATGTGTGTGTGTGTGTGTGTGTGTGTGTGTGTGTGTGTGTTTCTTAAAATATATATAATAAAATTTTTATACAATTTTTTTCAATCAGCGAGTCAAGTGAATCTCAAGGTGTAATAATCATAAAGTTATTAAATAGTAAGCAAAAGAATTAAATACATGTATCATATATATAAAATACAAAAAAAAAAAAAAAAAAGATAAATAAAATGTACTGCTTTGCAGAGAAGGGGGGGGGGGGAAGGTTATACAGTAAGACCCCGCTTAATGCTGTTTCATTTAGCGCTCTTTTATTTCCCCTGTGGATTCCCCGAAATTGCTCTCAGCAGTACGGGGATTCCCTGAAATTGTGCACGCGCTGTTTCGCATTATGCTCTACTTTGATGGAACGTATCCCCCGCGTTAAGCGGGGTCTTACTGTATTGGGATTCTCAAAAACACCTAGCACAAATGTAAAGGCAGATAGAGGGTACTCCAAAACAAGTAGTTTTAGTGTAGGTAAGTGGGTATGAAAATACCGCTTTGAGGTATTAGATGGAACTGGCGAGATCTATGTGAAAAAGCTTCTCAGGGTTTTAATTGTCATTTTCCACATGATTTTTAAACAATGTATTGTGTCACCTTCCTGTTCTGGCATAACAGCAAGAACATGGCTTGAGAAAGTCTTAATGAATAATGAGGATTTGGTTGCTAAACTATTATGACAGCAACCAAGGGGACCCTTTAGACAAATTAGGAAATCAGCCTCAGCCTCCTACATGCCTCTTGCTGATAACATCTGTAGTTACGTCCCCATTAGCAGTCAGCTAAATTATCATAATAGTTACCATTCACAACTGAATATACTGCTGAAAATCTGTGATATATCTTATATTTTTGCAAATGTAACCAAAGTGTTTGCACGACCACTGAAAATCTACACATTCTTTTAGCCGCTTCCCCATTTCTGTCTGCAACTTCATAAATCATAAATGATGGACACCATTATCACGGTTGGTGTTTTTATCAGTTTTACAAAATAATAAGAACCCACCGGACTTGTATTTCTTTTTTATGTTTCTGGACAGAAATAAATTCGACTAACTGCACATTTGAAGTTTCTTAATAGAAAGTAATTACTACTATACATTTACGTTTCTTCATCATTAATTTTAACACACATAAGAGAAAGATTTTTTAAAAAAAAGGGGGGGGGAGCTTTTACTTACTAATTGTTACATTTCTCAGTTTTTAATCTTCTCAGGTAGATAAAGATCACTTACCAATAGATTATTTCATGATTTTTCCAATAAAAAATGAAGGAACATACTGTGGGTTACATTATTGAGAAATTGAATAGAAAACTTAGCTCTCAAATAGAAATGTGTGTATAATCCAACAATTCCCCCCATCCCCCGCAAGCAACAACAACAAAAAGTTTTTCTAAATGCCAGGTTTGCAAATGCAATAAATAAATTTTTTTTTCTTTCTTTTCCATTTTTTTTCTCCTACTGATGACTAATGCGTGCTAAAATATCTGTCCTTCCACGGACCGCATGTGACCCCCGGGCCGCAGGTTGTGCACCTTTAGTCTAGACCTCTCAAAAACTTGTAAATCCGTCGAAAATTTTTACGAATCCAATACTTTCTTCAATTAAATACAGAAGAAAGTAAAAAAAAAAAAAAAAAAAAAATGTTTAATAATAATGTTTGAACATTTATGTGAGTTGTGAACTTCAAGATTGCAAAAATGTGCTTCATTTTCAGTGTTAGTAGTTCATTGTTTAATGCTTATATTCTGAAATATATATATATATATACATGTTCCAGAACACAATGTGACTAAGTATTCTTAGAAAATATGTATCTGTGTGTGTCTGCGTGAAAAAAATAAAAAAAATGTGTGACTGTATCTCGGGGAACTACTGCAGTTAACTGGATATAAATTTATATGCAGATGTACCTTGACCTAAATTAGTACCTATCAACTTTTGGTGTCAATTTCTTAACAAGTGCTGTTGCTGGACCACGATTTTCCCAATTTCAGGAAAGGCTATATCTCAGGAACTACTACATGCTTTTGTATATAAATTTATATGGAGATACACTTTGACATAAGTTAGTGTCTACCAACTTTTGTGTCAATTGCTCAACAGGTGGTGCTGTTATACGTCGACTCTCGCATTTTCAGGGAAGGCTATATCACAGGTTCTGTTGTGTATAGTCAAACAAAACTTGACATGTATCAGTGTAACCATTATATGACATTACACTGATTCAATCTGGATGCATATCAGCTAATAAGTGGTGCTGCTATAATGCAATTTTCCCTGAGAACGGGATGTGGCTACATGATGTAGCTACATCTCAACTTCTGTGGCATATAACAGTACGAAACCCGATGTATGAGGTAACCATTACGAAAACACTTTTTTTAAGACTTTATTTATAGAGAATTAAACTGTCTTTCTTTTCTTATATTTAGTGTTAGTTTTTCTAAATGAAAATCTTCATTATGGTAGATAATTTTAATAAATAATAATTTTAAGAAAATATCTTTACTGAGCAATTCCTATAAGAAAATATAGAAGAAAGTTTGAGGTCGTCACAGCATACTAGCTTTAAATGAAATCACAACAAGTATTTCTTCTATATTTGCTGTATAAACAAGTATAAATGGAGGAAAATTCAAAATTCCGTTTACATAAAAGTGAGGATTGAATTTCATTAAAAGTAAAGGTATTAAAATAAATAAATAATAATAATAATAAAAAAAAAAAAAACTAGTATGTTGTGCCTACCACAAGACTTTCTTCCATATTTTGTAATACAAATTCGCTCAGTACAGATAATTTACTAAAGCTATTATTTATTAAAATTACCTACCATAATGAATGCAGACAATTTTCATCTTAGAGAAAAATTACATTGTACAAAGAAAGACAGTTTTATTCTCCATAAATAGTATATTAAAAAATGTGTTTTCATAATGGTTATTTCACTTATCAAATTTTGTACAGTTATACACCATAGAAGTTGAGATATAGCTTTTCCGTTCTCAGGTAAAAATTCCAGGACAGCAGCACCACCTATTGGCTGATATGCATCCAAATTGAATCAGCATAATGTCTGATAATGGTCTTTTCACATATTTTTTTTTTTTTTTTTATTATACACAATAGAACCTGAGATCTCTTTCCCTTAAATTATGGAAATTGTATAACACCGCCACCTATTGAATTACAGAGGCTGTTCACACATTTTTTAGACGATTTTATTTCGCAGTAAGAAAAAATCGTTTGCATGGAGAATTTTATTTTTACAACAGTTAACTTTTTGGAAGTTTTATTTATCTTCTGATATTTAGAATTTTTGTTTAGATGCAAAAATGCGCTTTTAAAAAGGCAGTGGATGGAAGGATAGGTTTCCGCTCTTTCCAAAGAGAGTTTTTAGTGAAATCTTTATGAAAAGCATTTATCAGGGAGAAAAATGGAAAAATGTCGCAACAATAGATGAATCTTGGGTCTATTTAAGTGGTTGCAATAAAAAAAGATCAATTTATTATCACAAAAGTGGAGAAAAAAATTTTTGCTACATGGTTCAAAGCATCAAAAGAAAGTTTTTCTAAAGGATTTATGATTGCCGCTGGTTTTTCATACAAGCGCAAGATAAAAACAAAAACAATGTGACAAAAATGTCAAAATCAGCTCTAAATACTATCAAGAACATATTTTAATTCCAATTTTTAAAAATGAAAATCCAAATCTTTATCCACAATGCTATCAATCCGTTGAACTGTATCAAGACAAAACAAGCAGCCACACATCGCAATCTGCAATTGCTTTTCTAGAAAAAAATGGAACAAAAAACGGAAATTAAAACCATACTCTTCACTGATATTCCTGCTAAATCTCCTGATGTATCACTGTTGGATTTTTGTGTTTTTTGACTCTTAAAATCAACATTATCCAAACACCGACTACAACGCTTTGTGGACTTTGGAAAGCCGTTCAAGAGGAGTAGAAAAATATACCTCTTCCGATATTATAAAAAGCATTATTATCATAGAAATTACGATGTAGAATGATAGTTAAGAACAAGGGCTATCAAACTGAACAATTAAAACACGAAATATGAGTGAAATTACTTCAGTACACTCCATTAAAATCGTCTAAAAAATGTGCGAACAGCCTCTGTATTGGTACCAAAAGTGAAAAGACAATTTATATCATGGTACATCCACATATAAATTTATGTGCAATTTTGTGTAGTAGTTCCTGAAATATAGCCTTTCCTTGAACTGTGGTGTACAGCAGCGCCACCTTTTGAGAAATTGACATAAAAAATTGATAGGGACTAAGTTATGTCAAGGTGCATCTACAGATAAATTTATATGCAATTCTCTGCAGTAGTTCCTGAGATATAGCCTTCCCTTAAATTGTGGAAATCACTGTATAGCAGCACTATCTGTAGAGCGATGGGCACCAAAAGTTGATAGGCATTAATTTATGTCAAGGTGCATTTATTTATAAATTTATGTGCAGTAGTACATAGAGCTGTACCGAGTACTCGTTATATACTCGGTACTCGGCCTACTCGGCCAGTTTGCCGAGTACTCGGTACTCGGCCAAATATGGACTAAGTATTCGGCCAATACCGAGTAGTTGTAAGAATTTCATTATTTTTATGTATTATTGAAAGAAAGGTATTTATATGAGTTGTTTATTAATAACTAAACTAAAAAATATGAAAATATAAACATAGTCATTAAACTTTTGCTGCAAACAGTTTTCTGCATTTAAAACGAGCAAGCAGATTGCCACCAAACTCTGTATAGAGATTATTCATGATATGAGTTTATCCATTTTAGTTACAAGAATTTGAGTATAACCAACTTGTATGCGTGTAATTTTTTTTTTTTTTTTTTTTACAAAAAATTATTGTATCTATAAAACAGACAAAAATAAAATATTTTAGAAAAAAGAACCCTTATATAATACTAATATAGTAAATAAAGATTCAGCTACATACTTGTTCAAATAAAAGTAAAACACTTTTAAAACTGTAAGAAAAGATTGGTTTTTAATTTAAAAAATAATAATTATGAAAAAATAAATACACTAAAATGTTATTAAAAATATATTTTAATAATCAAAAATGTTGTTTTTCAAATTATGGCCCAAAACCACCTATCTTTTTTACTCTTCTAGAATTTGAAGATTAATGAAATCTATCATGTTTGAAATGATAAAATATTTATTTTAATGTTCTCATTTCATATGTGAACTTCATGCATCTTAAATTAAGCCTGAGTGTATAGGAACTTTTATATTCTCTAAGAATTATCTGAGAATGATTCCCATCTGAGAAAGACTATATAATAAAGAATGAAGTTATCATGGTTTTAATAATCCGCTAAGCTGGAAGTATCAAATATAACAATGAACCTATTTGTGTATAAACACTACAAAAATTCTGAAACGTTTCATGAAAACATGCTGTTTGCCATTTAACTTAATTTCGTGTTCAAAAAGCCTTTTTTAAATTTCAAGATGTGCGAAATTCTTCATGTCAATTATTCTTTCTTACAACTACTCGGTACTCGGCCGAGTAGTAAAAGGCCGAGTACTCGGTACTCGGCCAAAGTGCTACTCGGTGCAGCACTAGAGTTCCAGAGATACAGTTGCTACAAAATTTTTGTCACATACATACAGAGACACAAACTAATATTTTCTAGAAATAGTCAAATCGTGCAAATTCATCAAAAACTGGAAGTTGAAAATCTTTACGAATCTAATACTTTCTTCTACTAAATATAGATGTAAAAAAAAAAAAAAAAAAAAAAAAAAAACTTGTAAACTGCGAAATCTTTTCAATTTCCCAGAATGTAAATGTGAGGTTATACTGTATTTGGTTATACTGGTATAGATATATATGCATATATTTCTGTGTGTGGGGGGGACTTGTTTTTCCTAGGGAGCCTGTATATTGAGGGAGACGACAAGCAGAAGTAAACTTACTAATACGCATGCGTCGCCGCATTTATTTTTTTTTTACCAGATGAAGAGAGCGTAAAAACTGAATGGGGTTGTTATGTTTACAGAATGTCGAAAGTTATTGCCTCTTTGGCGACGGTTGCGTTTTTCCGCATCCTCGTTTCATCTTTGAATGAAAACTAGCTCCATAATTGTATATTTAATTTACTTCTAATGTAATTAAAATTCCGGCTTATCAATAAGAAAAAATAAAAAATAAAATGAACTTTTTTACCAAAAAAAAATGTATTATTATTAAAAAGTATTCATATTTATTTGTCTGTTGTAAAAACGTGATATTAATTATTTGACCTCTCCCTCTTTTTTCTTTCTTTAAAAATAATAATAAATAAAACTCAGATAAAAACATTTATAGTTGAATCATATTAACTATAATTATATTTTTATTACTACATTTTTGTTTATAAGATAAAACTAATAATAATAATAATAATGCATTTGATAATTAGAAAAAAATCTTTAAAGTTTTTTTAAAGTAAAAAAAAAAAAAAAAAAAAATATTTTTAACGATATTAAAAAATTAATATTGTTATTATTAAAAAAATAGCATGTACTAAGAATATTTCGTTTTCAGTCTGTGTTTTTTACTCTTAAAATAAATGTATGCCTCTCCCCCCCCCCCCCCCCCCGTACTCATCTCTCTTCTTTTTTTTTTAAGTTGTGTTTAACAAATTATCAACATTAATTTAAATATTTTAAAAACATTTTTTCATGCATGAAAATAGCTTATTATAAGAAAATAATTTTATTTCCAATTTATATCATAATACTCCCCCCCCCCCATGAAAAGAAATAGTGGTGGTGGGGGGGGGTGGCATTCTGACAGCCTTTTGTTTTGTGACTGGAGTGATAGAATTAACTTTGAAACAAGAAAAGAAATTGAATAATGATAATTGAAATATGCAATACAATTATAATATGGATAACAAATATGTAACAAGGAATTTGGCAAGTTGGAATACTGCTGAAATATATCAATGAATTAAACAATATTAACATTTTCAAATAAATTTAAAAAGTTTATTAATTCGGTTTTACAGTCTGAATGCACTCTAATTTTTGTACATCCTTATAATTATAAAAGTGGCAGTTTCTCAAAACGGATGTCATTTCTGCTTGAATCTATCTTTTTTTTTTTTTAAGTTATTTCTTATTTATTTATAAGTTTAATTTAAAAGAAGAAAAAAAAAAAGAAGAAAATGATGTCACATTTACAACAATGTACTTAAAAGAAAATAATAATAATTAAAAAAAAAAAAGTCTGTGGTTTTAAATAAATAAATAAAAAAGATCAGATAAATAAAAATACAAAAAAGAATATTTAAATAAACATATAATCATTTGTGTTAAGTAGATCTGATTTGTTATAATATATATATATGCAATTATTATTATAATATATCATGTAAATCGACGATAAACAATTTGAATCAGCATGAGGAAAAAACGTAATAAATTTGTTTTGAAATTAGGTACTACTATCTCATCGACAAATAAATCTATAAAACAAAGATTTATTTATTATTACGTTTCTTTGCTTGGGCTAAAGTAAAATTTTGATTCTTTGAGACTATCTAAAACTTTGTTTAATGAAATAAAACGCATCTACACACTGAAAATTAAATTATTTGTAGAATAAATTTTTGATTTAATATTTGCATGATCTAGTTCCAAAATGTATTTTGAACAATGCCTCTAAACTTTTCATTACTTATATTAGTAAAAATTTAAATTAATAATTTTTCAAAAAGCAAGTATTTTTTCAGATTTCAGTTTTTTAATATATTTTGATTTTTAATATTGGGATTTTATTAATAATAATTACAATTATATAACTTCTTATTTTAATTAAAAGTTAATTTAACAATTAAAAAAAAATGAGCATCAATATCTTTTTTATATAAATGAATAACAGAAAATATACAAATATGAAAAATGTCTAATATTATTTAATATGAATATAAATCTAAGGAAATGCCATAAAATAATTTAAAAAGATATTTAAAAATGTAAAACCTTTTAGTAATAGACGCTATATTCTTTAAAAGGGCCGATGTTTAAATAATTATAAGATAAAAAAAATTTTATAAACCATGTTTTTAAATTTTCTGTTAAATCATATAAACGCTACTGAAGGCAGCCGGAACCCCAGCAATTGGATAAAAGTATTAAAAAAATTCCTTGCTATCGTCTTTTGAGCTATTATAAAAGTTTTAAATGGCTATCTAGCCGGAAAGTTAGTTAAAAGTTGATTGCAAGCTTTGTACTGGAAACGCTGCCGAAGGCAGCAGGGTCCCGAAGCAATTGGATCAAAATATTTTCAAAAAGCATTTTTACCGTATTCTGGACTATTCCGAAAGTTCCAAATGTCTAGCTACTCGGGAAGTTAGTTAAATAAATTTTCTGTTGAATCATATGAACGCTGCCGAATACAGTAGGGACCTGAAACAGTTGATTAAAAGTATTAAAAAAATTGTATTGCCCCCGTGTTCTGAGCTATCCTGAAAGTTTCAAATATCTAGCTAGTCCGGAAGTTAGTGAAAAATCGATTGCAAGCTTTGTACTGGTAACGCTGCCAAAGGCAGCAGGAACCCGAAACAGTTGGCTAAAAGTATTAAAAAAAATGCATTGTCACCGTGTTCTGAACTATTGTGAAAGTTTCAAATGTCTAGCTAGTCAGGAAGTTAGTTAAATAAAATTTCTGTTGAATCATATAAATGCTGCCGAAGGCAGTAGGGACCTGAAGCAGTTGACTAAAAGTTTTTAAAAAAGTATTGTCGCGTGTTATGAGCTAGCCTGAAAGTTTCAAATGTCTAGCTAGTCGGAAAGTTAGTGAAAAATCGATTGCAAGCTTTGTACTGATAACGCTGCCGAAGGCAGCAGGAACCCGAAACAGTTGGCTAAAGGTATTAAAAAAATGTATTTTCACCGTGTTCTGAACTATCCTGAAAGTTTGAAATGTCTAGCTAGTCGGGAAGTTAGTGAAAAATCGATTGCAAGCTTTGTACTGATAACGCTGCCGAAGGCAGCAGGAACCCGAAACAGTTGGCTAAAGGTATCAAAAAAATGTATTTTCACCGTGTTCTGAACTATCCTGAAAGTTTCAAATGTCTAGCTAGTCGGGAAGTTAGTGAAAAATCGATTGCAAGCTTTGTACTGGTAACGCTGTCGAAGGCAGCAGGAACCCAAAGCAGTTGGTTAAGAATATTTAAAAATTGTATTTTCGCCGTGTTCTGAACTATTCTGAAAGTTTCAAATGTCTAGCTAGTCGGGAAGTTAGTTAAATAAATGTCCTGTCGAATTATATAAGCGCTGCCGAAGGCAGCGGGACCCAGCAGCGCCGACTTTGAAAAATTTCTGGGGGGGCTCGAACCAAGGCCGTAGCCAGGATTATCTTGTGTGTGTGGGGGGGGGGATCATATTTCTAATACAAGGTCATCAAATTTGGTATAATAATGCACACATGCTTACCCAAATGCACCCACGCTTATGCACACACAAACAACGGCCTGATTAACACAGGGGCGCGTGCCAGAGGGGCCCTGAGTAGCAAAGGGCCCCAAAACTGGTCCTGAAAATGCCATCATAATCTTTGCCATTTAGTTTATGTAAATCGAATTTATAAAACAAAATTAAAAGTAGCAGGGAGGTCGCTGGGATAATACGGCCATCAGCCACTTCAATTTGAAAACAATATTGTGATTATGTTAAGTTAAAATTGGAGGGGAAAGGCAGAATCTCGAAATAATTTCTGCTATATCATCTCTTTAAGTTTTAAAAACAATATTTGTTCTTACTCTTCATTTTTACTTAAAATGTTAAAATTTCATAAACTATCTTTAATTAAATTTTGATAGAATGGAGTAGAAGGCTGATATTTTACCAACTATGTGAAAAATACCAGAATCGGGAATCGAACCCGGGCCGTTCCGCTTAACGCGCGGATGCTCTAACCGCTGAGCTACCCTGGCTGATAAACAGTTCGACACTTCTCACATAATTTATGTTGGCAAGGTCACCGAGTCTGCATTAGAGCAGCTATATCAAGTGACAAATTTGAACATGGCACAACTCCAATAGGCCATAAAATTTAATTTTATGAGTGACACACCAGATTATCAAGTTTTATTTTCCTAAAATAAAAAGTTTCCTAAAAAAAAAAAGGGGGGGGGGGCAATATTATATACCTCTTATTGTTTATAAATTCATGACTTACGTCCAAAAAAGCTCATTTTTATTTAAAAATACCAAGGGAAAAAAGAAGCAACCAAATAAATAAAATGCAAATATAAATAAAATTTTTTTAAAAAAAGGCGAATTAAACATCTCAGAAACGTTTATAAAAATTATTTTCGCTTAAACTTAGGGAAGGGAGTAGCATCAAGCGTATAAAATATTAATAAAATTAAAATAAAATAAAAAATGTAATAACAATATGGCAGTAACTTTTGTGAAAATAGTTATATTACTTTGCATCGATGTTTCTGAAAACTTTTGCTCCTCATGCACAAACCATAAGTGATTGGGATTCCCATAGCACAGCAAAGGGAATCATCTTCCTTTGAACTCCCCCCCCCCCTACGCCCCATACAGAGACTTTCAGCCTTTTTTGTTTTTCTTTCTTTTTTTTTTTTTTTTAGTCGATTTATGTCTATTTTGAATTGCAACAACCTTACTTTACAGCTATGATTTTGGTAAAAAACTAAATAAGAAATAGAGGAAAGATTTTCTTGTTTAATAGGGAATTAGTATTCAAAATTTCTGGGGGGGCTGAGCCCCTACAGAAAATTTTCTGGGGGGGCTCGAGCCCTCGAGCCCCCACATAGTCGGCGCCACTGGCGGGACCTGAAATAGTTGACTAAAATTATTAGAAAAATGTATTGTCACCGTGTTGTGAGCTGTCCTGAAAGTTTCAAATGTCTAGCTAGTCGGAAAGTTAATGAAAAATCGATTGCAAGCTTTGTACTGATAACGCTGCCGAAGGCAGCAGGAACCCGAAACAGTTGGCTAAAGGTATTAAGAAAATGCATTTTCACCGTGTTCTGAACTATTCTGGAAGTTTCAAATGTCTAGCTAGTCGGGAAGTTAGTTAAATAAATTTTTTGTCGAATCATATAAGCGCTGCCGAAGGCAGCAGGACTTGAAATAGTTGACTAAAATTATTAGAAAAATGTATTGTCACCGTGTTGTGAGCTGTCCTGAAAATTTCAAATATCTAGCTAGTTGGGAAGTTAGTTAAAAATCGATTGCAAGATTTGTCCCTGACAAACACACAAACAAACAAACCCACAAACAAACAAGAATCGAAGTTAATAAAAACATGGTAAAATTACGATTTGGCAAAAATAAATATAGCCACTAACGGCTCAAACATCGCCAACATGCTCTCATGCAGCAAAATGACATTTCTTTCATATTAAAACACATTTAATAAGTTGTAAAGTACAGTATGTAAAACTTTATTGCTTGTAGCATATTTAAATTGCTGTTTAGGGTAGAAATATTTTAAGAAAAAGTTCGTAAACATTATTTTCAAATATTGAAAACGAATGCGAATGGTGATCAGCCACAAAAACATGCTAATATCTCAAAACCAGACAGGATTTTCTACATAAAAATCAGTCAAAATCAAAATTTAATGTCACTTAAATAATATTCTAGTAATAAAAATTGATATCTTAATTCATTATAATAGAAATAAGCTTTTGTTTCTGAGTTGCTTCTCAACTCACTGCTATTCCAATTGCCGAGAAACTGGAAATAGCCCAAGGCGGTAAAAAACAGGTCATAACCAATGAGATGTTTGCTTCCGCGTGTCGTCTCCCTGAGTATACAGGCTCCCTAGTTTTTCCTAACTCTGGACAATCGCAGTGCATTTTTCTATGTATGTTGAAATATTTACCTCCTCTCATCATTCCAGGGGGTGGTCCTCTCATACCTTGGGGTGCCATTTGTTGCTGCTGCATACCTCTCCCCATTCCAGGGGGCATTCCTCGTCCCATCATTCCAGGAGGAGGACCCATCATACCAGGTGGAGGAGCACCTCTGCCAGGCATAGGTGGTCCTGGCATACGTTGAGCTTGTGGTGAGGGACCAGGTGGGGGTCTCATTTGAGGAGGAGCAGTAGCAACAGAACCAGGTCTTCCTTGTGGTGCCATGACTTGAGGTGAAGGTCCACCTACTCCTCGTACTGGACCTTGAAGACCTAATAAACAAATATATAAGATTATTTAAAATGAATCTCAATTACATTACATTCTGACATTCATAAAATCATATTTCAAGCAGTAAAAAATAGATTGCAAATTATTTTCTGGCAAATTTAATAAATCCTTCAGAAAGTATTGTCAAAGCTAATGTCTTTCATAAATTTTCTTACCTGAAAGAACTAATTTATTGACAACTGTTAAATATTGAAATGAAATGCAAAGTTATTGAAAATTTTAAAGTATGAAATATGATTATTTAGTGGTAGCTATATCAAAAAAATCTGATGTGGGCACCACATGACTTCCTTATACACTTTTAGAAATATACATAATGTTAAAAAACATTGACATTGGACCCGAAACAGTTGGCTAAAAATATTTTAAAAAAAAAATGAATTATCACCGTGTTCTGAGCTTTTCTGAAAGTTAGCTAAAAACCGATTGCAAGATTTGTACTGGTAACGCTGACGAAGGCAGCAGGGACCCGAAAAAATTGGCTAAAAGTATTAAAAAAAGGAATTTTACCATGTTCTGAACTATTCTGAAAGTTTCAAATGTCTACCTAGTCGGGAAGTTAGTTAAATATTTTTTTTGTTGGACCATATAAACGCTGCCGAAGGCAGCAGGGACCTGAAACAGTTGGCTAAAAGTATTAAAAAGATGCATATTCACCGTGTTCTGAACTATTCTGAATGTTTCAAATGTCTAGCTAGTCGGGAAGTTAGTTAAATAAATTTTCTGTTGAACCATGTAAACGCTGTCGAAGGCAGCAGTGACCCGAAACAATTGGCCAAAAATATTTTTAAAATGCATTGTCACCGTATTTTGAGCTTTTCCGGAAGTTTTAAATGTCTAGCTAGTCGGGAAGTTAGTTACAAATCGATTCCAAGATTTGAACTGGTAACGCTGCCGAAGGCAGCAGGGGCCCTATACAGTTGGCTAAAAGTATTTAAAAAATGCATTTTCACCGTGTTCTGATCTAATCTGAAAGTTTCAAATGTCTAGCTAGTCGGGAAGTTAGTTAAATAAATTTTCTGTTGAATCGCATAAACGCTGCTGAAGGCAGCAGGTATCGGAAACAGTTGCCTAAAAATATAAAAAAAATGCATTGTCAACGTGTTCTGAGCTTTTCTGAAAGTTTCAAATGTCTAGCTAAACGGAAAGTCAGTTAAATTGCAAGATTTGTCTAAACCGTTTTTTAGTTACCGTTTTTTGATACATTATGGCCAAATTTTTGTCATTATGAACCTAATTTTCCTAAATATCTCCAAAACGGAAAATCATAGAAAGTCCAAAAAGGGAGGTGCACAACTAGATGTTATAACAAACCTATGTACCAATTCGCAACTTTCTACGTCCAACCGTTTTTGAGTTATGCGACATACCCACACACAGACACACACACACACATACAGACGTCACGAAAAATCGTGTAAAATCCCTTATATCTCTAAAACGAGAGCTCGTATTAAGATGACACTTGCAGGTGTGCAACTAGACATCATGAAAGTCACATGTATAAATTAGCAACATTCAGCGATCATTTGTTTTTGAGCAATGTGAAATACAAAATCCATTTTGCAAATCGGGATTACTATACTTCCTTATACTTTGTATAAGGAAGTAAAAAGATTATTAAAAATTTACAGGGTTGGAAAAAAACAACTTTATTTTGTTTAAAACATGTTTTAAACGTTTTTACTCCTCTGCACAATACAATTTCAATTAAAGTGGGCAAAAATAAACAAATCAATCAATTAAAGAAGGTAAATGAAGAAAATAAAAATTAAATAATAAATGGCAAAAATTAATGTATACAAAGACATTTAATTATTATTAAGAGCTTTAAAAATAGTAACAAGTTTGGAAACTTTATCGACACCCAATCAGTTTCCTGTTTTGCTTCGTACAAAGCCAAATTTCGAAAAGATTCTTTCTAAACCAGCAGTTTAACAAACAGTTGTATGTAATTGGATAATGAACTGCATCACATTTTCATCTATATGTTTTGAAAGACTTGTTTACCAAGATAAGGGTGTTACATCTACTTTTTTTTTTTTTTTTTTTATTATTATTCTTGAACAAAGCTATCACTACTTGGAACTGACAAAACATTTTTTCCTTTTTGCATCACATCAAACATATAGTTGGAAAATGGAGGTGATTTAGCCTTATAATTTATAATTATAGGAATTAGTCCAGGACATACCTCTGCTACAAAGTTCATGGCCTATTTGTCCATAATTTTAAGTTCATGTCTAAAAAAATTCATTAAATTACTTTCTTGAAAATCAATCTATGGACTCATACTGAAAACCAAAGTAAGTAAATAGGTAGGTAGGTGAAATCAAAAGTGAAGTAGAGTAGATAAGTTTTCTCTATTCCAGTTCCTTTTCACAATATTAAAATGAAAATAATAAGCAAACTAGAAATTTAAAAAATTATAATTTTAAGTTTATTCAGCCAAAATAGATTAAAATCAGTTTGATTCAATTATTATAATTTTAATAAAAGAAGAGAAAAATAAAACATAAACGTGTTTAAAACAGGTGCTTTAAACAAAACCCTGATAATTTCTATAATATAATTTTAGTACTGCCAATTTAAAGTTAACTTTTTGATTTAAGTGAATTTAAATAAAATTTATAAAAAGAAAATTTGATTGGGTGGGTATTTAAAAAACTGCAAAACTCAATTTCCATTTTAAAAACAAAATTCAGATAGTGATGAACTCTGGAATTTTTTTTCAAATAAAAATTTGACCACATAAATTGCCCTATATATCTCATTTTCAACGTGTATCGTGTATAATAACACAAAAACTGTTATCTTTAGTGCATGCATAGTAAAAAGAATTATTTACTACTGGGGGTTTGTCCAGAGGTAAAACTTGGTCCATTATAGGACCCTTCAATAAAATTTTATATCTTAAAAAAATGGGCCCTTCACAATTTTTTTTTCCTTTTAAAAACAGACCTTTGATAAATCTCTTTCATTTTAAAAACTAACCTTACATGTCAGGGGTCGATCCAGGCAAAATTTGGGTCCCTTTTGCGGCCCCTTCACAAAATTCCCCATAGTAAAAAGGGACCCTTCACAAAATTCAAATTCATAAAAAGGGACCCTTCACAAAATTCAAATCCATGAAAAGGGAACATTCACAAGATTTTTTTTATAAAAATGATCCTTTTATTAAATGTTTTCAGTATTATTTTTAATTAATGCCTTAATTTGGCTCAATGAAACTATTAAATTGATATTAAACATTACATAAAGTGATTGTAAAAACGAAAAATTTTACACAATATTTTACTTTTTCACAAAAATATTTTATATTTCACAAAAATAAATAAAAATTTCACAAAAATATTTTGTTTTTCACAAAAAAGGGACCCAAAAATTAAAACCTGGATCGACCCCTGCATGTAAAGAACAGACCACCTGAATAATCGGACATGCTTTGCTGTATTTGCCCAAAAAGCTGATATTCAATTTCTAATAGGTTTCTGTGCACATATGTGAGTTTAGTTCTATAAAAGTGAACCTTGATTGTCTATAACGAAACAATTTTAATTGTAATTTTGCTAAATTAAATGTTTCACAATTTCAAAAAAAGAAAAAAAGAGGACCCTAGCCGAAAAGATCAGAATTTTATTTTCACACTCATTTTGATTCACAAAATTACATGTAGATTTTTCACAATTATCCCAAAACAGGACTCTGTCTGAAAAGTTTAGACAGATTCCTGACTACAAATACCTTAATGAAAATTAAATATATGCATTTTATGTTTTAGAATAATGTTTCCCTAATGTTTTGTCAAATTTTCTGCAAGTTCATAAAATTTTGATGAGATCCATTTTTTTTTTTATTATTAACAAAAATCTAACAAAATAAATAAATAAATAAATAAATTTTGGAAAAGGAGGGGGGGGGGATGATATCTGTTTAAATATTTCTTGTATTATCATATGTCAAAGTTACAAGTTATTTGTACTTTTCATGTTTGCAAGAGTCTGGCATTCATCCTACCGACTCTGCAGCTGCAGCCCTGATATCTATTTAGATACTAAAATGATTGAGCATAATGAAATTGTGTGAATGACAAGCTGTAAATTATTCCTGCTTTTTGTCTCCTGGCTTTCAATTACCAAAGGTCGATCCATGTTTCAATTTTAAGTCCCATTTTTATGTAAAAAAAAAAAAGTGTAAATCCTTTTATTTCAACAGTCATTTTATATAACGTTTAATATCAAGTTAACAGTTTTGTTGAACTAATTAAAAATAAAAGGAAACATAGAAACATTTTATAAAAGGATCATTTTTAGAAAATAAAATCCTGTTAAGGGTCCTTGGAAGTCAGATAGCCTCCCTTTCTCCTTCCCTATGTAAATCCAATAGGATTTTTGTTGGTTTGTATTACCAGGATATCTCTTTCAAAAATTAAGTTTTTAGAATTCTGTTTTTTTTTTTTTTAATTCCATGCTTCAAACATGTCACTACTTTTTTTCTTTTTTTAAAAAAATAAATTTAAATATTTTATTCTGGGTGGAATGTGCTTTTATTCCACTGCTTGGTGTCTTGTTTCAAATTGGTGATACGGATACCAACCTTGGCACCCTCGATGTTTTCCCGTTGTTGAATGATCAATGTACGAAATGTGGTAACTTCACCTTGATATTTTGAAGCTGTGTGATTTCCGCATATCTGATTGTTCACAAATAAAATTTCATGTGTTTTAAAGATTCATGAATATTGCGGGAGAGGTTAATTAATTTTTTTTTTTTTTTTTTAATTGCTTACTAAGATAAAAAGCGACATGTTCAAAAAGTATAATTCAAGAAACAAAATTTGAAAAACTTTATTTCTGAAAGAGATATCTGGATAATACAAAGCAGCAAAAATCCTATTGGATTACATGGTAAAGGAGAAAGGAAGGTACAGGTGTTGGACAAAATAATGTGAACCTTTTCCTTTTTTACTTTTGTCGAATATTTTGAAAAATACTTAATGTGTTGTTCTTCAATTTTAGGAATAAGGAAAACATGTCTTTCTTCATATTTTTTAGCAAAGATTTTCTCACGAAGGCCCTTAGGGGATGAACAACAAATCCAATAAAATAGAAAGTATTTGTGATAACCATGCATATGGAAAACCCTTGACTGATCTCCAGACTTTAGATATGGTTATAAATGTTATACACATGTAGAGTTTCGTGAGGATATCTTGAGGAGTTATTAATATTTTATTAAAAGATATAAAGTAAAAACTTGCAAAAAAATTTTGCAACTCCAAAGGTTTTTCTTCAAATTTCATGAAACTTTCAGAAAACATGACAACATATGCCCAAATCATTATACTACAGTTTAAAACAAATATATTTAATACTGCACATGCACGAACTATAGCAAAACAACTCTGACATAATTTGATACCCAACTGTATAGAGCACCTTATAAAAAAAAAAAACATCCAGTTGAATAACAGAAAAAATCGTAGAGATATTGGGGATTAAGCTGTTTTTCAGCTGTTTTCTAAAGAAGTCTTTACGATAAGGGGTCCTTCATAAATGAAAGCTTGTATCAGAAAAAACTGTTACACAATGAAACTTAATACAATATTTGTGATCAATTTTTATAGGTATGTAATACATACCTATAAAAGAAGAAAAATGAATTGTTTTAAAAGAAAAAGAAAAAAATTTTCTGATACAATTTTCATTTGTGAATAATCCCTTATCGTAAAGACCTTTTTAGAAAACAGCTGAAAAACAGCTCATTTAATCAACGATATCTTCATGGATTTTTTTTTATATATTTAACTGGATTTTTTTTTTTTTTTTTTTAATAAGGTGCTCTATACAGTTGAGCATTAAAGTTTTTGATGAAAAAGTTTAAAGTTGAGCTATGTCAAAGTTTTTTTTTGCTACAGTCCATCCGTACATGCACAATAATAAATTACTTACTACAACTGTCCACTTTGAATATTAAATATATTTGTTTTAAACTACAGTACAATGATTTACGCATATGTTGTCATGTTTTCTTCAAATTTCATGAAATTTGAAGAAAAACCTTTGGAGTTATAAAGTAAAAACTTGTGAAAATTTTTTGCATTTATTAATGTTTTATTAAAAACTCCTTACATATTCAAGATAACCTCACAAAACTCTACACATGTATAAAATATAACGTTTATTAACCATATCTAAAATTGCAGATCCATCAAAGCTTTTTCATATACAGGGTTATCACAAATACTTTTTATTTTATTGGATTTGTTGTTCGTCACTTAACGACTTTCGTGACAAAATCTTTGCTGAAAAATATAAGGAAAGACATTTTCCTTTTCCGAAATTTAAGAACAACACATTAAGTATTTTTCAAGATATTCAACAAAACGCAAAAGTGTGCACATTATTTGTCCGACACCTGTATCTCACTTCTAGGTACCCTTAAGGGGCTCATTTTATAAATTTAAATTCTGTGAAGGGTCCTTTTTTTTTTTTATGGATCTGAATTTTGTGAAGGGTCCCTTTTTACAATGTGAATTTTATGAAGAGGCAGCAAAAGGGATCCAAATTTTGCCTGGATCGATTTCTAGTCATGTCATCTGGATTTGAATTAAACAATATTCACTACATGTGGGATAAAAAACAAGGAGTGTGCTACAATAAAACATTTCTATGCTATTTCTATAATATTTTTCTAAAGGTGTATTTCAAAGGAGAAGAAGAGGGATAGTAACTATCCTGAAAGAAAATTATTTAAAATCAGAAAATATAAACATTTCTTTTATTCCTAAAAATAAAATTTTTAGCCAAACGTATTAAAATGCATAAAATAAATTTCAAAGTTATAATTTGTCTTGTTAATTTATTTACACTACTTTTAAAATTAACTCTAGAAAGAAATTATTAGAGTAGAACCCCGATCCATCGTTTTTCACAGGGTGCATGAAAAAAAAACTATGAAAGCAGGAAAAAGACGAAAGCGGGTTAAAGTCAAAATACGAAGAAAAGAATGTTTATCAATTAATACACACAACGTACACAGTATATTCCTAATAAAATCTAATTTGTTGCTTTGAAAACTGTCAAAGTAATAAATCAATGTTGTATAGAACATTAAGTAAGTAAAATTTATTTTTAAAAATCAGTAACTTTATGTAGGGTTTTTCGTTCATTTTTAAAATTAAACAGGAATTTTTCCATATTTTCCATTTTTCTGCAATTTCATGTGCTTATATAAAATTCGTGCATTTTTAAATGCCATAATTATGTCAACATAAAAATCATCCTCTGTTTCTTCGCCTTTATTTTCATTTTTTGAAATTACACATTTCTTCTATGTTTCAGGATATTGCATGTCGCAATGGCTTAATTAATGCAAATATTATCACTAAATTTTGTATCGGACTCATCCTCTGCTATACGCAACCACTCTTTATCTGCATTATCAGCATCAGCATTTTCTTGTCCTTCTATTTGGTATTCATCATTTTTTCTCACATAACAGCATTTCACAAAATAATTTTCTTTATTACTGAAGAAGTTACTTCCTGCCATGATGAAATTACGAAATGGATAGATGGTCCGGACACATAGCATCACAATTTTGATCATCCGTGGAAATAGAGAAAAGAGTTATTTTAGAATGAAAGATGTAATTCCAGTTTTTATGTGTACCTCTGGGGGTCACCTAAGCGGGGGGGCTATCTTCTCCGTAAAGGATCAAAATTGTGATGGCATGTCACCGGACTATCCTTAGGTATGCGGTCCCAGACCGTCACCAATCACCCATATTGCAGTACTAGTGTGACGTTAAACCTAATCTTCCAACCTTCCTTTCAGTTTGTATGCCATATGGAACTGCTTGACGAAATTTTTACAAAGTCAGGAGAAAAAATTTATAATGATAAATGCTGGAAAACGACTTTTTGAAGTATGATACATTCAAGTTAACATTATTTAAATACGTTAACATTATTTAAATACAATTTGTGCAAGTACCATAGAAATAAAATGATCAATGTGGGAATGATAGATCGGGGTTTCACTGTAATAACTTAAAACCCAAGAATGAATAAATTTATCTATTTCACAATATTTAAATAGTTTACCAATAGGAGCTGTGCCAACAGGAGCAGCTGGAACACCTCTTCCAGCAGCACGACCAAGTCCAGGTCCAGGAGCTGCACCAGGAATCAGAACACGGGGGATTCCTTCCTGAAAATCATTAATGAAAATTGCAAAAAATGATTGGCAAAAGAATAAATTATAATGAAAAATAAATAATTCCATTAAAAAATGACTCAACTAATTAATTTTTCAGCAGATTACTTTGCTTTGTTTAGTTTAGTTGTATTGTTATATTTTAATGATTATAGTTTATTCAACGAAAGAAGAGAACGAAACTAAATAAAAGGGTTGCACAAAAATAGCCAAGAAGGTTCACTTTCAGCCGAAATCCCCAATTTGGAGAATTTAATTTTTTTTTCACACTTTCTGTTTGGCACTCCTGGCAAAATGCCAGGTTTTCCACCGCAGCCAAAACGCACGTGCGTTTATTTAGTTTTGTTCTCTCGATAGAATGAATGGACTATAGGTAATTTTTGTTCCCCCATTTCTTTTAAATTTTTACAACTTTCCACCACTGTATTACACATTAAGCTATATGTTTTAAAAAGAAATTTATTTTGTAAGTTTTGACCAAATTTCTTTCACTTTTGAATACTTATATCTGTTTAAAATTGCATTTTTTGTAAAAGATAATGCTTAACATTTAAAAAAAAAAAGTGAGGGGAAAATTAAATATCTTGAAAATGTTGAAAATAGATGAGATTGTCTCTTTCAAAAAACATTATTCTGTGTGTAAGTGAAGAAATAAAATTTGGTTTAAGCTTAAAAAGTTGGAAAACAATTAAAATCTCAGGTTTACATCTCCAATTAAATTAATCCACATTTTTTTTTTTTTTTCTTTTTTTTTTTTTTTTTTTTTTTGGTCTACACTTGTGTTGTTTCTCCTAAAAAACTTTTGTAGCAATATTTCAGATATATTGCATGCATACAAATATACATAATTTAAATAACTCTTATGATAAATACATAAAATAAGAAAAAAAAATTACAAACCTCAGCAGGCGGAGGTCCTTCAACTGTCAAGGATACAATATTTTCACCTCTTAATAGAACAAGACCTAAGACTCTTTTTTCTTCTTTTTCTGCATCTTTATCTTTCTTGGGTTTTATTTTCCTAAATTCCTCACAATCTCCAAGAATAAGATTCATGTGTTTATCAAATGCTTTGAAAGTGCCAATGAAATTTCTACTATCTTGCAGAGTTACACGCATCCGATAGTTCAGATGCTGTAGCATCTTATTATTTTTACTTATAGTCTATGGGAGGAAAAAAGTATTTAGAGTTAGTAACATAGCCTTACATTTAATACCATGTACATAAACATTAACTCTAAAATAAACATTTATAACAACATTAAAATGCATAACAACATAAAACAGCATTAAACTTTTTGTTTGTTGTTGTTGCTGTTTACTTAACCCTCACTTTCCCAAGATCAAGGCGTTACTGCAGAAAAATTGCTTTTAGGTGCCGCCCGCACATTTGGCGAAAATTACCAGTACCGTGCCTTTTCAGGGGTCGATCCAGGTTTTAACTTTTGGGTCCCTTTTTTGTGAAAAACAAAATATTTTTGTGAAATTTTTATTTATTTTTGTGAAATATAAAATATTTTTGTGAAAAAGTAAAATATTGTGTAAAATCTTCAGTTTTTACAATCATTTTATGTAATGTTTAATATCAAGTTAATAGAGTTTCGTTGAGCCAAATTAAGGCACAAATTAAAAATAATACTGAAAATATAAAAACATTTAATAAAAGGATCATTTTTATAAAACAAAATCTTGTGAAGGGACTCATTTTCTAAATTTGAATTTTGTGAAGGGTCCCTTTTGTATGGATTTGAATTTTGTGAAGGGTCCCATTTTACTATTTGAATTTTGTGAAGGGTCCCTTTTTACTATGTGGAATTTTGTGAAGGGGCCGCAAAAGGGACCCAAATTTTGCCTGGATTGACCCCTGCTTTTTGTATCGTTTAGAAGTTGCAACATTCCACTGGTTACATTTGCTATCTCTGGTAAATTAGCGTACTTTTTGAGTGAGGCAGGTTTAACTACATTTAAACTTCAAAATTACTCTATCTTGAGAAAGCGAGGGTTATTAATTAACAAGCAGACTTTTTTCTTTGAGATATTAAAACAGATATGTAATAAAAAAAAAAATAATAATGTTAGTTATATTTTCAAGCAAGATTCATGGATAGTTGTTTTTTCTTTCAAATAAGGAGAAATATGTGAATTTTACTCTTCTGAAGAACAAAATTTACAAGAGAAAACAGATGAATGAATGCCATTCAAAACTGAAGAAATACAGATAAATGCTTAGCTAGTGTGTGGGTTAAGGATTCCCATCAATTAGATTCACTCTTTCTCCCTTTCCACATGATCATATGATGTGATTAATATATTGCAGTCAATCATAATTCAAGCATTATACAAATAAGAGTTTTGCTTATTTAAAAAATGCCCCATTATATTTTTATTTTACAACAGGCAAAGGAAAATGATAAACTAAACATATGGAAGATAACTTTTAGCACTGTAAAAATCAAAAGAATTTTCCTATATATCACAGTGAAAAAAGGGAGGTGACAGGGGAAGAAAGTTATGCGTTTTAGAATATTTCTGCTCAAAGTTTTTAAACTTCGTTCTAAAAATTTCCAAGACCCTATATATGCCTAAATCACTTTAGTTTTAAAATTACTTTATCAGATTTAAAAAAAAAAAAAAAAAAAAAAAAAAATAGCTGGTTCTACATACTACAATTTAAAAGAAAATTTCTTTTTTAATACTGATGACAGTTCATAATAGAAGCAAGTTATTACTAGCAAAGTTATTACTACCTATTGTTTTCAATGTTTATTTCTTTACAGTTGCCGTCCCAATTGTTCAATGTTTTATATAAATGGTAACATCTAAAATTGTATACATATGTAACCATTTCAAAAGACACGTAAATCTTTTACCGTACCTAGATCTATAATAATTGCAAATACAAGAAAAATAAGAGTATATTTTGGCTTTTATACTAACCGTAATTGTAATAACTTTACAAAACGCCGGTTCAAACAAAATGTCAAGTAATGTATAAGTTAGCATTAGAAAATGCTAATACTTTACAAATTAATAATTATAAATTTCATACATAAGAAATACAAACTGTGTATAATATCACAATAAATAACTTACCATTTTTTCTATAAATTCTTATTCAAATCCAAAGCAAAAATACGCATACAACGACTGAATGATTTCTAGTGTTAGCGAGCGTTTTAACAACACTAGAAATGCTGCCATCAGTCTTAAACCCTTCTTTATGATTTTACACCGTTACGAGTGGTTACGAACTATTGCCCATCGATCAGCACTAGTAAAACCCATCGAACCAACTAACCGTTACGAACCATAGATCATTGTAACAGGAACCTCAATAGAGTTCTAACAACGACGTGACTTTCTTTTTGAGAAAAGTACTTTGTTGAAGGACAACGTTAATTTTTCCATACCTTTGAAAGCGTAGTAGTCGAATTTTTTTATGCTTTTACAAATACATTTACAACACTGTGTTACAATAAATTTGTAACACTATTCCGCAATGATAAAATGGGTCAGTGGGGTCAACTGTCCCTCAGCAAACAAGCTCGTGACGTTAGAACTCTATATAAAGCTAAGACTACTACAACTATATATAGTAGTCTTAAATAGAGCAGGCTCATGTTTAACAAGCGACGCTATTCTGGAACTTTATGTTTATAAACAAGCGAAGCTATTCTGCATCTTTTGCGCATGTAGGCAAAGTATCTGCCTTTCCAATGGTGCTTTATCCCACCTTTTGCCTACATTCTAAAGTACGTGCGGAATCATCTGTCGCAGTGACGTCACGTGCGCCGCCTCTATTCCAGAAACAATTTTTGAAACTAAGACTGCTATATAACAGGCTGAATCATTCGTCGCGTCGCCATTCATTGCTAAACTTAAGATTACTATATAATAGTCTTATTCTTATATAGTCTCATATAATAATCTTATATTGTAGTTCGTCACTGCCAAAGCTAAGACTATTATATAATAGTCTTAGTTTTAGCAATGACGGACTTGACGGACAAATGGCGGCGAATGATTCAGCCTGTTATATAGTAGTCTTATTTGAAACAATCCAAGCTACGACGGGTAGAGTTTCTTTGGACGAGTCCAGCCTCTGGAACACTTCTAAGACTACTATAGTAGTCTTAACACTTCGAGCGATCCAACAGGGCCCTGAGACATTTGATCCACGACCGTTCGAAAGCAGAGGCTGGACAACTCTGAACCAAAATCAGTGCTGCCATCTATAGGCTTAGTTTGAAATTATCTATAAAATATTATAACGTTAAATTAATTAAAGAAAAAATTAATTCATTAATTAAAAATTTAATTTAACTATGAATAAAAAAAAGATTCATAACTATTTATATATATATATATATATATTTTTTTTTTTTTTTTTTTGTATTCTGCATAGTTGGGTACATATACACTGCAATACAATATTATTAATTATATAAATCTTTTTTGTAAATTATTTAAATAAAAAAATAACAACAATAAAATTTTAATTTTAGAAATTTTTCCAGCAAAATTTTTTTTTAATTATTTCCTTCAATTATGCATTATTGTATTTTAATGATTTACTGTAAACAATTTTAAGTTTTATTTTGTGGATTTATTATCAAGCTAATTTTTGTTAAATATTTTTAAGTTGGAATGCTGAAATTTAAAACAAATATTTGATGTAAATAAGAAGTAGGTTCAAGTTTTATTATGATCTAAGGTAAGAAATATAAAACTATTACACATTGCGGAAAAATTATAAAATTTTTATTTAAATTTAAATCAATGATCCCCCCCCCCAAAAAAAATATATATATATATATATATAACAGTTTTTTAAATTATCATTCTTTTGATTAAAATCTTCATTAAATTGGTTTGTTAAATTCAATTAATTCTGATTTCAATCAATAATATTTTAAATGTTTAATATATTTATGATTTATTATTATTATTATTACTATTTAAATACAAATTAAATGTTGTTTTTAAATATTGTTAATTATTTTTATGTTTGAACTAGCAGGCTTCGCCCGCTTCGCTGGACCCTATTTTAAAATGAATCACTATAATTACTGAATTCTCAAAATTGCATTAATTTTTATCACGTGAAAAAAAAAGCGAAACAAAATCTGATTAGGAAAAATGTCGCACCGGGTTCTCACTGCCTTCGGAAAAAATTCCCAAAATGCTCTTACTCTTATTTCTGTTATTTTCCCCCTTCGCCCCCCCCCTCCCGTCTATCCTAATAATTTTAAAAATTCGAAAATATCCGCAATCGATTTGTAAATATCAAAAACCTCTATGTACCAATTTTGAATGATCTACCTCTATTTTATTTTTTTTGCCCCTCCGCCCCCCCCCCTCCCGTCCCTCCTAATAACGTTACACTTTTGAAAATATCCCCATTCGATTTGAAAGTCTCTAAAACCAATCTATACCAATTTTGAACTGCCTAACTGCATTTCTATTTGTTTTTGCCCATAGCCCCCCTTACCGCCCCTTCTAATAATTTTACAAATTCAAAAATATCCGCATTCGATTTTAAGTATCGAAAACCATTTGTGTACCAATTTTGAACGATCTAATTCTATTTTTATTTTTTTGCCCCCCCCCCATCCCCTCCCCCCTTCTCGCCCCTCCTAATAACTTTACACTTTCGAAAATATCCCCATTCGACTTGCAGGCCTTTAAAACCTATCTGTACCAATTTTGAATGCCCTAACTGTATTTCTATTTGTTTTTGCCCATAGCCCCCCCCCCTTCCCGCACCTCCTAATAATTTTACAAATTCGAAAATACCCGCAATCGATTTGTAAGTATCGAAAACCTCTATATAGCAAATTTGAACGATCTAACTCTATTTTTATTTTTTTACCCCCCTCTCCCCTCCTAATAACTTTACACTTTCGAAAATATCCCCATTCGACTTGCAGGCTATTGAAACCTATCTGTACCAATTTTGAAAGGCCTAACTGTATTTCTAATTGTTTTTGCCCCTGCTGTCCCTCCCCCTCTGCTGCCCCCCCCTGGGAGCTGAATTTTTAAAATTCCAGAAATTGGTTTTTAGATATTTGTATTAGCTATATTTTATAGCAAAAATTTCACATATATCTGTTTTTTTTTTGTTTGTTTGAGATATATAGGATTATACAAAATCGCGTTTTACGTATATGAAATCCCGTTTTGCCCCCCCCCCGCCCCCCCCCCTTGGGGACCGAATTTCGAAAATTCCAGAAATTGGTTTTTAGACATTTATATTAGCTATATTTTAAAGCAAAAATTTCACGGATATCTGTTTTTTTGTTTGAGATATGAAGGGTTATTTGAATTCACGTTTTGCCCCCTCCCCCCCTCTTGGGGGGCGAATTTTTTCAATTTTTTTTCCTAAACCATTCCTGACCTCCTATAAGGAAAAAAACAAAAAAAGGATGATCGAAATCGGCCAAGCCGTTTACGATTTTATAAAGGACATACAAACAAACATTCATTTTTACATATATAGATCAAAGCGCGTGCGCTTTGATATAGATGCTGAAATTTAATGCGAATATTTAGTATTATTCAAACATAAAAAATGTTTCATAAAAATTAGCTGATCGATAAATTCCCAAAGTAGTTCACAAACAAATTTAAAATATTTTGTTGAATCCAAAATTTAAAAAAAATGTTAGCAGGGAGCATTTTAAAATTTCATTTTATTAAATTTAAATAATATTCGATGAATTTTAATTTGCGTTATTGTATATTTCAATCCATTGCATGCATATATGTAACGTATCCCTTTCTTGTAGGGCTGATGTATTCCAGTCACTCCATATTAAGAAAGTTCACTCAAAGAAATACTCCACAATTGATGATGCAGTCGTTTATTTGAAGACAGTCATATTACACTTTATTAACTCACTTCATTTTGAGCACGCTGTACAGATCCGTAGCCGAGTCGGGCCGAAATTGTTCCATTAACGGCGGAACCGCGAATCAATTCCCATCCTGGGACCGTTAACTTAAACTTATTATTGTCGTCGACTATTTAATCAAAAGCTTTCATGGAAAGAGACCCCGATTTTCGTGTGCTCCCGTTTTTATATGGATATTTCGGCGGGAACCGAAACTATTCTTATTGGATAACCAGGTCAGCCAAAATCCAACCCACATCCCTACATTGGCCGACCCGGATATCCAGGATTTCGTATTTCGCAATGCATTGCCGCTAATTTCAACTATTGCATAATTTTGATTATGAAACTTCTTCTAATCGCGATTCCCGCGCTACGATGTGCTTTGCTGAAAAACTAACTTAACAGGGGCGCTAAAATAGAACTCTCACAAAGTTGTTCTTAAAATTAAGATTTATTCTGAGCTAATTCTATTAAGATATCATTTAATATTAATTTAAATATTAATTTAGAATCTTGCTTATTTTATCCTTTCATATCCCCCCCTCCAAGCCGACGCTCCCCCATATTTGCCTGCAAATTTGTGGGAAGTCCCTCAGAAGTAGAAGATACTCCAGGAGAAAGTTAAACTTAAAATGGAAAATTTGACAAATTATAAACAAATTATAAAACTTAAGTTTTTGAAAAATTTATTTAAAATGGAAAATTTTATTTAAAAAATGGAAAATTTTATTTTTTAGAAAATTTCGTCTGAAATATTTTGTTATGGAATCCTTTTTAAGTAGGAGTTATGGCCTTTCTCATTATTTATAAAAATTTACTTTTTCTTTTTTAATTTATTTACTTGTATGTTGGACTGGTCAACGTGCTCGCCTGATACATATAATGGTATTTACAGCATTTGTTTACAAACATAAGAAAAGTTTAATATAACATGAAAACGTATGACATACTGAAAAAAAAAATTATAACATAATATGTTTACCGGCATAACATTTTTGACAAGATATCTTTTTTATGTACAAACTAGTTTGTTGAGGAAAGTCTTTAAAATATAAAGTTCCTTTTGGCCAATAAAGTTTTTAAATGTCTTGAATAATAACGTTGATCGTTGACAATAGATAATTGTTGTAAAAAGTCTGATCTTGGTTATTGAGTTCATATATAATATGTATAACAATAATTATAACACTGTAATTTTAACAGTACATTGTAAACAAATGTTTTGTAAATTGTAAACAAACTTTCTTTTCACAAAATCTGTGTTTTTCTTTGTGTATCTTTTTAAAAATGCAAAGATATTTTAATAAAACAAAAACATAAAGTATATAAAACAATTATATCATAGTACATTTTTAACAATTTCTAGAAACTTTATTTACATACTAACACAAATAATTTTTTCATAAATATAACATTTAACAGACACATAAAATTATTTAATAAATACAATAGTGTTTAATACACTCTAATAATACTACTACTAATATTAAGAATACCAGTACTACTAGGTCTTTTCTTTTTACAACTTATTTACATAAAACCAACTTAATCACTTTATTTAGTAATTAATTGTTTTAAAATACCACATTGGTACCAGAGCTTGGTCAGCCATTGGCAAGCCAAAAAAGAATTTGTTTTATGGGTAACTTGACCCACAAAGTATTATTCTCAGTTAATACTGTTAATATTTGACTCAGTTCAGGGGTCAAGTCTTTCCAAAAAGGTGAATTGGGATAAAGGTGGTAATTGGTGAATTTTTACAGAGGGCAAAAACAAATCATTCTTCCCGCACTCTCTGATCACTTTATAGTGGTGAAGATCAGAAGATCACGAGAATGATAAATATATAAAAAAAAAAATACTTGGGGCATGGAGTTGATCCCTAACTAAAATTATTCATGACTTAATTTGAATTTTTGAGGGTTATTATAGTATCTTAACTTAGACGAATGAACAATTTCTGACTTTCTTTTAAAATGGGGACTGGGTTTGTCTATTTCAAAATTAACTTCAGATATTTGTTTTAAGATTGTGTAAGGGCCTGAATAAGGTGGACTTAACTTACGTGTGTTGGGATATTGGAATTCTTCATAAATAATTTCATCACCAACTTTAAATTTAACAGGGAGAAATCGAGCATCAAATCGGATTTTGTTTTTTTTATGACATTGTATTGTTTTTTCTTTTGCTATTTTTCTAGCTTCATCAACTGAAGGATAGTAACTATTGTTTGCTAATAATGGATCATATGGTAATTCTCCTAATAATAAATAACTAGGTGGGAATTGAGTTACAGAGTGAGGTGTTAAGTTATATTGATTTAAAACTTCATCAATTAATTTAGTCCAGGGAATTTTATTTGAAGAAGAGTTAACCTTACATTTTAGACGCGTAACAATAGTCTGATTGAGGCGCTCGACTTTCCCGTTGCATTCGGGATGATGGCTACTTGTTAACAAATGTTTTGTATTATAATTTCGAAGGAATTTTTTGAAACGGGATGCCGTGAATGCTGCATTCCTATCTGTTAACAATTTTTTAGGTACTTGAATTTGAAAAAGTTGTTTTAAAAAGTTTGTATAAGTTTCAGTGGTAACGCTTTTTGATGGAAATCCCCACACATAACGGGTTGCATGGTCCACGACCAAATGCAAATATTTTTTTGTAGAATTATAGTAGTTAAACCCACCAACAGTGTCCAAAGACAAACATTCAAAAGGTTTATCTGTTGGCGGTACTTCCTGTAATGAACCAAACCGTTTTTGTCTGCATTTTTTATTTATTTGACAGGTATGACAATGTTTTACAAAATTTTCAATATCTTTATTAATATTAAGCCAATAATACTGTGGTGTAATTAAATTTATCATTTTATAAATTCCTGGGTGTCCAAATTGAGTGTGGGTTTTCTGTAGGAGGCGTAATCTTAATGACATCGGGACTATTACCTTATACAAACCTTTCTTTTTAATTACAATTACATCTTCAATTTCAAGAGTTTTCTTAATGTTAATACCTGTGTTTTCTTTTTTCTGGTTTTCTTTGATTTCATTTAAGTCTAGGAGGTGTACATGGTGTGACACATTTTCCAAAACAGGCAATCTAGATAGCATATCAGCTTCAATATTTGTTGATCTTTTTTTATATTTAATTTCATAGTCAAACATACTAAGTTTAAGGGACCAGCGGAATAATCTTCCTCTTAAATTTTTAACATTTTTTAACCAAGTGAGAGACTTATGATCTGTATGTATGACAAACTTTTGACCGTGCAAATAATGATAAAAGGTATCTAAGGCATCAATAATTGCTAAACATTCTAATTCTGTAATTGCATAATTTTTTTCATAATCTCGTAAATTTCTTGAACTCGTAAATTTCTTGCCACTGGGTGTAAAGTACCATTCACATCTGCCTGTTTAACAACACATCCCACACCATGACTCGAGGCGTCAACAAATAACTGACAGGGAGTTCTGGGATCGTAAAGTCTTAAAATAGGTTTACATATAAGAGCATTTTTTAATTTTTGGAAGGATTTTTCACATTTCTGGTCCCAAACATAGGGGACATTTTTCTTTAATAAATTATTTAAAGGAGCTCTTGTTTCGGCATATTTTGGAATAAATCTAGCATAAACGTTAACTGATCCCAAAACTCTCTGCAATTCCTTGACATTTTTTGGCGGTTTCAAATTTTTTATTACTTCAATGTTTGGATTATCAGGGGTAATTAGGCCATTAGTTATTTCGTATCCTAAAAAGCTAATTTTTGTTTTGGCAAAATTGCATTTTGATAGTTTTAATTTTAAGTTTTCTTTAACACATATATCAAAAAGTTGTTGTAGGTGTTGGAAGTGTTCATCTTCTGACTGTGAAAAAACAATTATATCATCAAAATAATTACAGGCAAAGTCTATTTTGTATTTATTTAGAATCCTTCTAATGGTTCGATTGAAGATAGCAGGGGCATTTTTAAGCCCAAAGGGAAGGTATTTCCACTCATATAATCCGAAAGTTGTAGCAAAAGCCAATTTTTCAGTATCTTTTGGGTGGATAGGAATGTGCCAATATCCACTTGCCAAGTCAAGAGTGGAAAAATTTTTTGCTTTAGCTAGTTTATCTAACAAAGTATCTATTCTGGGAAGTGGTTCAGCATCTGTTTTAGTGATCGAATTGAGTTTACGGAAGTCAATACATAATCGCGTCTTTTTGCCTTCTTCCCGTTTATACACCAAAGTTACAGGTGCGGAATAAGGCGAACAACCTTTTTTTATAATACCGGCCTGTAATAAATTTTGAACTTGGGTTTTAATTTCTTCTTCTTCCTTAGGGGAAGTTCTATATGCTCTGAGAGAAATAGGTAAATCTGAAGTTAAACGAATCCTTTGTGGTTCCATATGAATTCTTCCAACATCATATTTAGATTTTGCAAAAATTTGGACATATTTTGATAATAAAGTAGGAAGTTTTCCTTTTCTAGCAGACTGAGGATTTACGTGGTTCTCAGTGGCTTGAGTGTACTTGAACTCCCTTACTCTATTGTTTGTTGGAATATTAAAATTTTTCTTTTGACTATTGGTATTTTCACTTTCAGAAGTTATATGTAAAGTTTGTGTACATTTAGATATATTTTTTAACAATGGGAGAATGGTATTATTTTGTTTTACCAGCTTTTTAGCACAATCAATAGTCAATTGAAACAGACAACAATGTGATAAGCTAAGGAGAGCATAAGGTAAGTTATTATCTAATAGAAACATTTCTATATTTTTTGTAATATTACCAATTTGCAATTTAAAGTAACATTTTTCTCGAATTGTCAACCTCCCCTGTGTTTGAATGACATGTAATGGTGAGACCTTTTTTGTTTGAAGTTTAAATTTATGAACAAAATGTTGAGGAATAATGCTTAAGCTGCTGCCCGTATCGAAGATTAAAGGAATGGTAGAATACGATTCTGGATTTTTAACACCTTGATTAATTTGCTTGTTTTTTCTTTGGATATCCTTGTATATAATGCGACCGGTCGCTGCAAACTGTCAATAGGTGTTATTTGTTCCTTCTGTTGTATTATCTACCACTGTTGACTCTTCTGTGACATGAGTTGGATTTTCTTGTTTGAAAGGGCATTCACTATGCCAATGAAAAGCATTAGGAATGTTGCGTTTTGAACAATGTTTACATGGGAGAGGAGGCAAAGTGCCTTGAAAGTGAATGTGTGTATTTGGGTTTGGAAAATGGGGTCTAGGCCCTCTTAGATTGGTTCGAGTATTGTTTGTGAAATTTGGTTTGTTTTGATTAGGGTATCCCATATGTGGTCTCTGCACATTAGGAAACCGGTAACTCCAGGGTTGTGGTCGGGGAGCATATTGAACTGGGTTTCTATTTTCCCTGTCTTGTGGATAGGTGAACCTTTGAAATTGACCTGGCAACTTGTTTGGAAGGGGATCAGCAGATTTTTCAGATATCTGCAGTTTGTTTAATTTGTGGACAAGATCCCTCCATTCGTTTAATGTTTTTGGCGCATTAGCCACAACAAGTTGTCTTAAAGTCAGTGGCAATCCGTCGGTTAATCCTTCCATGAGGAACTTGGGCTCTAAGCCTGGTGCTCGCCCTACTTGGAGTTTTTTCTGATAATACTCCATGACATTTTCACCTGCCTTAAAGCAAATGCTCGAGAAATCTGTTAACGATGTTTCACCTGGTGTCGTGAATTCCTCTGTAAAAATTTCAACCAATTCCTCCCAATGAAGCATGTTTAAACTGTTGTTTATATACACTGTGAGGGCTTTACCCTTCAAAAATCTTTGTATATTACGGACTCGCCAAACCTCATCTTTTCCATTCTCCTCACACCAGGCTTGAAAATACATTAGCCAGGACGTCCACATCATGCCGTTTTCAGGGCAAAAAGCAATGAGGACATCGTCCTCTCTTACAGTGGGAGATTTATTTATATTTAAAGATTTCTTTACATCACTGGTACTACTCATTGCCTTTACTAGTGTGTTTGGGGAGGGCAGTTTACTCACATTAAGTAGGTTATTTTCTAAATTGGTATCCACAAGTAAATTTTCCTCTGTACCCTTAGAGGGTGTCAATAAACATGTTGAGATGTCACTTTCGGACATATTTAACTTTATTTCACAATTCAAAATTTTGAAAAAAAAAAATAAGAAAACTTTTTTTTTTTTTTTTTTTTTTTTTGAAACAGGTAATTTATTTAATTTTGCTAATTTAAGTTTGGTATTTATTAATTATCACAGCTTTACCAAAGTATTCAATAAATTAAATATCACAATCAATATAAATAGTCTATTTTTTTTTTTTTTTTTTTTTTTTTTAATCACAGTTATTATATCACCTAAATAAATCCAAATAATAAATAAACATAAAATAAACAAATAAATCACATTTATTGACGTGCAAAAATAAATACCTCTGAAAGTGCTTTGTCTAAATTCATCTAATAAATCCTACTAATAAATAAGTATAAACAACATATAACAAGTAAATAAATCAAATTTATTATCAACATAAATACTTCTGGCTACTCTTTGTCTGTAGTAATAAATAGCACACCACAAAATTCTTATTTCTGAAAACAAGGAATCCAATTTTTCAAAAAAAAATTTAATTTTCTATATAAATATTTACGAAAATTTTATTTTTAAATCTCTTAACATAAAATATAATAACCAATTAAGAATTTATTTTATTTATTTATTTATTTTATTTTATTATTATTATTATTATTATTATTATTATTATTATTATTATTATTTTTAATCAAATTTCAAAAATTTTAATTTTCTATATAAGTATTTATGAAAAGCTCTAAATTTAACATATGAAATATAATACTTTTGCAAACTTAATAAAAATCTGGTATATTATTGTTATTTTAAATCTGACAACAAGTAATTTAGCTTAAAACATTTTCAATTCAAATCATAAAATATATCGCGAAAATAAACGATGTCAAACCTTATCATAATTCATTTTTATTAACAACTTAAGATAAATATAAAGTCACTAAAAAATCATCCTAAATATAAATAAAATGAAAATCACTCACCACTTTTTGTTGATTTACACTGATATGAAAACACAATAATAAATTAAAAAATAAAAAACCTATTTTTACTTCCTGTGGAGCAAGAAAATTTTATTCACAACTTCTGGACTAACACATAAAAAAGCAGGTGTTTCTGTTGGGACTCATCCGGAAGAGACCACCTGGTTGTTATCTCACAGCACTTGAAACATGGCTCTTAAGAGAGCAATAAAAAAAATCTTGGATCAAAACTGGCGTAAGTCACACATCTTGTTTTTCCTTTTTCCGGCATCTTTCACACAAAACTGGTGTAAGTCAATATTTTTTCTTTCTACTATCCTTTGAGTATAGATGATGTTACTAATGTTGCTTGCTCTTTAAGGGCACTATTTCTTTCTGACAGTCCGGCTTGATTTAGCAAAGACCGGTCCGGTTTTTGGAAAGTTCCGGTCCCAGGAGGTCATAAATATTGCAGTTCCATTCCAATAATTAAAACTAATATAAGGTGCTGACCACAACTTATTTCATGCTGACTTGTTGGTTTTCCCTTACAGGACCATCCTGATCGGCTTCGTTGTACCGATGTATCCCTTTCTTGTAGGGCTGATGTATTCCAGTCACTCCATATTAAGAAAGTTCACTCAAAGAAATACTCCACAATTGATGATGCAGTCGTTTATTTGAAGACAGTCATATTACACTTTATTAAGTCACTTCATTTTGAGCACGCTGTACAGATCCGTAGCCGAGTCGGGCCGAAATTGTTCCATTAACGGCGGAACCGCGAATCAATTCCCATCCTGGGACCGTTAACTTAAACTTATTATTGTCGTCGACTATTTAATCAAAAGCTTTCATGGAAAGAGACCCCGATTTTCGTGTGCTCCCGTTTTTATATGGATATTTCGGCGGGAACCGAAACTATTCTTATTGGATAACCAGGTCAGCCAAAATCCAACCCACATCCCTTCATTGGCCGACCCGGATATCCAGGATTTCGTATTTCGCAATGCATTGCCGCTAATTTCAACTATTGCATAATTTTGATTATGAAACTTCTTCTAATCGCGATTCCCGCGCTACGATGTGCTTTGCTGAAAAACTAACTTAACAGGGGCGCTAAAATAGAACTCTCACAAAGTTGTTCTTAAAATTAAGATTTATTCTGAGCTAATTCTATTAAGATATCATTTAATATTAATTTAAATATTAATTTAGAATCTTGCTTATTTTATCCTTTCATATATTTATAATTCTAAAACAATTATACAGTTATTTACCAAAAAAAAAAAAAAAAATGCTTGTATGCATATTCGCGTTTGTAAGGACCGATAGATGGCGTAACCAGAGCAATAACCAATGTCCAATCATAGCAATGGATCTGTAAATGGATCAAATGACTCGGAAAATTTTCTTGGGCGATTTGATCCACGACCGGTCCATGGAACAACGAAGGTAGAGAAGTACCCTCTAATAGAGCAGTTTCATATGACGTCATAGTGACGTAGATGGAGGGCTATCAACTCCACGTGAAAAGAAATAGACGAAATTTTTAGAACAGTAAGCAAATGGCAGTTGAAAACAGCTCACAGCACCATGGCGACCGCGCATAGCAACCAGTGATGGAGGGCACGCTGTCCGCGTTGCTATGCTGTTATCAGCTGTTTGCAACTGCCCTATACCATGAATTGGAGAAATGTAAATTGCAGTGTGGGTTCCTTCTTGCAGTTCCTTCTTCCCATTTTCATGTGAACGTTAAACTCTAATTTGTATTTAACGAGTGAATGAAATCGCGGCTGTGTAAATGTAGTTATGTATTTGTTATATATGTATCATTTAAGTGTTTTTCATCTTTTATTTTTAAATCAGAATGGGGAAAATTATCCTAAAATTATATCTGTATGTTCTTCTAATTAATATATGTAAGGTATCGTTCTTTAATAGATGATTTATGACAGTCACTTCATCTTAAGAGAGTTCACTCAAATAACTAATACTCCAAAATAGTTTATGCAGTCGTTTATTGAAGACTCTTAGTCATTTTACATGTTATTAACTGTTCATCAATCTGAGCACGTTGACGTACAGATCCGTAGCCGAGTCGGGCCGAAATCGTCCTGTTAACGGCGGAACCGCGAACTAATCCCCCTCCTGGGACCGTTAAATTAAACTTGAGCTTCTGAGCTTCCTTCCCCTCTTCCATCTAACAAACTCGAAGCCGAGAGATCAATTAGCATGCTTGAAAATTACATTCAAGATGCCTTTCAGCAAAGCTCGGCTCCGAGAAGGAGGACTAGTCTATTCTTCCGATTACCAGATGAAATCAGACAGTTGATCAGAGAAAGAAATCATGCTCGCAGGAATTGGCAGGTTCGTAGGCTCCCCCATTTCAAACGCTTGTACAATGTACTTGCACGGAGGGCTAAAGCTGCAATTCATGAGTACTCAAAAACGCATTTCAACAACTTTGTCGAGAGTTTATCGACGACTGACAACACCATTTGGAAGGCTACTTCACGTATTCGTAGGCCAAAAACAAACATTCCGGCTGTAAATAGCCCAACTGGAATGGCAGTGACTAACTCTGAAAAGGCTGAAGCTCTCGCTCACAGTCTTAGAAGTCAGTTCACACCTCATAATGATGTTTTTAATCCTAGAATCACTTCGATTGTTAATAACAGTGTTCAAAATTTATTAAGCAAAAATTCCATTAATACTCTTAACTTGGCTACTCCCACTGAGGTAGTGGAGCATATTTCTAAACTGAAAAAAAAACAAATCCCCTGGCGAGGACCGAATAACAACTAATATGCTTATTAACCTTCCTACCAACTTTATTTTTTATATCACTCTAATTATTAATCGCATGCTAATACTCAATATTTTTCCAGACTGTTGGAAAAAGAGTTTAATCGTTTCTCTGCCGAAAGGTGGCGACACTGATCCGCACCTTCCTCAAAGCTATAGACCTATTTCTCTTCTCTCTTGCATGTCTAAAATCTATGAATATATTCTCGTTAATCGTCTGAATGATTTTACAAACTCTCATGATGTGATTATGCCTGAACAATTCGGGTTTCGTCCACGTCATTCAACACAACAACAGTTGTGGAGAGTGTGTGAAATTCTTCACGACGGCTTCCAATCTGGAGGTGTAATGGGGGTTATATTTCTAGATGTTCAAAAAGCTTTCGATAAGGTCTGGCATGTTGGCCTTATTCATAAACTTATATCTATTGGTCTTCCCGACCAACTAACTAAAATAATTTATGACTATCTTAGCAATAGATCTTTTTCCGTTAAAGTCGGAAACTCTATCTCTAACCCTTCACTAGGCTGACCAGATCAAAGTACCTTTATAAGAGAGTAGCATTAAAAATTGCTACAATTATCCAATTATGGATGTATTTTTTCATTCCTGATAAACAAGGACTAAAAATAAAGTGTTATTGATTAATAATTCAGTTTCTACATTTTTTTAAAACTTAGAAAAATGCCTTAAAAAACAAAGGCGTCCTCACTTTTGTCCCCAGAAAATGGGGACGTTTGGTCAGTATACCCTTCACCTATTTTAAGTTCTGTTCCTCAAGGTTCTCTGCTGGGGCCATTCCTCTTCAACATCTACGCCAATGATCTTTCCAAAAAGGTGAGTTGGGATAAAGGTGGAAACTGGCGAATTTCTACAGAGGGCAAAAACAAATCATTTTTCCCGTGCTCTCTGCTCACTTTATAGTGGTGAAGATCAGGAGATCACGAGAATAATAAAAAAAATAAAAATAATAAAAAAAAACTGGGGCATGGAGTTGATCCCTAACTAAAATTATTCATGACTTAATTTGAATTTTTGAGGATTATTATAGTATCTTAACTTAGATGAATGAACAATTTCTGACTTTCTTTTAAAATGGGGACTGGGTTTGTCTATTTCAAAATTAACTTCAGATATTTGTTTTAAGATTGTATAAGGGCCTGAATAAGGTGGACTTAACTTACGTGTGTTGGGATATTGGAATTCTTCATAAATAATTTCATCACCAACTTTAAATTTAACAGGGAGAAATCGAGCATCATATCGGATTTTGTTTTTTTTTTATGATATTGTATTGTTTTTTCTTTTGCTATTTTTCTAGCTTCATCAATTGAAGGATAGTAACTATTGTTTACTAATAATGGATCATATGGTAATTCTGCTAATAATAAATAACTAGGTGGGAATTGAGTTACAGAGTGAGGTGTTAAGCTATATTGATTTAAAACTTCACCAATTAATTTAGTCCAGGGAATTTTGTTTGAAGAAGAATTAACCTTACACTTTAGACGCGTAACAATAGTCTGATTGAGGCGCTCGATTTTCCCGTTGCATTCGGGATGATTGCTACTTGTTAACAAATGTTTGTATCATAATTTCGAAGGAATTTTTTGAAACGGGATGCCGTGAATGCTGCATTCCTATCTGTTAACAATTTTTTAGGTACTTGAATTTGAAACATTTGTTTTAAAAAGTTTGTATAAGTTTCAGTGGTAACGCTTTTTGATGGAAATCCCCACGCATAACGGGTTGCATGATCCACGACCAAATGCAAATATTTTTTTGTAGAATTATAGTAGTTCAACCCACCAACAGTGTCCAAAGACAAACATTCAAAAGCTTTATCTGTTGGCGGTACTGTAATGAACCAAACCGTTTTTGTCTACATTTTTTATTTATTTGACAGGTATGACAATGTTTTACAAAATTTTCAATATCTTTATTAATATTAGGCCAATAATACTGTGGTGTAATTAAATTTATCATTTTATAAATTCCTGGATGTCCAAATTGAGTGTGGGTTTTCTCTAGGAGGGGTAATCTTAATGACATCGGGACTATTATCTTATACAAACCTTTCTTTTTAATTACAATTACATCTTCAATTTTCTTAATGTTAATACCTATGAACCTATGTTTTCTTTTTTCTGGTTTTCTTTAATTTCATTTAAATCTAGGAGGTGTACATGGTGTGACACATTTTCCAAAACAGGCAATCTAGATAGCATATCAGCTTCAATATTTGTTGATCCTTTTTGATATTTAATTTCATAGTCAAACATACTAAGTTTAAGGGACTAGCGGAATAATCTTCTTCTTAAATTTTTAACATTTTTTAACCAAGTGAGAGACGCATGATCCGTATGTATGACAAACTTTTGACCGTGCAAATAATGATAAAAGTTATCTAAGGCATCAATAATTGCTAAACATTCTAATTCCGTAATTGCATACTTTTTTTCATAATCTCGTAAATTTCTTGAACGATATGCCACTGGGTGTAAAGTACCATTCATATCTGCCTGTTTAACAACACATCCCACACCATGACTCGAGGCGTCAACAAATAACTGACAGGGAGTTCTGGGATCATAAAGTATTAAAATAGGTTTACTCATAAGAGCATTTTTTAATTTCTAAAATAGAATTCTCACAAAGTTGTTCTTAAAATTAAGATTTATTCTGAGCCAATACTATTAAGATATCACTTAATATTAATTTAAATACTAATTTAGAATCTTGCTTATTTTATCCTTTCACTCGGAAAAATTTCTTGGGCGATTTGATCCACGACCAGTCCATGGAATAACGAAGGTAGAGAAGTACCCTCTAATACCATGAATTGGAGAAATGTAAATTGTAGTGTGGGGGTTTCCTTCTTCCCATTTTCATGTGAATGTTAAACTTTAATTTGTATTTAATGAGTGAATGAAATCGCGGCTGTGTAAATGTAGTTATGTATTATTTAAGTGTTTTTCATCTTTTATTTGTAAATCAGAATGGGGCAAATTATCCTAAAATTATATCTGTATGTTTTTCTAATTAATATATATATGAAGTATCCTTTTCCCCATGACCTGGTTTTCCCGCAACATTGGAACCTAAAGCTATTTGATTTCTCTTTGCCGTTCCTGAAATCCAAGGCAGTTTAGTTTCTGTTTCCCGTGGCCAGCTGATCATGTGACGGAGCACCAGCACTTGAGAGGAAATGCGTGCTTATGACGTGAATGACGTCTTTCCGAAACGCGCGCCTGCTAACAGCATCGGAAGAGAAAAAGTTCAGAGTGCAGTGGACGGCCGGTTGAGAAGGCACATTTTGACGAATACTTTTTTAGACGATGTTTACGAGTGCCGGAGCTTGGTACTCTTTACGAACTTTGTGTTTCGACGTAACTGAAAAGCGAACTAATAAGTGACATGTCTGTACCGCAAGTTGTTTTAATTGAACTATGCAATGAACATTCGATAATGCTTATTAGCATTCCTGTATATATGTAAATTACAATTTAATCTTTTATTAAATTTATAATTAGTAAATAAGTATTAGTTTTCTGTTTAACGCCTACAAAAGTGTGCCATCCCACAAGTCAGAAGTGGGATAAAGAATAAAATCTACTGGATAAAGAATAAAATCTACTGGATCAAGAATAAAATCTACTGGATAAAGAATAAAATCTACTTCATAAATGATAGAACGCGAATTTTAATTTTAATTTAGGGTTTGGATAGAACGCGAATTTTGATTTAAAGTAAATTTTGATAGAACGCGAATTTTAATTTAAAGTAAATTTGGATAGAACACTTTTTTTTTAAGTGAACTTTTTTTTAAGTGGAAGAACTGTATAAACATTTGTTGGACTGAAATTTTTTATTCTTAAACCATCATTCAACTAGTTGTGTGTGTTTCTACAAATGAGTGCCGACTACAACTATGTGGATAAACGAGTGATAAAGTGTGTGATAATACTTCGTGATCAACAGAAATGTTTACACCTGTGAAATCAGCTTAAACTAAAGCAACGAAGTATCTGCGAATTCTGTGATATAACCACGGATCAACGAGGGTTTTAAGGATTAAAAACAACAGCTATTTCTGCTCTTCTAAGGTACGTACATTTTATCTTCTTATAAAATGGTATCTCTGGGAGATATTCCCAAAATTGGTATTGCACTAGGAAAAGAAAAGTACAGCAAAATTAAAATTCTGCATCGGTTTCTCTTTAATGACGAAGGAGATCGTAAAAGCCGATGCAGAATAAAAAAATTTTCCGGCTTTAACTTTGTCGTAGATGATGAAAATTATATAAAGAAACAAAAATTTATCGACGAAAATTTTTCATTGAACGAATTGATTACTATTAGTAATGTATTAAATGTCCCTTTTGATGGGAGTAAAGATGAGTTGAGAGATAGATTGTTGCTGAATCTGTGCGATATAGAATTGTTAAAACGGGAAAATTCTGAAAATAATTCGGCTGAGGAAGATTCGGAAAACGAATCGAACAGTGAATCCGAAAGTAGTGGCGATAATGATATTGAAAAAATTGACTCCTCTGTGCAATGCCATATCAGCAAAAATAAATGTTATAATGATAGTGACAATGTTATTGATGATTATAATATGGGTAAAAAAAGTATAAATTATAGTAATAATGTGAATAATGGATCACTTGGTGCAATTTCTTTCAATGATTTTGAAAATTCTATGTCAAAATTTAGCGGCGAGCCGCATGAGAACATAATTGAATTCTTTAATGAATTTGAAGAGTTATCTGAAATGTTTAATCTTAATGAACTACAAAAAATAATTTTCTGTAAAAGGTCTTTGAGCGGAAATGCTCTGTTATTTGTAAAATCCGAAAAAGGATTATTAACGTATAAGAAACTAAAAAATGCACTTATCGAAGAATTCAAGATCGAAATAAATTCTGCCTCCTTGCATGACATTTTAAGTAAAAGGAAAATGAAAATTACTGAAACAGTTACAGAGTATTTTTTAAAAATAAGAGAATTAAGTAAAAACGGGCACATTGAAGATGCCGCGTTAATGCATTACGTGATCCAGGGAATAAACGATAAAAGTGAAAATAAACTAATTTTGTATGGGGCTAAAAATATTCGTGAATTTAAAGAGAAAATTAAGTTATATGAAATATATAAAAAAGATAATGAGAAAAATAAATTCAGATTTAATAAAGTAGATTATAATGTAAATCCGAAGCACGCAGCCTATAACGTACATGAAAAATTTGGTCCTAGAAATGAAGTAAATAATAAATTGTGTTATAATTGTGGTGAAAAAAATCACTTATCTAGAGATTGCCCTCATAAGGCCAAAGGCCTTAAGTGTTTTACGTGCAAGCAGTACGGGCATAAAAGTTCGGAGTGTCCAGGTTCAAAACCAGAAGTTGACGCACTGTGTATTAATGTTAATCAAAATATGAGTAAAATTATACAAGTAAATGATGTAAATTTTATTGGAATTATTGATACAGGAAGTGAAGCAACATTGTTGCGTAAAAGTTCTTTTGATAGGTTGAATGTAAATAAATTGAATTTAATAAGTACCACTTTGAGGGGGATCGGAAAAAGTTCTCTAAAGCCGTTAGGCTCAATTAAAGTGAATCTCAAAATTGATGAATTACAATGTGAGACTGATGTTTATGTTGTACATGATGATTTAATTCCCTATGATATAATCCTCGGTATGAATGTATTAATGTTAAGTGAAACAACAATTAATGAAAAAGGTATTTTTGTGAAAAATAAGTGTAATTCTCTTGAGGTAAATTTAGTAACAGTACTCCCTGTAGATAAATATCAAAGTGAAATTAAAACGAATGTTGTTGTTGATGCCCCTATGAACTTTAAGAACAAAAATTTTGAAAAATCCCTAGAAACAAATGAAACAGTAAATAGTGTTGAAAAAAGTGAAATTAAAACTCCCCAACCTTGTTATGCTGTCAAAAAATCATTAGAATCTCCCGAAAAAGCCATAAGTGAAAATGACGATAAAGACGAAAACGACGAGAGTGATGACGATAAGATGCTTTTAAAGGATGATATTAGTGTAAATGATGACAGTGATGAAGAAGAGGAGCCTCGACGACAGAAACAAAACCAAATGAGCATTATCCAAATAGATGATGATAGTGATGAAGAGGAGGAGCCGCGACGAAAGGGACGAAGTCAGACGAATGTTTCCAGAATGAAGTCTCTAAACCTTGAAAACACTTATTTGAAGAGAGATGAAAAACAATTCCTACTTAGAAAAATTTCACAGTTAGCCGAAGAGTTGAAAAAATTAAAAGAAAAAGTTAACGAAAATTCCAAACTCCTTAAAAAGAAGAAATCCAGAAAAAAGCCATCGACGATAGATTCCATCGAGTGTAAAAGACAGAATATGCCTAAAGAGGAGACTGCCAGTGTCAATTTAGGAAAGTTGTTCATTCCATCACTTCCACTGAAAACCACGATTGGTGAAATAGCCATATTATTTCCTAAAGCTGTGCAAATAAAATTAGAAGTTTTCCCTGCATATAAGACTGCTATCATAGACTTTTTGACCGAACGTGATGCTACAGAAGCCTTAAGAGGCATTAAAACTGAAAATGATCGATTGGAGGGTCTCGAGTTCGAGTCCCAAGATAACTTTGAATCCCAAAGTAAAGATTTGCGTAAACCTGCTAAAGAACTATGTGTTAAAGTGAAAAAGAAAAATAAAGCAAAAAATAAATTGAGTAAACAACCACCAAAAACTAGTGAACTAAGCGACCAAGTTGCCGTAAAGCCAAAACTGATGTACTTTTGTAACTGTACGACTGTAAAAATTAAAAATGATAATATTGATGAAAAAGTTAGAAATGGATGCCATGAAGGCCCCCACTGCACGTCCACTCATGTTGAGTTTCTCAAACAGTGGATGGCCTAAAAGCAAAATATGAAAATTCTCAAAAATTTGTAAATAAGTTGTAAATATTTTGTTTTTATTTTGTGTTGCTTTTGTGTTTTTTTTTTTTTTTTGTATCTTTTCAGTGTGATCGCCTGGAGGTCCAGTCGAGGAAGGATGGCCGAGTGAAGTATCCTTTTCCCCATGACCTGGTTTTCCCGCAACATTGGAACCTAAAGCTATTTGATTTCTCTTTGCCGTTCCTGAAATCCAAGGCAGTTTAGTTTCTGTTTCCCGTGGCCAGCTGATCATGTGACGGAGCACCAGCACTTGAGAGGAAATGCGTGCTTATGACGTGAATGACGTCTTTCCGAAACGCGCGCCTGCTAACAGCATCGGAAGAGAAAAAGTTCAGAGTGCAGTGGACGGCCGGTTGAGAAGGCACATTTTGACGAATACTTTTTTAGACGATGTTTACGAGTGCCGGAGCTTGGTACTCTTTACGAACTTTGTGTTTCGACGTAACTGAAAAGCGAACTAATAAGTGACATGTCTGTACCGCAAGTTGTTTTAATTGAACTATGCAATGAACATTCGATAATGCTTATTAGCATTCCTGTATATATGTAAATTACAATTTAATCTTTTATTAAATTTATAATTAGTAAATAAGTATTAGTTTTCTGTTTAACGCCTACAAAAGTGTGCCATCCCACATATATATATATATATTTTAATCTCTTAGTAGATTATTGTTTTTTGACCACCTGATCTGAAATGTGTAAAATATGGACTATGTTTGGAAATTTACAAGTTCAATGCTTTCATGATGTGATTTAATTGAATGTCAAAATGAAGATAGATGATGTCATTACTTCTGAAGAACATGTTTTTTTGTTTAATAAAGTTTTTTCTTTTGTAAACTGCTAGCGATTATGTCTATTTTTTTTAATTACTCCAGTGGGGGGCTTTTGATGTAGTTAAAACTAAGTTAAGTTCGGTTCAGGAGCAATTCTTTTTTTAAATCTTATTTAAATTAGTTTTATTTTACTGCCATGCATTATGAGGATCATTAATTGTAAATTTATTATATAATAGTTAAGTTTAAAATACTAGTTATAAAATTAAAAGTTATGCAGATAAACATCGTTTTCAATTCATATTTTAAGTATTGAAATATACAAGTTTAATCATATAATATAAAAAGTTAACTGTGAATCTTTTTATTTTAAACTTACCTTTTCCATTTTTATCTTTTATTAAAAGTACTTTCTTTAAAAACCGTATTTTAGTAAAAAGTTAAATTGTGTTTATATTATTTTCAACGTGACATGTTAACAATAGAAGTAGAAATGAAGTTTTTGCCTTTGGCCTCTAGATGGCGTGATAGTGTTGGAGTCATAACGTTTCTATAGTGATTAATCACGTGTGGGGAGTTCAGAGCATTTAGCACAACTCCCTCAAAAATAAAGGGACTTTAGGGACCAAAATTGAAAAAAAAAGGGACTTCAGGGACCTATTTATTTTATGCTTAAATATCAGTAATATACATATATACGCGTTCTTTTATGATCCCCTACCATGTATAAGCCAAGTATAATGCCCAAAATCAAATAATTTAAAAATATACACAGCCAGTGTCAAAGGAATTCATACTCTTTTGGTTTTGTTGAATACCTTAAGATATAGGCATTGAGTTATATGAGCCATGAGACTCTTGGGCCTCCAATAATTTCTATGATGAGTGCTCGCTTTTACTGCTCTTTATGATGCAAAATGAAAAGTTTCAGATTTTACATTTAAAGCTATGTTTGGCAAATAGAATATACATATTTTCCCATCATATTATTGTCTTCAAAATTTGTTGTCCTAAGTGTGTGGGAGGGTCAACGAGAGAAACATTCTATTACCTACTCAAGGTGCCTAGAGTGTTTTGCCCTCCATGGGTATCCATTTAAGGGATTTTAGCCTGTATTCATGTGAGTTTCAGTGAAAACGAAATTTTCAAATAGTTAGGCAAGGCCCACAATTGTAAACCGAATCTGGCATTTTTTATCAACTAGGTTTCAGAAGAGAACCTTTCAGCCACTGGTGTGGTTTGTTGCTTCAAAAATCTTTTTTGTACACAACCTAAGCAAAACCATACTAACTATTAAAAGAATTTAGCTCTAAGGTCATTTTTTGCACAATAGGGCAAATGGCAAATTGAACTAAGATGTGCAAAGAAAAAATTGCACAATATGCTGCAGGTAAAGTCTGAGTTTTGCAGTAACTATGCTATATGCAACTGTCATGAACTGCTGCAAATAACAGAAAAAAGTATATGTCTGTAAAAGTTTGAACGGCAGACAAAACATGTAATGCATTTCATGATATGACAAAAAAAAAAAAAAAAAATAATAATAATCATGACATTTTGATTAAAAGGTACAAGCCCACTTCATTCTGTGTTGCTAACAAAGTTGGATATTAGCCAAATAAATAATGCAATTCAAAGCTACAAGTAAAAATAAGAATCAAACCAACATCTGCTGCCACTGCAGGGTTTAACCTGAGTTCATAATTTTTTTCCCGAAAAAGCTAAAATTAAAAAACCGTCTTAAGCAAAATGCTACAATACTATTAGGCTTATGATACATGTTCGTATGCTATTATAGATGTCTCTTTATGTTACATTTTTCTTTTCCAAACTAAGTTTTATATTTTATAATGACATCTTTAAAAAAAATCTGAAGTGGCTTCAATGAACATTTTGAACATTTAGTATAGTTACTGGGTGTTTAAACAAATTTGAATATATAAAATACAAATTTAAATAAATAAAAGTGAACATCATGTCAGTATGTTTTTATTCCCAAATTCATATATCTGTCAATGAACATACAAGTAATAGGAACATTCTGAAATATATATTAGTTTCACTTCATACTTTTAAATAACTTAATTTGTTTTAAGAAAATTAGTCCCCATAGGATGTGATATAAATAAAATCTTTTATACTTCTCGATAAAAGAACTATGCATAATATGCCCATCATTTCATACAATGATCATACATTAGTAAAACAATGTAATGTATATCAGTGTTTTTTAACACTTTCCAATAAGATTCAACAGTGTTAATGACTTCAGTTTGTCTGTCTGTCCGTATTCTATTTCCTATTCATGGAATTTCTTGAAACTGATATGTGTTATTCAAGTTCACTATCCCATATTCCCTATTAAAAATGGAGTAAATAGCTCTACTGGTTTGTGTACAGGGACACTCAAAAGTATTCCAAAGCTATTCCATTCTATGAAAGATATCACAATAAACCTGATTTTAATATACTTTACAAAAATCTTAATGAAATTAAAATATGTTATTCATGTTCACTATCAGATGTTTCCCATTGAAAATAGAGTAAATACCACCAATGATTTGTGTACAAGAACACTTGAAAATATGCCAAAGCATTCATTCTATGAGAAGTATTTCTATAAACCATACAGGCACACATTACCACTTGGCACAAATCTTAATGATATTGAAATATGTTATATGTACAAAAGAATGTTTTCTACGGAATGTAGTACAAATAGCAATAAAATTTAAAGGGACTATAAAAATATTCAGTTACATTAAGGACTATTTTTGAAAATTTGCTGCAATTACATTTTTGTTTACCTCAAGCATTTTTAACACTTTCTAAAAATTTTTAAGTATAAATAAGATTTGAAATAATGTATTTGTCTGCCCAGCTGTCTCTTTGTCTATGTCTGCTCGACTCCAGTGTTCGTCAATATTTTCAAGTTTTCTTAAAAATGATATATGTTATTCAAGTTCATTATGTAATGTTCTCTATTTAAAATAGCATTAATGACAGGGCCGTAGCAACCGCCCCCCATACCCCCCGGTCGGGGGGCGTATCTCCGAAATGTTGGCGCACGCAGAACAAATTCACAATTTTTCGCCAGAGAATGCGATTTTCGCCAAATCTGGAAGTGCAAAGAGAAACTTCACGCCGCTTAACCTGTATAAATAAACATCCGGCGTTTTTCTTTCTTTCTTTTATTATTATTTTTTCTTCTGATGATTAATGTAAGATTTAAATCGCAAAACGAAACATATCTTGAAATTAAGAAATAGATTTCCGAATAGAGAAGTAGATAATAATAATGGTAATATATTAGCATTGAGATCCGATTTCATGTATAAGGCCAAAAAGTTTGTAAAAATTGTTCAAACAAATTACAAATTCTTAGTAAAATGCATGAAGAATGTTCATAAGTCCAAATCAGTAGTACGCCATTTTACATTTCAACTATTTTTATTATCATTTTGTATTTAAATTTTTAAAATATACGACTTTATAAAACATTTCTCTTACGATGCAGTGCTTGAATTTTCTAGGGATGAAACGGATATCCGGTAACTATCCGGTATCCGGCCGAGTTTTAAATATCCGACGGGGTACCGGATATCAGCACTCCGGATACGGATATCCGGCAATTTCAAGCCGGATATCCGACGGATATCCGAAGCAGAAAACTTAGGCTTAAAATCCGATCAAACAAAAAATTTGCGACAATTTTTTTTTTTTTTTTTTTTAAATCCGTTGTAACATAAAGGTTTTTTAAAAAAAAAGAAGGAAAAAAAAAAAAAGTAAGCCTTTGTGAAATTTGAAATTAGCCTCTTTAGCAAACAAATTTAGACAAAAGTAGCTTCAGGTCTAAGAAATATAGAAGCCCTATTTTAATTTTATACAGAGTTCGCTAGGTTTTTCCAGAGTGATCTATATCATTCCCCCTAACCTTCCCCATAACAATAAAAAGAGCTGTTCCTAAACAAATGATATTCAATCTGTGCAGTGCATATAACTCTGTTTTTATGACTTTTGTTTAACATGTTGTTAGATTGTTTAGTAATATTGTTAGTATTGGAAAGTTGTTAGATTGTTTCGAAAATGGGTCAAATAATGCGCATTTATTGACTAGCAGTAGCGGCTCGTGAGATTCCTTTACAGGGGGGCTGCATAGCTGCATGTCTATGTAAGATTTGAGAAAAAAGCGTAAATGATTTTCTAAATAATCTGTTTTAATCGGGGTCTTCGGGTTTTATATGCGCAGACTGAGCAAGAATCAGAGCAATACAGGATGCAGCATAGATTTAAAATTTTATATTATTGGACATTCATTACAAAAAAAAAAAAAAAAAAAAAATCTGGAGATTTTATGTTGTTAACTTTATTTATTAATGATAATAAATTTTCCCCCAACAAAATATTTTTTTGCACATTAAAAAGATACACACAATGATTTATATAAAAATAATAATAAATAGTTTGATTACATACTTATGTAGATCTGTACAGTTCTTGCGCTAATAAGTGCAAATAATTCGAATCTATAGTTCATAGTGATTAAGAATTTCTTTTTGTGTCTATGTAAAAGAATTTATATGTCCAGTACTCATCAAAACAATACAAATTGCGTGGCGATTACCTGTAACCTACCTACTAATTTTTAGCTCAAATGGATAAAACATTTAGGCGCAATCGCACTTCATAAAGTTAAGTCCATTAATCAAAATGATAAGGAATTTTCTTTGTGCCCTTGTAGCAGAACTATAAGTCTCACATCCATCAAATTCTATACAGCTCGTTTGATGGTGACCTTTCACATACCTACCAGCTTTCAGTTCAATCGAACCAAGCATTTAGATGTTATGATATTCACTGACATATATACACTTACTCACACTATACATATAACACTGTAAAAATAGCTAAAATGAGTTCAGGAGACCTCAAAATGTTATAGTAATGTAATGCTCGTATCTTAAAAGTGCAGTTATAATGATGCGTTTCATTAATTTATTTAGAACATCCTTTGAAATATTAAATAAAAGAATTAACATTGACGTAAAATCTTACACATCACATAGATTATGAAATGCTTGTCTAGTATTACGAACATTTTATTATTATTATTATTTTTTTTTTTTTATGCGAACTTTACACACATGGTACAGTAAACTAAAGTTTACACATGGTACAGTAAACTAAAATTTCATTTAGATATGAAACCTTAGTATAATTAAAAATGAATTTCCAAAATTTGCTGCACATAGTCAGTAACGTATCCGATATCTTCTTTATTGCCGTGCATTAAAAAAAAAAAAAAAAAAAAAAATGTACAATTGTTAAAACACTAATTTCTTTAGATATATTTAAAAAGATTTGAATAGTATATATCAGTTTAATTTGGTTTAAAATATTATCCAAACATTCTGGATGTTTTGTGTGTTCTCGTAAAAGAAGTATAAATGAAAAATACAACATTTTCTAAATGGATAAGTTTGTTATGCATTAGAATAATTTATATAAATTTCCTAGATTCTGCAACAAAATAACACTGCTAAAATGTATTTAAATTAATTTTCTTATAAAGTGTAATGTGTAAGAAATTTTTGTGCATTCCTCTAAATGAACTGTGAACGAAACGTACCCCATTTCCAATAGGAAAAATAGTGTGGTCAATCTAAAGAACGGATATTAAAATGCTTAAATTTCGAGCATATTTCTGAAAGTTCTCACTCAAATAGAAAGACAGATGAAACGAAATTATAAATGCTTTCCAGCTTCGTTGTACGAAAATGTCAGAAATTAGAAATTTAGTAATCTCGTGTTTTTAAGAAAGGTTCGACAGCTAATATTTCTCATCAAAATAGAAAAACATTAGTGACTAAAATACAAGTGAAAAAAAAAATAATATTATTATTATTAATATAACCTTATAGACAAAGTGATTAAACATTTGATAAATTTTAAATATTATGTTTAAGCGAAAATTTATATAAAAATTGATATTCTGTCTATTCAACGTTTCTGCCATTGGCAAAGCAAGAAACCGAAAAACCGTGCGAAATTTCCATGTAATATAAAATAAAAATCTGTTTGAAAAATAAATAAAAATGACTTCTATTTTCTCATATAATCGTGAATAACCTTCATGCTAAATTTTTTTACCTCTCATACATAAATAATCTTCAAACACAACGATTACCGCATTAAAAACTGCGAAGAAAAAAAAAGTAGATTACAAAGGGAAATTGTTCTTTTCCAGCATTGCCGAAATCCCTAATCAGATCGGTGCTGCATGGGATGCAGCTCCAACGCAATGGTCGAAACTGGTAGGGAAAACGAGTAGGGGCGGTAGTAACTGTTCTTTCCCTAAAGAAATCCCCTTTTTTGGGAGCTGCATGAAAGAGCAGTCCCTTTACGAATTTTCGAGGTGCTATTTCGTTTAAAAATGGTTAATTTTTCTCAACTTTTTTACAATTTTTCATGACAACGAAGTAATCTGCTTTTCTATACGCATAATACTATACAATATAGTAATATTTATTTTCAAAATATTTTGAAAGTTGATAAAATATTTTTTTCGAATATTTCTGGGGGGGCTGCAGCTCTGCAGCTCCTGCCACGAGCCGCCAATGTTGACTAGAACCTGCTTGTTTATTTACAATCCACTTTTTCATACATAAGAAAGTTCTTGTTTTTGTGACCGTATATTTATACTAGCAGAGCATCTATATTGCCTGCGCCATTTACCTATTCGATTTGTATTATTAAAAAAAAAAAAAAAATTATATAAATTTACGCTTTTAATAGAATATCTTGCTAATGCACCTAAATTAAGAATTCCCATTACATTGCATAGATATATTCCCAAAAATTAAAATTACTTCAAATAAAAGTACATATTTAAATTTTCAGAAAGTCTGTACTTTGACTTTCAGATTGTTAAAGAAGAAAAAAATATTTTTTTAAATGTTCAATTATTTAAAGTTTTTGATTTTGTACATTACAAAAGCTTAACTTTTAATTAAAGAATTTTAATAAATAATCTAAACTTTTCCTTTTTATCTGTACAGAATATAAAAATATAAAATTTATAAAAAGAAAAAAACATAAATTCATTTTGAATTATTATTTTCTTCTATTTTAAATAGAAGTATTAGATTCCTAAACATTTTCAACTTCCAGTTTTCAGTGGATTTACGCATTTTGGGGGAACCAGAACACAATTTGACAATTTTTAGAAAATGTCTGTGTGACAAAAATTTTGTGTAGTAGCTCTAGCTCAAGAGTTAATGCACAGAATTTCATATAAATTTATACATAGTTACACCTTAACAAAAAAAAAAAAAAAAAAAAAAAGTGTCCATGAACTTTTGGTGCAAATCACTCAACAGGTGGTGCTGCTATACTGTGATTTCTCCTATTTAAAGGAAGACTATATCTCAGCTTCTACTGTGTATAATTAAAAAAAAAACTATGTCACAGGGCTATTATGAAACATGTTTATTTAATTTCTGTGCATATCGGCCAATAGGTGGTGCTCCTATGCTGCAGTTTTCCCGTGATTGGGGAAGTTATATCCCAGATTCATTTGTGTATAATTGCACCAAATTTTGTGCATACCGATCAATAGGTGTTTGTACTATGCTGCAATTTACTCTGTGAATAGGAAGGCTAAATTTCAACATTTATAATATTTAACTGCATTTAACTTGATATGCAAGATAAATATTATGAGAGCGAAAGCTGGCTTAATTTTGGTGTATATCGACCAACAGGTGGTGCAGCTGTTCCTCACCTTCTATGATTCTCCACAGAGCTACATCTCAAAATCTTTTGATTAAAATCGCACTAAACTCTATATCTAAAATCTTTATTGTGAGAAGCTATGATTAAGTTTTTTTTGTGCACGTTAAACAGCATGTAGCATTGTTATATATAGTGATATAGAAGAAAGTTCTGTGATGGCCATAATATACTAGTTTAAAGCTTTTTTTTTTTTTTGCTTCTTTCTTTTATGTTTTCTTATAAATGTCTCAAAAGAAAGTACTGAATTCATAAAAATTTTCAACTTCTAGTTTTCGATGGATTTACACATTTTAAGAAGTCCAGAACCTGGTTTGATCAATTAAAAAAATATATCTGTTTGTGTATATGAGACAAAAATTCTATCCAACTGTACCTCCGAAATTACTGCATATAATTACATATGAATTTATATGTAGTTGAACCATGACATAAATCAGTGCCTATCAACTTTTGGTGCATATGGCTCAACAGGTGATGCTACCGTACTGCGATTTATGCAACTTAAAGAAAGGCTATATCTTAGGAACTACTGCACAGAATTTCATAGAAATATATATGTACATGCACCTTGGCATATAATGTGCCTATCGAATTTTGGTGCCAATCATTCAGCAGGTGGTGCTGTTATACAGTACTTTTTGTAATTTCAGGGAAGGCCATATCTTAGGTTCTATTGCATATAATTACATGAAACATTATTAGAAGGGCATTATGAGAAATTATGCTGATTCAATCTGGGTGCATGTTGGCCAATAGGTAATGCTGCTATACGGAAATTTCTCCCAAAAACGAGAAGGCTATACCTCAGATTCTATTGTGTATAATTGCACAAAACTTGGTATGTGAGTGAGACAGCCATTATGAAACACTATTGTGATTTATTTTTGGTGCATATCGGTCAACAGGTGGCAATACTGTGCTGCAATTTACCTCATAAATGGGCTAAGTCTCAACTTCTATGACATAAGTGCATAAAACTTGTTATGTAAGATAACCATTATGAAAACGAATGTCAACCTTATTAAGGTATATATCAGCCGATAGGTGAAGCTGCTATTATGATTTTTTAAAAGCCTGTATCTCAGTATCTGTTTATTAAAATTGCACCAAACTCCATATGCAAAATATTTATTGTGAGAAGCTATGGTTAAACTTTTGTACAACGTAAACAGTAAGTGGCACTGTTATATAGAATGATATAACAAAGTTTTGTGATTGCCACAATATATTAGTTTTCCTATGAAAATAACCCTTCAACTATGATTTTATGATTATATTAGTAAAATATTGTATTTCACTTTTTTAATACTAGTAATGTAAACAATATGCAAATAATAAGTTTTAGTTTTGTAATTCTGAACAAAACCTATCTTTTTGTGACAATACTTTTCATTACAAGCTGCAAGTATAGGAATGAGTATGTTAGGCTTAAAGTTTTAATCTTCATGGTGATATTGCACAAATAAATAAAATATTAAATATGTTTAAGTGAATTATATTTAAAATGTTTTTAAAAGAATAGTATATGAAATCTGTTTATATTTTATTGTTAAAAAAAAAAAGAAAGAAAGAAAAGAAATATACAAAAAACAAAACTAATGCCGGATATCCGGTCCGGATATCCGTATCCGGCAGGCAGAAGAGCTCCGGATATCCGATATCCGGCAAAATCACTATCCGTTTCATCCCTAGAATTTTCATAAATTATCACCTTATATTTATCTGTTATGTATTTTTAAAGAACATCTTAATCATAATAAAATAGATATTTCGTGTTAAATTTTATGGTTGAAATTCATAAAATTTTCTACGTATAATTTCCTCCTCGGACATGTCCATTTCTCATTCTTTACCCCCCCCCCCAACCCCAACATACAAAGTTATAAAATAAAATGTTAAACATTTTATTAATGCTATTCTATTTGTTTTTCAGTAATCATAAACAATCTAACTTAATATGTTATACAAATCAAAGTAATAATGATGCGCATAACCATTCTCATCCTATATTTATTGTTACTAATTTCTATTGAGAGCGAAATGTATTCATATTAAAAGGAATGAGTATGACAGAACACTCTACACAGTCGCAGACTGAAATGCCGCACCTCATAGGCTACCCTCTATCCGATTCGATACATTTGACTTATCGTAATTAAATGACTAATTTTATTAGGATTGTTTTCGTACATTAATTTCCAACACAACTGATCCCCATATTGCAAGTTCGTGGGAAGTATTGGCCTAATTTGTCACATGAAGGAAACACAATTTTTAATTACTAAAGTTTCAAATTAAAATGTTCATATTTAATGAAGTGTATTAAAAAATATATTTTAAAATATTAGTCTGACATGTTTACGGCAAAATATTGGCATAATGGACGTTTAAACGAAATTTTGCTCTATTTTGCCATGTTAAAAAGAAAACGTAAATTTTGAATAACATGCGAAGTTTACAACTTACATTGTTCCAAAGCAATATTGTCCTTATCAATAACATAAGTGATATTTAAAAACTGATGCACCCATTTTACAAACTCAATATCTATAATACACACAGACAAGTCACATAAACCAACCACTAAAAACATAATTTTTGGATTCAGAAAACATCAAAACATATAAATGTAACAAAAATTCAATTTCGAAAATTTGATCCGAAAACAATACTTTCGCGACCTTTTACGGATAAGATAAAGTAAATTAGAATAAGAGAATAATTTTAAATTAATTAAACTTTAATTGCATTTATTACATTGATTTTTATTTATAAAAAGAAATGCTTTCATTTAATTTGGGGTAGCCCTGTATATTTACTATATATTTTACAAACACAATATAGTGTACTAATTAAGCACAGAATTTAAAACACATAGCACGACATGAAATGACCTTTCAGCAATTCCATTGTATGAATATATCTGAATTCTTTTGTGGGGTTCTGTGTAAACTTCTAATAAAGGATATACATTCTACATTGTATACGAAACATTCTTTCATGCACATAAAATATAAGTTCAATTTATTTTATTTTGTTTCATCCAAAAATATTAAATTGTATTTACCAGAAAATTCACACATAGACTTAATGAATTTGAATTCTTTTTTTAGTCACTGTACACGAATTACTTAATATTTCATCCGAGTCCCAATATCTATTCTTGAGGTATGGTGATAACAAACACACAGACACATTCAGGCAACCGCTAAAAACCTAATTTTTTGTTTCAGGATATTTAAGCAAATGTAGCAAAAACTCAATTTCGAAAATCTGAATCAAAAATAAAACTTTTCTTACAATATATGGGTAAAATAAACTAAATAATGATCATAATAATGATAATCTGGTGTCTCACTCACACGACTTTCTTTTTTACCCTGCATTTCAATATTATAATGACAGATTGCACATTAAATCTTAAGATCAATAGCGTAAGAATGTAAAGTTTAATGTACTTTTCAAATAATCTAAAATAAGTTTAGAAACAATTTTATTTGACGAAGAGAAAGTAAATAATAATAATAATAAAAATAATAATAAAACAGAATAAAATAAAATAAAATAAATGTATTTCAAGGATAATTTTAAAAGCTTTAAAATCATAATATTACAAATATACTTCTTTATTAATCTTGATAAAATAAATTTAAAGGGTTTTCTAATAAATTTTGGTATTAAATTATATTATCTAAAAATAACGATACAAAGACTCCATTGACACATTTTTAACAATTATGATTCAGGGAGCCTCAAAACGTGTATATATAACAAAAATTCAATTTCGAAAATTTGACCCCAAAACAATACTTTCTCTACCATATATGTTGGTAAGAGAAAGTAAAATAAATAAATAAATGTATTTCAAGAACAATTTTAAAAGCTTTAAAATTCGAATATTACAATTTTATTTCTTCATTAATCTTGCTAAATTAAATTTAAAGGGTGGAGGATTTCTAATAAATTTTTGCATTAAATATATTATTTAAGAATTACGATACTAAAACTCCATTGACACATTTTTAATAGTTTATTCTCTTGGGGAAAAAAAAAAGAAGATTGCTCGAATCCTTAATGAATCGTGAATGAAAATGAAGTGGAAAGAAGGGTTGCTTTGCCGGCAGAGAGGGTTTTGGCACAAGCTACAAAAATTCGCCAGGTTCGCCTGTAACCGCCAACATTTCGGAGATACGCGGTCGGGGGTGGCTCTCGAAAGTAGGAAGCCTCACAATTTGATTATTAAAGATTGAAGCAAATAGTAAAATTTATTGTGTTTTTAAAGAAAGAAAGAAAGAAAAAAAAAAAGATATATGTTCATTCAAATTTTCTTCAAATATTTTTTTTCAAGTTTTTAAAAAGCACCAAACCTTTTTCCTTGTATGGCAGAGAGATTTTTATATTTACACATTTACAGCCCAACTGATTCCGAAAAGACTTTTAGCGTTTGGTCTCTGTGTCTGTCTGTGTATCTGTTATCACCATAACCCAAGAACTATAAGTAGGAAGTTCAAACCCAGGATTATAAATCTGTTCATATGGAAACGCTACTTGAAAGTTTCGGTTAAATTTAAACTACTAATTTGTCTACAGGAGCATTAAAGAGAATTCAAATGTCATCCGTGCATTAAATTAAAACACATAATATATAGAGAAAAATACTCAAACACTTTATTACAATTTTCTGTTTTGCTTATTTAAGACATCGCTTACTTTAATTTATGTATACAACTGTTTATTACCCAATGTTCGGAAAGTCGCATGGAGTCACTCAATATATATATATATATATATATATATTTTTTTTTTGGGGGGGGGGAGAGGTAACCACTTCTAATAAGTTTGTTTCAAGTAACTATTGAGATTTCATATTTATTGTAATGATTCTAAAGCCCCCCCCCATTAATAATTTAATGGGGGGGGGGATGCCTTAATTAACCATACTTGTCAACATCCTAATTAATATTCTGTAGTGTTATTAGTACCGCTCTTTCTTTCACACCAGTAAATTCTAAGAGTTATATTCTTCAAATGCAATTATGATTTAATAAGAAGAAAAATACTTTAAAAAGATACTGGTGTGAAAAACAAGGCATTACTAAGAATACTATGGAATATTAATTAGTGTGTTGGCAAGTATAATTAACTGTAAGGAGTGCATGGGCAGTCTACGGCTAAGAACACAATAAGTCTTGATTAATCCGTTCAAAGCACCTTTATTTCATTCAAGTCATGATCGGAGAAGGAAACAGAGACTTTATGAAGAGTTTCCGTGAACTGCCATTTATTTGACAGGAATGAGCCTTAAGAATTTTCGGCAGCTAAACTTCGTGCAAAAACTGCTGCATTTGTTTATGCCGTGCTTTTGCTTTTTGTTCCAAAAATCCTTGATTCTAACTGTTTTCTAATCACTCATAGAAGTAAGTCCAGGCTTTTATTTTGTGTAATTTTTGATCGCAGTTAAAGTAAGATTGCATTTATGATTGCAAAATTATCTTAAAGTTTCTCCCTTTTTTGATTTTTTGCGTTATGTTTGTCAAGCAGTGAAATAACGTTTACAGGGAAAATTCGTAAATTTTCGTAATAATTATTAGTAATCTATAATTTTGAATAGTGTTTTATTAAATTAAATTAAATAATTTTATATCATTTCACTTATGGACAAAACCTAATGACGGATGACAATAGCTAAGCATGTTTTATTCGAATATCTAAACAAATACTTCATTGATTATCTTGAAACTTCAGGAGTAAAAAGAACATGTTATACCACATATATTTCAGTGAATATTATTGTCCCTAAGGGTAAAAGGGGACAAGTCACAAATTAACCAAAAAAAAAAAAAAATCTTTAGGTTTGTGATCACCCTGTTAAAAATAATGTTTGAAATTAGTTGTAGTTATAGTATATGATTATGAGCCTTCTTTTAACAATAGATATAAATTTATATGAGAATTGCACTTATATTAACGGAGATTTAAAGGTCCTTTTAATAATGCCAACAGTTTTTCATTTATAATGTGCAAGGTTTTAAAACAAAAGCAATATAACTTTTAAAAATTTGACACATTATATTAGACACAGCATATTGCAATCAAAATATAAATATATCAAATATCTGATGAAATATAAGCATTTATATTAAATTATTTTTGGCTGCGCATGTGAAAAGTGAAAGTGCTAGCTTATTTTCTTTTTGCATAATTTATTAGCCAAATGTATAGACAAAACAAATATCTTTTAAAACCCAAAAATATATTATCGATAGAAAAGTTTATTTTCATGTACTTTCAAAAAGGTGCAAAACGCTAATGGGTTTCACCCATATTTTTATTTTGAATCGAAGAACAGTCGTGGATATAAATAAAGTCACACTATGATTTTCTCAAAAAATAGAAAACATTTAAAATCTATTATATAACCAATTATGTTTTAGTAAAAATAATATAATGACAACTACAAATATCAAATTAATAAACTTACAAAAAAAGTATGCTTATGGTAATTTAATATGGAATAAAATGTATCTCTCTGAATATTACTGACTATACGTAAGATACTAGAGATTACAAGGAAAAAAAATATTTTTTCTACAAGATCTGAGTTATAATGATATTTGCTTGTGTATATATATATATATATTATTTATTCTATACATTTGGCTAATAAATTATGCAAAAGAAGTTTTGCTAGCGTTTACGCATGCACAATTAAAAACTATTTACTAAAAATGCTCATATTTCATAAGATATTTGATAGTTTTATGATCTGATTGCAGTATGTTCTGTAATGCAGTATATCAAATTTTCTAAAAGTGACATTGCTTTGGTTTTAAAACCCTGCATATCTATATATATAATAACAGATGTATATAATAAGATGTGTGTGTGTGTGTGTTTGTGTATGTATATATCTGGCACTTTTTAAGAAAACTGCTGATCGCAGGGCTACACAAATTTGCATGTAGGTTCGTACTGACAATTTTTTGACATAAAAATAAATGTAATTTCACGCGAATTATGTATTTAAAAGAAAAAAAATCAAAAATTAAATTTCTATATGCATAGGACAAAATGATGTTATTATAAGTTTAAAATTAAATATACAATAATAAAGTAATAATAACTCAACACGTTTTTTCCGAATTTTGTTTCATAACCTTTTTAATATAACCCAATTCTAGATTTTGTTTTGTTTTCTTTTTTTTAAATAGCATGTTTTCGGCACGGATAGTGTGCTTGCCATGAAAGCTAATTAAACATTATATGAAAGATTTTTCCTTACAGATAACCCTGAGCGAAATTTTTAATTTTGACGTTGATGTATACCAAAAATTTTTCGCCTAGGACCCTACTTTAGAGACAGCCATTTTAAGCCAAGTAATGCATAAAAAAATTTACATAAATTATAAAATATTGAAAAATAAATAAATAAATAGAAACAATAATCACATAAACAATCTATTTTGGTCTAAAATGACGACAAAAATTCAAATATCGCCAAAGGCAGCTATAATAAAGCTGTACCATGTTCAGGTCTACATATTTATTTATTTTTCTATATACCAGCCACTATTAACTATAAAATATTTAAAATGGAAAATATATATAATCACAAAAAATTAGTTGCCTCATGCGGTAGACGTAGCGTATAGTATATTGCAATATAATATTTGGCATGAAATTGCTGTCATTTTATGGTCCACCAGGCTAATCAAATGAAATAAAATGAAAGTAAATAATATGTGTAGTGCATATAGTGTTGTTCATATGTAATTGGAATTCAAATATAAAAGGCTTCTTCAATTTGTTTGATACCGTCCATTTCGAAACAGTTGAATAAATACCCAAATTGAAGCCCATGGATAAGGCATTATCGCAAGTAAATAGGAATACGTACCCCGAGGGTTAGCGGCTGAGAAAGATGCTTCCGAAAGCAGCGGCGATCCAAAGTGATCTTTTGAGTAATTTCAATGGACTTTCTTTTTCTTTTTTATTTATAAAGTGGTTTAAAAAAGTGATCATGTTATTAATATATTTAAATATAGTGATCATCGAACCAGGCGAAGCCCACTACTTATAGATAAATAATGTACTAAAAATTATCTACATTATTAAAGAAACCTTTCTATCTCCGTAAATGTAAGTGCAACTCTCAAACAAGTTGACATCTATAATTAGAAGAAAGCCCATAATCATATACTATGGCTGCAACTCATTTCAAGCATTATTTTTTACAGGGTAATCCCAAATATTATACTTTTTTCATTAATTTATGACTAATCCCTTTTCAGCCTTCGAGGGAAAACTTTCGGTGAAATGCATGTGCTTTAACATGTTCTGTTTACCCTTAAAATTTTAAGAGAATCCATGAAGTATTCGAAGCATTAGAAATTAAAAAAAAAAAAAAAAAAAAAAACTATATAGCTTAGCTCAGGGCACGAAATTTCCGCTCGCAAGCTTGCCATTGGCGAGTGGAAATTTTACTGTGGCGAGTAAAATTTCAGTCTAAATTTAGATAAATTCTTACAGTATACGGTGCTAGAAAAAAAAAGTATATATATCGATTTAAAAACGTAAAGTCATGCTAATCTTAGCTAACGTGACCAAACATCTTTTTATGAAGACATGCTTCTTTTTCAACGCTCTGCCCTCTTAAACAAAAAAATGTCCTCATTTTCAAAGAAAAGGATTTAATTCTCAATTTCAAAAAATTCGCTAAACTCTGAAGCTCAATCGGCTGTATCGAACAGTGAACACTAACTTTAGGTTCGTAAAAGAACAATTTTCTGATAAACTTGCGAAATCATATTATGGTTTATGACTATTCAGATTCTCCGAATCACAAAGAAATAAAAGTATTCCCTATATTTCAATCATGAGAATTTTCCGCAATTTTCCAATTTTCGTTAATTCCGTGTTTTTTTATTTTGTTAAAATCAAACTCCAATAACGACCAGTGTTCAAACGCTCCACGAAAAACTTTAGATTCTCAATATTTTTCCATTCAAAATATAAATGTCAATATTCATTTTAAACATGCTTTATCAGATTCTATAATATATAAAAGGACAGAATTATTCAATATTTCTCACTCATGTAATTTTTTTGTCCCCCCCCCCCCCCATTTTCATCTCTAATCATTGCTGATCAAACATTCTGCAGGAAGCCTTTCATTTTTGAATACTTATCCATCCACAATATTAATTTTAAACTTACTTTATGATATTCTAGAACCCATAAAGATGTAGAATTGTGTTTGATATTTCTCTCATGAACTACTTTTTACCCCCCCCCCCCCCTTTTTCCATTTTCCACCACCAGCCAATGATTAAATGTTGATTGCTAGCTAACTTTTTTTTTTTTTTTTTTTTTTTAAACACATGTTTTATTGTGTTCATGTGCATTATTCTTTTAGTTTAATTTGTCACTTTTAAAATATTTTGTGTAGTTTTATCCTGTGAGCATTATTTTTCATTTGAAATAAATTTTATGAACGTACATTTGTATGCTCCGCTATATTTGTGCCCCACGCGCGTTACTTTTCTTTTAAAATTAATTTTATGAACACGCGCGTTTCCTCCTTTTTTTAATTTTCTGCACTCTCATGCCTGATATTTGTACGGTTCTTTGATCCAGTACTCGGAATCACTGTTGAAATTGTCATGAAATCATTAAGAAAGTGATGCTTCGGTTGATACGCGGTGGGTTGACGTGTGTTCTCACTTTTGCATGAATAATATTCCTCATAAAAATCGAGATGTTCTGTTCTAGAAGCTGGTATACGTGAGGCGCTGGGTTCGGTACCTTGTCGCGCTCGTTGGCTTAATCGTTAGGAGTTTTCCATGATTTTCTCCAAAACTAGCATAAATATGGGCTATGACCTCTTAGAAATATCCTATGGAGGACTCTTCTACTCAAGCCTAGAGCCCTAGTGCTGATAATTGACCTTAATGGTAACACTACCACCACCTCACAAAAATATGCAAAAGTTAAATGAATTCATTTTATGTCCTCCTGGTGAAAACGCTCTCACAAAGCGACTGTTTTCTTCAATGAAAAAAAAATGTAGACATGTGAAAATAAATCCCTTTATATACCAACTTTAAAAACTTATTAACTTTTTATAATCATTTTCATTCAATTTTGTGTCCTCTAAAATGACCTCTTTTTCAAAATTGAATTTCTTCTATTTTCTTATAAAATAAAAGACATTGCGTAGTTTCTCCTTTTTTTCTTATGAAAAATTCTGGTCACCTTATACGTAAAAAATAGTGAAAGTTAATCATATTTTGTGGCGAGTAACTTCTTTTTTTCAGCGAGTGTAATCTAAGTTGAAATTTCGGGCCCTGGCTTAACTATTGTCATCCGTCCTTAGATTTTGTGCACCAGTGTGTACTGATTATATGCATAAGTATCAGGGTAATTGTGTCGTTATAAAAGTAAAATCTGATATGGAAATTTCAATACAACTTTTGTTCTAAAATAATAGGAGGAGGCCCCAGACAAATTTATGGGGGGAGCCCCAGAATACGTTCCTACGGCCCTGATTAATGAGTCCTGCACAACTTGGTTTGTATACAGGGACATCTCCATAAAAAAGGCCTCTACATTGCTTTTTAGGATAGCCATTTTTATAAATCACATTTTAATAACTATCTACTGCAAAAATCATAAAGAAGTTGACATTTATGTGAATATGATAAAAAAAAATTTTTGTATAGAATAATATGTTTAATCTTCAGATTTACAGGCCTACACTAAAATATTTGGATATATTAAGAGCTGCAATTAGAAATTAATGGCTACATTTCCATTTGTATTAAGCATTTTTAACGCTTTCTAACAATGTTTAAGGGTGATATAGTTTACCTATCTGTCTTTTCATTGTGTGATAACGTAGATAAAGAATACTGAAGGTTATAATGACACAAGTATGTACAATTGGAAAATGCTAATAATCAATGTGTACCACATGATTTTTTTTGTTCTTGTTTCTTTTTATTGTGTTAAATATATAACTTTTTTTTTAAATAACAGTTTAATAAAATGCTTCAGCAAAAAAAGCAAAAATTTCTTGCTTAATTTTCGCATTCTGTATACACACATTTTGTGGAATATGCGACCGTAGTGGAAATCCTATGCCATTAACACTTTATGGGTCCACCCCTGGCCTTCATGACTGCACAACAATTGGGCACTGAGATAATTTTTGGATATGTTCATTTAGTATTAAGAAGTATTTCATTGTACCAAATTTTGATACATGCTCCCTTAACTGCGTTAAAGGTACCAGATTTCCATTCAAACTTACCAGGCCGAAGCAAAGTAGTAATGTTACAGTACCAGGGGTCGACACAGGTTTTAATTTTTGGGGCTCATTTTTGTGAAAAATAAACAATTTTTATGAAATTTTGATTATTTTTGAGAAAAAAATTATTACTGTATGAAACCTTTCATTTTAGCAGTTACTCTATCTGATGTTTAATATCAAGTTAATAGCATTTCACTGAACCAAGTACAGATAGTCATAAAATTTAATACTGGAAACACGGAAAAATTTTACAAAATTATCATTTTTACAAAACAAAATCATATGAAAGGGATTTTTTTTTTAAATCTAAATTTTGTGAATATTTTACAGATTTGAATTTTGTAAAGGGGACTATTTTATAGATTTGAATTTTGTAAAGGGGACTATTTTATAGATTTGAATTTTGTAAAGGGACTCATTTTAGAAATTTGAAAAGGGGCAGCAAAAGGGTCCCAATTTTTGCTTGGATCGATCCCCGAGTACTGCAACATTTTTTTTTTTTTTTTTAACCTAAAGATATACATATCTTTGCTAGTCATCAGAGTTGAATTTGTAACTGGGCTCATTATTGAACTGAAAATAATCGAGCTTCTGACCTAATGCATGCAGTAAGGTCAGGTGGGGTAAAATAGGTTGAAAACAGCATATTTTACGTTTGCACTTAAACAGCAGAAAATGTATTGGTTTCATTTGTTAAAAAATTGCACAAAATATGCAAAGGAATATTCATGACATTTTAAGAGAAATATCTCTGAAAAAACAAAAAAATTGTACTGAAAAATAAATTTTAAAATATGCTGTTAGTGACTTATTTTACTCCACAGGTTGGGGTAAAATAAGTCATCCTTTAAAACTGTTTTAAATTTTAATACAATTTACTTCATGCAAATAAAATTACAAATACACATTCCTTTTTTTGATAAAAACTTGATTTTGTGTTCTTCTCAAGAAAAAAAATGTCTCTATGGTCCATCATTAGTTCGGGTAGAACATTTGGAATGTACGATGCATCTACATCAGAAATATCTTTCTCTGGAAAATCCAATAGGAGCTTCCATTTAAAATTTTCAGAATATTCATGATTGTGTGAAAGAATGATACCATGAAATATTTTCTTTGATCTTTTCCCAGGAAATTCTACTTTAACACATTTTCCAACTTTTACGAATTGATTAATATTAATGCTGTCCAAATTTTCTTCTTGAGAAAGACTTTGAAAAATAAAATGGTTGTTACAATTACTCCTGTTTTCTGTTGCGTATGGGTTCTTTTTCTGTGTGCATTTTTCAAAGTTTCTTTAGAAGACAATGTTTGATTGGGTGATAAAGTGTTTCTAATAGCAGATTTTATGTACTTAAAAGCAGAATATATAAATATTATCCTGTTCCATGACAGTTGAAGTCGCACTATAATTAATTTGTCAAATTGGTGATTGATGATCTAGATTCATCCACTCTTGCATTTGAAGTTGATGCTAAACTGCAGAGTTTCACTCAGACAGTTTCAGGAGAATGTTGTATCCTGCCTGCCCTTTGTATGAAAAACTGGCACCCTTCTTAAATCAGGGTGGTTAGCATTTAAACCTTTTCAAATTCCCTGACTATTTTTCGAGATTTTCCTCCATTTTTCCTTGACTCTCATGTTTATTTTCGATGAAAATTTCACTACACTAGCAGAAAATTTAGTAATTTAAAATATCATTAATAATTTAATGATTAATATAGCTTATTTTCACAAAATTTGTTAAAATTCCCTGACTTTAAAGGAAATTCCCTGACTTTTCCAGATTTTCTAAATTCTCTGACTTTTCCCTGATTCTTTGATTTTCCCTGACTGCTAGCAACCCTGTAAATAAGCTCGAATTAAACAACTTTTTGAATTTCACCTACAAACTGAATGTTTTGATTCAGTTTTAATATGTATTGCTTTTTTTTTTCTCTTAACATTAAATTATTATTTATATCTATGAGTATGAAATAGCTCCAGAACAATATATAGCTTAATTTTAAACTAACACATTAAAAGAATACATAGAGTTATTTAAAAAAAAAAAAAAAAAAGTAGTTACTTAATGTTTGCTAAGCCTAACATGATTCAACACCTGACCTATTTTACCCCACAATATTTACCCCCTGACCTCCAAAATATTAATATTTCATTTTTTTTTTTTTCCACAAAAGATTAGGAAATTCATTTTAAGAATGTGCTTTTTGGAATATGATAAGAAAATACTGTAAAATTTGCTTTTGAATTATTTAAAAACTAAAGTTTTTCTTAGCAACACATTTGAGTTACTAATACGAAACACACAAATAATTACTGGCTGTAACTAAAAAGTATCAGTTACAGTTAATTTTGCATACAAAATGAAGACTAATATAAATAATATATAAAAACCAGCAAAATTGGAATTTAAATAATGATTGGATGTTTTTTTTGAAACTGACCTATTTTACCCCACCTGACTCTACAACTAACTGTGGTATCGCGCTATGCAATGGTGAGAGGACAGTTAGCACAATGACCTCTTTAATCTTAGCCTTTCCTTCCCCCATGGCCCATTTGTTGAATTATCTATGAATATTAGTGTCCCTGTTACACATCAGATAACTGGCTGCCAAAAGTTAGTCATTTCAGTATTCTGTAGATAATATAAAGTATGTGCCAAAGCAATTTCATCGCATTTGAAATGTTTTTTTTTTCCCCCCCAAGCATACCTAAAAAATCTTAAGATTTTTGATAGGCAAAGAAAAAAAAAAGGGACTTTTAGGGACCAAACTAAATGCCCTGGGAGTTGCCGTATCGGCAGTGGTGTCTCAATGTTGCTGCTGAATGGCCATTTAGTAATCCTACCTGCAGAGTATAAATAAGGTACGTTACTTCATTTCTCTCTCTCTCTTGTTGACATGCATTAAAAGACTTCTTATAATTTCTTTTAGTTTAACTTAAAGTTATGAGTTCATTTTTTTTTGTTTAATTTGCAGTGAAATGTCATAGTTCTTTAAATGAAGTCGCTGAGTTTTAGATAGTCGATTTGAGATGTCGGCAATGTTTATGCCTGTTGATAATTTAAATCTCGTCGATAACCGACTTCGAAAAATGACATTATTGGTGCCTTCATTAAGTTCAAGTTAATATGGTTTTGATCCTCTGGGCAGTATATAAATTATGATTGCTGGCAGTAATATAATATATTTAATTTAACTTATGTTTTACTTCAATTTTTATTGACTTATTCACAGTCAATTTTCACGACTTATTCACAGTTGTTATTGTTAAGTTTTAATGTTTAATGAACTTTATTGGTGTTACTTTAAACTCTCTGTTTTAATTAAATAGCAACACTAATATGTTTAGAGCAAAGTTAAAGAGCTTTTCCACTTGCATTCTGCTAGTATATATGACTGACTAATTTTGTTGGCCATCAAAAGGTTCAATTGGAAAATTCCTTAAATTTCGGTCTATATGATTCTCCATACTGTCCTTCTTCACGTGTACTGACACACGACAAGTATTTTGGCAGAAGTTTTGAGTAAAAACAATTACAATGTAATGAAGAAGAAAACATTTTTGCATAGTTAGAAAAAAAAAAAAAAAAGAGAGAAAAGAAATGGGAAGTGCACCATTTCTACTACCCTTCTCACAACCACATTGCCTTCCATTCACAGTTGCCAATTTAGCACGTTTTGGTTACTGAAAAAATTTAGCAGAAATATTTATTTTATTTAATCAATTTTTAATAACATCAATAATTAATACATCAATCAATTTATTTAATTTTTACTAACTGTAACAGTTTTCACTTATAAAGTGAAAATTTTTATTAAAATTTTCTGGTAACCAAAATGTGCTAAGCTAGCAACCATACATCCATTACTTACGCTATCAAAGTGCGGCACCTCATCACAAACTGGAGAATGAATTTATGCTACATTTTTACTACCAAAAAAGAAATCCACTGTGAATAAAATTAATCAAATATTACTGCCTTTTTTTTTTTATTAGTTCGTATTTTTATTATAATTCTAATGATTTATTTTCAGTTGAAAATTAAATCAGATGGTAACAAGAATTAATTTCAATCTGTAAACAATGAAAAATCATTTGGTTTTCATAGACTATTAACATTTTCCAACTGTACGTACTCGTTGCATTGTTTAACCTTTAATGTACTTTGTCTACGTGATCACACAAAGAACAAAAATAAAACAGATAGACCAACTGAATTCATACTCCGTCTCAAACATTGCTGGAAATTGTTAAAAACCCTTAACATAAACGGAAATGCAGTTACAGCAATTTCCAATTATAGTTCTTAATGTATCTGAATGTCTTAAAGTGACCATGTAAATCTTAATGCTAAAGATACCATATTTTATAAAAACATTTTCTTAAACATACAGGGCTGCCACTCAATAAGGATTCCCAAAAATAGTCGCTTTAGTTTCATTACATATGAAAAATAGTCTCCTAAATAAGTCTCCTGAACTAAAAAATAGTTTCCTTTTCCTAATCCTCCCCCCCCCCTCCCTTTTTCTAAAACTCAATATTAATGCTATGATTATCGAGTATAGGACCCATTAATAAGTACAAAACTTTGAATAAACACCATAAAATTCAAGAACTTTCGACAAATGTTTCGGGTCAAAAGAAAACATGACTCTTTGTCACGCGAACGAAGTAGGTACAAGTGCTGCAATGCAAACAAAGCCGCTTTGTTTGTATTGCAGTAGTCGTGCAGGGTGTCGGCAATCTGGGAAAACAAAGAACTCGTGGAAAAATCAGGGAACTTCCTATTTTCCCCTCCCCACTATTAAATATTCTTAATGCAACAACATGAGGAATAATTTTATATTCTGATGTTAATATATTGTGCAAATTTTGAACTTTTAGTTTTCATTTCATTTTTCTTTCTGTGTATGTCAAGAAAGAAAAAAGGTCGAGACCTTTTGTTACGCGAGACGCAAAGTTAAATCTTTAAATAAGGTTACTTTTAATTTATAATTGAATACACACTTATGCTTTAAAAAAGGAAAAAATAAAAAATTGGTTTATGATTTTTGCTTATTTTTTTTTTTATTTTTTTTTTTAAAGATTAGTGCAATTTTCTAATTTTTTGAGGCCCTGCTTTTCCGGCAGCCCTAAGCGACCGCTTAGTTTCGCCTAATGGTAAAGCGAGCCCTCATTACAGTTTATTTTGAAGTCACTAGGTCCAAGCATGCTAAATCATTCAGTTGACAGCTGAAAAGCGCCGATGACAATTACATCCCGGACCGTTGTTCTATATCCCACTCCCAGGGTAAGATTTGACGTGGATTTATTTAAGCAAGAGTAACACGCAAAAGGGCCCCCAATTTTCATGTGCACCTGCTTAAATACCGCTTATTTTTGTGTGAATTTTGTCCATTTGTCCTCCTCCATTTTCTTATTAGCTATTAACTTAATGATTAACAGTTTAGCTGAGCCCTGGAGATTCATGATTAATTAATATGAATTATTTTACCGCAATAAATGGAAGATAGCATACGATTCAACAGATTTTATTCTAAAAGTTGTCCTATTTTCTAACTTTTGCATTATGAATGTGCTTTGCCGCAAAATTAACTTTACATGAGAAACTTCAGAAATGAAATTAAAGCTAAGAATTTTGAATGGGATTTTCTAGATTATCACTCAATATTAATTAAAAATCTTATTTTCGTACTTTTATATATATATATATATATATATATTTATTTATTTAATCTTTATAGGTACAATTTATATACCAGAAGTCATTGAAATATGAGCACAAAAGGTTCAACCCCATTTACACCTGCCATTGATGGATTTTTGACATAAGGCAATATTTAATAGTTTAATCCATAACTTATACTGTCAAAAATTTGTATGTATAAGTTATATGTTATAAGTCTATATGAGGAGCAAACATTCAAACCGTGTTTTCTCCAAAAATAAAAAAAAATGAATTAGCGATTTTTCTGTGAACTCAACATTAAATAGCACAAAATTATACTATTATTTTAAACCAAAATAATTTTTATCACATTATAAATGCGCTTAGAAAGTTAGGGTTTCAATCAAACAGTGTTTCCTCCAGAGCCTGTTTTCAGTCAAACTGTGATTTCTCCAGCCAACCAGTCAGTACTGCTCTTTCTGGTCGCGTGACTCGTACATGTACCAGCTTTTTATGTTTGTTTTTTCGTTAGTTCTATCTTGTTTTCTTCGTTTTAGAGGAGTGTACTTTATTATTATTATTTATTATTTTTTTTTTCAAATGGAAGAATTAATAGATGGTGTATTAGTGAGTACTTCTAATTATGGAACTAGAAAAATACAGAGAATTGGTGGAAAAAGAAAAGAAGCGAAAAAGAAACGATATTCAGCACCTTTATATAACAACATTTATGCTCCATGCAAACATTCTATTAATAAATACTTTTCATACACTGATGTTAGACCTAATGACGTTAAGAAGTTTCGGGATAGACTTTACGAAATTCCGGACAAACAGCGACAAGATTGTATTATAGCCTCATTGGTTGTTACAAAAAATGTAACTCGACATAGACCTAATAACCCCCCCCCCCCCCAAAAAAAAAAAAAAAAAAATTGCAATCATCTGGCTTACAGCATGCATTTTCTGCTTCTTATTTTATTACTAGTAGCAGTGGTAGGAGAATTCCTGTGTGTAAAAACAATTTCATGGCTATAACTAAAATAGGTCGTACAATGCTACCCAATATTGTTACTAAGGTACATGCTGGTGAACCTATTGAGGAAAATAGAGCAGGGGATAGAAAAAGCCACTTAAGCATTAAAAAAAAAAAAAAAAACAAGGTAAGAGAATTCATCTTAAACTTAAAGGCATCAGAATGGCATAGACAAACTTTTACAATTGATGTATGGTGAAGAGTGAAAAAATCAGCCTGTTTTTAAATGGTATAAAGATATTACTAATAACTTTCATGTAGAAATGAAGAAACAGAGGAAGCATGAAATTGCTTAAGTGAAGATATTGGTTTAAAAATTTAATTTCAAATTGGCTTAAAAATTTTAGTTCTTCCCTACAATTTCCATGATGATTTTTCACGCGTAAATATTTAATTTAACTTTATAATTACATAACAAAATCTGTTCTGTTAATTACATTAAGAATGTTATTTTATCAATATTCGAGCTATATACTTTTTCATTCAAAAAATGTTTTGTCCACATTGGAAACATTCGAAACATGTTTTCTCCTCTGTGTTTCGGTCAAAACATGCTTTCTCCACATTGGAAACATTCAAAACATGTTTTCTCCTCTGTGTTTCGGTCAAAACATGCTTTCTCCAAATTTCAAATACATTTTTCTAATTAACTCTAAATTTATTAGGTAAAGTAGGCCTACAGATCTTCCTAGTAACCAATAATACAACTAAACAAATGATAATTAGGGTCTAAGAAGGGTTATTTTTTAATTTATCAGTTTTTTGTGTTTTCTGAAAAATTGCATTTGAAGGAGAAAACACGGTTTGAATGTTTGCTCCTCATATGTATAAGTATTGTCTTGCTTTTGCCTCCAAGGCAGTAGCACGTGTTTTTTGCACCTGATGAAGGAAGGCTATGTCCTTTCGAAACCGGTTGTGCTGGCTTAAAATTTATGGTGTGTGAAGAAGTCTTATTGTCTATTTATCGTTTGTACACCAGTTTTGCATTTAGTTTTGGTGTATAAGTTACATTTAATTATTAACTAAACATTTGTAATTATCAATTAAAAATAGTGTTGTCTATTGAGACACATGAGAATTTTTTTCAGCAAAAGCAAAAATCCTGCTTAAAAAAAATTCAAGTTTTGTATAAATTATAGGTAGGTATAACTTTAAGATGTTCAAAAAAAGGAGAAATGAGTGCGAAATAAGGGAGAATTGGCAGGTATACACATTAGTTGATTTGGCATGGAATGAGCCTACTATCAGAAGTGCAAACCATTGGAGATTTTAATTCGCTTTTGCACTTCATAAACCATCATTACTTTATTTATTATTTAAATTATTACAATCATTTATTTATTTTTATAATTGTCTCTAATTTAGTTAATTTTTTTTAGTATAATTTGGTAATTAGCTCAAGGAAAAAGAAATCTGTCAAAGTGGCAGTCTTGAAATAGACTACCATGGAAACTGATTAAAAATACTTAAACACTTACGTATGGTATGAATAAGAAACATTTCAAAAATATAATGCAAATTTAATAAAAACTGCTTCACTCAAGCAATATAAAGAATGCCTAGTCTTAAAAGAAGTAGCTTTATTGTCTACATTAACATTACAAATCATTGGAGGGAATTACAAATGTTTTAACAATGAATAAATTGTGATGAAGTACAACACATATAATGCAAAGTGTTCCCAAAGTTTATCCAAATATTACTTCATCCAAAAAAGTTAAAAGCAGTCCAATGAATAATGAATTAAATATATTACAGAAATGTACAATTTATATTCAACGATGAATGAGAAAACAGATGCACCAGCATACACATTTCTCATAATTCTCAGAGGAGACAGCATAAATGTACATCTTACTTCCCAGAGATGTCATTCACTGCAGAAAGAAAATAGAATTAATAGCAATAACATAAATCAGAAAAGAAATAAACATATAAATATATCTTAATATTTTAGATTCCTAAATAATAAAACCAGAATTACTTGTGTATAGTTATTTATACAGTAGAGCAACTATTATCTGAAACTCTTGGTTAACCAAAATCAATATGTTGTTTTACAATAGTCAGTATATATATGAGTTTTAAATTATTTTCATGTCTTATGGGTGACATTGGGCATAGCGTGCTGTAAATTTTTAGCAAATTGCATACAGCACGACAGAAATATCACCTAATTTGCATGCAACATTCATTCTATGCCCTTGAAAAAGTAATGATATTGTATGTTTTAATATCAGGATGCTCAATATTTTAGCAATCTTTATACATTTTTCTATTCAGTGAGAGATCCTCTTCAACATCTGGCAACAGTGTGGAAAAGAGGAGAAGCTCGCACAACAGATCGACAGATTGCCCCCGAGCCACTGAGAACAAGTGTAAGTTAGCACCCCTGAGTTCATATGTGTGCATGTAGGGGGCGGTGTGGGGAGGGAATCTTAGTATATTTCCAAAACAAAACTAGTATGTTGTTTCCATTACAAGACTTTCTTCTATATTTTCTCATAGAAATTCACACAACAAATTATCCGTTAAAAATATTTTCTAATGATGAATGCAGATGATTTTTCTTCTCAGAGAAACATAACACTATATGTACTCCCTCCCCCACTTAAAAATAAATTGATCCGCTCAAATGAAAGTGGCATAAAAAGTAGTTGTGTGTAAGAACAATGTTATAGATCTATGATTCAACCATTTGCTTTAAAGGCATTGACAAGTTCTTTTTAAAGGTACTCAAATTGAAAATTTACATCACCTAGAGGGGCACTTTCACCGAGAAGAGATACATATTCCTGTAGTTTACAGGGGGGTCAAGGGTGGGGGGGGGGGGGGGGGGGGGGTCTTTAATATCAAATACAGATATTTGCATACATTCTTTTGAAAAATAATTTGTATTCTGAATGATTTTTCTTAATAATGAGAAAACAATAATTGATTCAAGAATAATTTTTAAAATCATACAAAAGATGCAAAATTAACAAATTTGATCTGCTTTTGTTCTGTATTAAAATAATACTTTGAGAAATTTATTTCCTTGCAAAGAATTTGGAAATATATTTTAACTATCACAATGGATTTTAAAATTCTAAAACATAATAACATGCAATCTCTTTATAAATTAAAGATAAAATTGGTTATTACACAACGCAAGGGTAAAATACAAAATATACAAAACCCCTGAAAACTACTTCAATTTGACAACAGAATGAAGGAGGGGAAGAGGGAAAAGGATCTATTAATGATATGTCATACGACTATTACTAAAAATATTTATTTACACCACTAAGAAGTGATATTTAGAATTTTTTTAATACATTATAAGGGAAAGTAAATATTTGAAACAAGAAATCTATATATATAAAAATGAATGTTTGTCTGTATGTTATTTATAAAATCGTAAACGGCTTGACCGATTTCGATCATTCATTTTTTGTTTTTTTCCTTATAGGTCAGGGATGGTTTAGGAAAAAAAAAATTGAAAAAATCTTTAAAATTAATTAAAATATGAAAATAATAAACTTATTGACTTATATTGACTTAATATAAGCCATTTAAATTTTTAATTGTTGCCAAAAAAAGTTTACGAGATGTATTTATTTATTGTTTTCAGCATAAAATGAAATATGTTTTCACGCGAAAAATAAGAAATTACTAAATGTTAAATTGGTCGATGAGAAAATGACACTTTATAATTTTAAAATAAAATAGTTATATTACAAATCTAACATATTTCTTCTGAATTTTATTTCACAGCATTTTTTTATATACCTCAACTTCAGATTTTTTTTTTTTTTTTTTTTTTGTAGTATGGCGGATGAAACACGCCGCTTGGCATAAACGCTAATTCAGCAATATATTAAAGGTACTTTCTTATTGATAATTCTTGACAATTTTTTATAATTTTGATGCTGAAGTAGATCGGACATTTTTCGCCAAGGAAAAGATAGAAAGAAATACGCAAGCGAAGTGATGACGTCACTGGCCGTTCGTGGATGCAAGAAAAATATTTCCTATGTTAAACGCCCATTGGATTTTTTGTAAAAAATTATTAAAAATCGAGGAAAAATAGTTCCCGATTTTAATCCCCGTATTTAGGTATAGATATGTATTAGTTATCATGTCCATGCATTAGATTAAGTTATTTTTGTAGTAAAATTGACAAAATTTTAGAAAAATAAAATATCGCCAAATTATTTGGCGAACATAATTTAATTCCTTTCAAAAATCATGGTTATTTTAACAACTTATTTTAAGACAGTAATGAATAAGGTACAACTATAGTATTTCCCCTCAGCTGAATTTGGCGATTTTTCTTTGGCGCCGATTTGAACGATAATGATGTCGTTCTGGATTGTTTGCGATATAATATGGCAGCCTGCATGCTATTTATTTTGGATTTATGATTTTATGATTTATAATTTAGCTTACGATTTTATCATTTATGCTATATGATTTATGATTTAGCCATAATCGCCAAATCTAGCTGAGGGGAAATACTATAGTTGTTCCATGAATAATATGAAACAATATTTCGTACACTGCATATTACGAAAATATACATCTGGCATGTATATTTTCGTATTACGTTTTTGATCACCAAATACAATAAGCGCCAAGAACGACAGAGTTTTGAAATTTAAAATTAAAATTTTGTCAATTTGACAGCAAAATAACTCAATCTAACACATGCACATGATAACTAAAACATATATGTACCCAAATATGGGGATTAAACTCGGGAAATAATTTTCTTCGATTTTTAATCATTTCTTGCATTCACGGACGGTCAGTGACGTCACACTTCGCTTGCGTAGGAACAATAATCGCATAAATTATATTTTGGTCTAAAACGGCAACAAAAATTTAAAAGTCGCCAAGGGCATTAAGGCTGTACCATGATCAAGTTTACATATTAATTTATTTATTTTTCTATATACCAAATACTATTAACTAAACATGAAGTATATATATATAACCACAAAATAATAATAATTGTCTCATGCGATAGAAGTAGCCGATCATAGCATATTGTAATATTATATTTGGCTTGAAATTGCCGTCATTCTATGGTTGATCGATTAAATCAAATAAATATAGATAATAACTTGAAAGCAAATATTATGTACATCACGTATAATGTTGCTCATATATAACTAGGATTCAAATATAAAGGGCTACTTCAAAATTTTTGATACTGTCCGTATCGAAATTGTCATATATGATAAGCACCGAAATGCAAGCCCACTGGTAAGTCATTGTCGCAGGCAATAGGGACAGGTATCGCAGGATGCGAGGACGAACAAGGCGCTGCCGAAGGTAGCGGGAACCCAAAGCGAACTTTTGAGCGATTTCAGTATTATTATTTTCTCTTTTTTTCATAAAACTATATAGAAAAGAGTTTCCTTTAAATATGGTGACCAGCGAAGCGGGCAAAGCCTGCTAGTTTTTTTTATAAAAACAAAATAATTTAATAAAAAAACTCAGAGATGGCGAAATTTTGAAAACCCTTGAAAAGTTTCAACCTGACTAACAATGTAAAATATGTTAATGTAAAAATTTTTGGAATAAGTGTGGATATATACACCAACTTTTTTTTTTTTTTTTTTAAAGAATGGATTTTTCTTTAGGCTATTCATAAATAATTATAATAATAAAACTCGCTTTGCATGTTATATTTTTTTTTTAACAAACTTACATACAGAAAATTATAATTTGCAATTATATTTTAACAATTTATATGTAATAATTTACAACTTTCAACAGTGTTAAAAGAACAAAAAATTGAAATAGCGTATGACACAAAATGTTGTTTTAATTGCTTATTTCACTCTAAAAAGAAATTCTACACATACATCCAGAAGTTTATGATTTAAGCATTATAACAGATAAAATATAAACAGCAAAATAATTTAAATAAAAATCTCAAACACTCAATTAACCTGCTCATTTTTTAGACTTTTTGTTTGATGATGATTTCCCACTGGATTCTCGCTTGCGCTTTTCTGGTCCATTTTTAACAGGAGATTTCTTTGAACTACTCTTATGATGATGGCTACTATGGCTACTTGGCTTAGATTTGCCGCTAATTGGTTTTCCCTTTGTTTTAGTATATTCATCTTGGAATTCTGATCTTTCTCTATCAGCTAAAATAAGAAAATACAAATTGAAGAATATTAATTAAATAAACGAAAGAGTTCTTACATAAAAATCATGGTATTTACAGCACTAAACAATCGAGGTTTACTGCAGAGGATTTCATAAAATTTTGAATAAATTTTCATGTGTAGCCTTTAACATTATGTTTATCTTTTTCACAGAAAATTTAAATATTTTTAAATTTACTGCAACAATTTATGTATTTAATATGTTTTACAAATACGTGTTAATATGATTATAACAGTTAACATATTTCTGAATAATGAGATATAAATAACATGTAAAAAACTAAACTCTAATGCTTAAAAAATTCAACTAATAACGATATTTAGATTATTACCTTTGGCGGCTTCTTCTTCTAGCTCAGACCAATCTTTTCCACTCTCTTCACTTGACCCAAGATCTTCTTCTATTGTTAAAAAAAAAAAAAAAAAAGTGAAAAAAAGTTAACATTTAAATAGCAATGCATGAAAAATTAAGTTATAAATTTATAAAATAGATTAATTTATGATGAACATACAAATTTCAAAATTATTATAATTTCAGGGTTGCCACAAAATAAATAGAACAAAAATAGTTGCTTTAGTCAGGGACCAATCCAGGATTTCAAAATTAATACCTATTTTTGTGAAAAATCTTAACTATATTTTATTTTTGTGAAAAATTGCAGTGCACTCTTTTTCTGTGTGTGTGTGTGTGGGGGGGGGGGGGGGGGGAGTTCAAACTAAGTAACATAATAAAAATAACGCTTAACAGTTGGTGTGAGGCTTATAGCAGAACAGGAATCAAAACTCATTTCTCTCTGAAGTAAACAGTTCAGTAGAGAGAATGTAAGTAGGAGTTATTTTTATTTGTGTTATTATCACTGCTATACATGAATTGTACAAGGGAGGATAGAGGATAGACACATCATCATACAGTCATCAAAGCGTCAAACCACCTGACGAATCAGCAAACAGTACACTATGGCCACAACTCCAAAGTGTGTCTGTACAGATACATGCGAGGATCGTTTTGTTTACTTATGCTACACCATTTCTCGCCCGTAGAAAACACTTGTGTGTAGATTAAAGCCAACATTGTGTATGATTCTTGCTTTGTGAATCGTGTCAACAGAAATGCACAATTAAGCTACTCGTCTTTGAAAATGTGCTCATTTAAGATGCCAGATTTTGCTGGGATGACTAAGATTTTTGTGAAGGTACCGATTTTAGCTGAATGATATTTGTGAAGGTACCTTTTTTGCCAGAATGAGTTTTGTGAAGGTACCTTTTTTGCCAGAATGATTTTTGTGAAGGTACCTTTTTTACCAGGTTGATTTTTGTGAAGGTACCCATAAAAGGTAGTAAACTCGACCTGTATTAACCCCTGCTTTAGTAGCCTAGAAGAATTAAAATAGTTGCCTAAATAGTAGCCTAACGACCCAAATACTAGCTTAAATATCACATGCTAATGAACATTAAAGGATAAAAACCACATGCATTTTCTTACTATTCAGTTTAAGTATGCCATTAAAAAAAAAAAAAAAAAAAAGTTTTAAGTAATAGAAATGAATTGAAAATTAAATTTTCTATGTAATTCATAAAAATAGAAAAATATTAAAAGTGTTCACCTTACACAATTACAGTTGAATTAACTTATGAAATGCCAAATAACTAATTTTTGATATACATATATTTTTACTTCATTCTAAAAGAGGTAATAGAAAAAATAATCTGAAAAAAAAAAAAAAAAAAAAAAATTACATTTTTTAAAAATGTATAAAAAAATTAATAATAACCATAAATAAGAATCTTTGATTGAAAACATTAATTACTCAAAAACATGTGTAACATAAATTTGAGATTTAAATTAGTAAGAAAAATGGCTTTTTACACATGCCCTGATGTAATCTAATACTCTGTATATATTTAGTATTAAAAGTGAACAATACCTAATCTTGCCGACAGCAAGGCTCATGTTATTTTACAGAAAAATCTGTTTCCCCAATTACTCACCACCTAATGTATTTTTTTTTAAATCCATTTTCACATTCAGAAAACTCACCATCATGGAATTAGTACTCGTTTGTTAAATTTTATTTATTAGTTAAAAAAAGCAAAAAAATAACCAAGTGCATTTTCGCATTTTTTAGCCAGACAAATTATTAAAAGTGAAAAATAAATTTTTCGAAAACGAGTGCTAATTTAACGACTGGGATTTTTCTGAATGTGAAAACTGAACTAAAAAAAAAAAAAAAAAAAAATTACATAAGGCAATGAGTCATTGTGGAAACATGGGTTTTGGCTGTCAAAAAGATTGTCTGCTCTTAAGATATGTTTATGTTTCCTTTGTTGCTTGTTTCCTTATTGTATTCTTTCTTTTCTGATTTACTAAAAGAGGTTTCTTTTATAACTTTGTTACTGTTTCTTGCATGAAATCTGAAATCATGGTGAGAAAGGACATAACAGGTCACAGGAGAGTACTAGTAGTCAATTGCAATAAGTAAATTGGCCAGCTTAATAGCTGCACATATCACGTCTGGAGCAATTTCTATTCTTATTGGATATTTCATGTGCTTCAAGGTCAACACCAGGGATATGCCATACTTTAAGGTGTTAAAAAAATAAATAAAGGGTGAAAAGGTTAAGATATAGGATTGTTTATAAAATGAATAGAAAATATTTCTTTCTGAAACATTTTCCTGATATTTCTGGAAGAAGAATTTTGCAAAAGGTGGAAAAATAGTCTGTTGCTTTTGCAAGCTTTTTAGGCAAAAAAAGTAGCTATAGTCTCCTCAGGCTGAAAATAGTTGCAAATAATTGCCTTTCATGTGGCAACCCTGTAATTTTTAAACTTTTTGAAGCAAAGGTTATACTTTTTATATCATAATGTTATAAAATATAATACAGGGTGGAAAACTGACACAGAATTTATACCACAATAAATAAAGCCATTTTTTTTTTTTTTTTTTAAATCAAACTAATGATTTTATAGGTAGAGAAATATTTTAAACAAATACTGACGAGCAATTCTATGGTAACGGACTAACATCTGGATTGCCATTTGATATAGGTTGAAAGTACTATTAAAAAAGTTTTAGTATAAAAAAGGAAATTTGCACATTTATGAAAAGCAGAAATATGTCTGAATGAGATTTTGTGAATTTAAAATTTTTGCACTTAATTAGCCAGCCAAATTTAGTTATTATAATGATAGTTACAGATTATATATATATATGTATATATATATTGATTTTGAAATGTAAAATCATGCTAATCTTAGGTAAGATGACCAGATATCCTCTTTTTAAAAAGGCAGTCTATTTCAATGCTCGGCCCTCTTGAACAAAAAAAAAAAAAAAAAAAAATTACAGGACTAAAAAGTCCTCTGTTTTATGTTTTCCGTCGTCTGTCCACTTTTTCAAATGAAAAGGATTTAGTCCTTAATTTCCAAAAGCTCAATTGACTGTTGGGTGTATCGAATAGCGAACACTAACATTTTCTGCATTAGGTTCGCAAAACAGCAACTTTCTAATAAACTTGCCAAAGCATATTATGGTTTTTGTCTATTCACATTCTTCAAATCACAAAGAAATAAAAGTATTCCCTATATTTGTACGGTTATTTGATAAAGAACACGGAATCCCTATTGCAATTGTTATGAAATCATTAAGAAGGTGGTGCTCTGGTCGATACGCAGTGGGTTGAAGTGTGTTCTCACCTTTGCATGAATAATATTCCTTATAAAAATAGGCCCACCAGTGACTGGGAGGTTCTGCCCTTGAAGCTGGTCAACGTGAGGTGCTGGGTTCGATACTCGGTCGCACTTGTTGGCTTAGCCATTAGGAGTTTTCCGTGGTTTTCTCCGAAACTAGCGTAAATATGGACTAGGACCTATTAGAAAGACCCCACGGAGGACTCTAATACTCGGGCCTAGAGCCCTAGTGCAGACAATTGGCCTTAATGATAACACTACCATCACCTCACAAAAATATGCAAAAGTTAGTTGAATTCATTTTATGTCCTTCTGGCAAGAAACGCTCCCATAAAGCGACTGTTTTCTTTAATAAACAAAATGTAGACATGAGAAAAAAAATCCCCTTCATATCTACTTTGTAACACACAAAAAAAGTTTTTGTCTATAGCAAAAATTAATAATAATTAAAAAAAAATCTATATTGTCCAGTGACACCTATAGAAATTAGGGATTTTTCCTCCCGTATCCGTATATTATTCATTTAAATTAAGGTGTACTGATCCAAATTCATCATTTGAGATAAAAATGCTTCCAACACTTGTGTAAAGTAGTTTTGAATCGGTTTTTATATTCATTTTCATTCAATTTTGTGTCCTCTAAATGACCAATTTTTTAAAATTGAATGTCTTCTATTTTCTTATAAAATAAAAGACATTGAGTAATTTCTCCTCTTTTTACAATAGAAATTTCTAGTCACCTTATACGTAAAAAAATCTGTTTAATGATTCATAAAATTAATACTATGCACAGTATAAATATGGGAATTTAATACTGTATACTACACAAGTTTATTAATCTTATTTTCTTGAAAAAAGCAACATATATTTCAAAATTTAGCTACACCAGCCTTTTATTTTGACCATGCATGCCAGGAAAAAAACGAACTTAACACTTACAGGTTTAAAGGGCCTGCTCCTGACCGGTTTCTACCGCCAATGAGGTCAACAATGTAATTTGACTTGAAAGAAGAAGGAAGCCTTCTTTTGCCTTTGCTTTACTCATGCTGTTTATAATTATGTGATGTATACTTATTTTGATAATTTTTTTTGCGAATTTTCAACTCAGTTTTCATTGGGAGAGAATTATGGGAAAGAAATGTTGTGCTCCTCAGTGCAAATCAAATTACGATACTGAAAAAGAGTATATCACTGTTTTTAAATTCCCTACTAATCAGGCACGAAAGTGCAGAAAATTTAAAAAAGAGGAAACAGGCGTGATCATAAAATTACTTTCAAATGAAAAATAACGTGTATGGGGAAAACTATACAAATATGTTCATAAAATTTATTTGAAATGAAAAATATTGTGCACAGGGAAAAACTATACGAAATATTTTTAAAAGTGATAAACTATAAGAATAATGCACATCAATACAATACAGCATACGTGTTAGTTAAAAAAAAAAAAAAAAAAAAAAAAACCTTGATGCATACTTTTTATTTGCTTATTTCTTACTGCACTGAAAAATTAATTAATAAAAATACTATAAAATAGCAGGAAAAGACAAAATTTGAAAATTAATTCTGCAAAACTTCATATAAACAATTCCGTCTTTTTTAGTATCAAATCATTTTTTAAACTACTCTTAAATGAAAAAATAGTGAAAAGCATTGTAAAATCAATTCTATTAAAGTGTAAAAAAATTCTAAATTTAATCATTTCCTGGCATTTAAGATGCAAGTTTTGTTTTAGTAACTTATAATAGTGCAAAATATGCTTCTAAATAGCAGGTTAAAAATTTTAATATCAATTCCACTAAATTTAAAATGTACAAAAAATTTTATAATGTTTGGGTGCAATCCATAAGTAACAGCCTGTTTTTGTCTGCATTTACTGGTCCCTGAAAGTTACAAAAAAAAAAAAAAAAAAGAAAAAGAGAAGGAAAATAAATAATTATTCATACCATTGAAAGTCTGAAGTAATAGGCAGGCAAATAATAAGGTGGAGAAAGGGGTGGGGCTAAAATTTATAAGTATGTACGAATATTTAATTCATAACTGATATAACTCACTCAATTTATTTATCACAGAATTTAAAATAGAAATGACAATATGAATACCTGCCAACTTCAGATAGACGTGGCACTGCTATACAGCGATTTCTGCAATTTAAGAGAAGGCTATATCACAGGAACTACCACACAGAAATGCATATAAATTTATATGTAGATGCACTTTTACATAAATTAGTTCCTATCAACTTTTGGTGTCAACTACTCAAAAGGTGGTGCTGGTACATAGTGATTTCTGCAGTTTAAGGAAAGGCTATATCTCAAGTTCTATTGTGTATAATCAAACAAAACTTGATATGTGAGAAGGCCATTATGAGGCATTATACTGATTCAAGTTGGACGCTTATAGGCCTTATATTCGAAAGCAGGCAGGAATATCTTGCGAAAAAATAAATGAAGATATTTATATCTTCTGTAACATAGCAACCCCGATCTGGAGTTGACCTTGAGCCTCTTAAGGAAAAATAGCATAATATAGGGTATCCATATGAAAGGAAAAGGGTTGGCCATCTGGTGAGTAGTTGCAAAATTACATGAATAAAATCAGAAGACATACGCTGGAGAGCGTGTTTCGCTCTACTAATAAACTGCTTTTAAAATTCTGGGGATAAAAAAAAAAGTTCTGGTCTAATTCAAATGCATCTTAAGTCTCGGTCTTTCTTACTTTCAAAATGCTTACTATGTACAATGTAAAGATAAACCATTTGGTAAAGAGCTTTCACATTTACAGAGCCTTTTGTGTATTTCCATATCACATAATTCATGACATACATAACTTTACTCTTAATACAAGACACAAAATAAACTGCTTTTGTGTAGTCCTGTATACTGGCTAAAAATAGAGTACATCTACATAAAGTGCTAAAAATTTAGACTATAGAAACTTTATAATCACAACTGAAAATGCCTGCTTGGTTTTGGCCACTGGGGGATACTAATTATTCCTAGGGAAAAGATATAAACAAAGGGTAATCCCATATCCTTCAAGCTGATACTTTAAATATAGATCATGAGTGTAAAATCACAATCTTTACCTGAACTCTCATCTTCTTCTGAGAATTCTGACCCACTGAACTCTTCTTCACTACTTTCTTCTTCATCTTCTTCTGAAGCACTAGGCTGATATTGATCATCTTCCTCAGAATCCTCATCTTCTTGACCCTCTTCTCCTTCACTGTCAGGATCCAAAAATGACCAACCGCCACTCTCAAAGAAACCCTCAGGATCATCAGTTATGGTTTTCATAATTTTAGTCCAATTTAAACTCTGTATACCTTCAGTGTATCTAATGTCACATGAACTGTTAAAAATTGAAAGGGGGAAAAATGAATAAAACAAAAAAGTAGGTAAAGATATATCATATTAATATTTATAGATAAAAAAAAAAAAAAAAAGATGTATAATTCAATGAGGCAGATTAAATAATTCCAGTGTTTTATTTTAAATTACTGTTTTCACATTTTAGGGTATTCTCTTTATATGGCAAAATGAATTAAAGGAAATTTCATATTAGACTGTAAGTTACTCTAAAAGCATTAAAAATAATGATGGCGATCATTTGGACATAAATAAACAAGTTAGACATTCAAGCATTTTCATATCTGGAAATATTCTATAAATAAGTTTAATGCGCAATAAAAAAGTATCAGGGGCCGGAAGATTCGATGTTAAAAGAAATAAAAGATTTATGATTATAAATTAGGGTTTGATTATTTATGTCAGATGTAAATCAATAAATGTACGAGTCATTAGCCAGTACGACACAAAGAAGAGGCGTGTTATTAAATAAAATAACCAATAAAAAGAAATAAGGAGGAGTTTAGAAATACACAAAAAATTACGGGTATAAAACATGAAACTCACAAAAATTAGAGTAGCGATTAGAGAGATCTTTGAACTATCATCGGTTAAAAAGATCTAATGTCACCCGAATACCCGGTAACCGCATCAAATCCTTAAACCATGAAATCCCAATTTAACTCCGTGTAGCGGTCTGAGACTGCAAAATTAAAGTACTGCGACTGGATGTAATGTCCCCACTCTCCATCACCTTTCAAGTCCCTACTCTATGGATATTAAATTATTAAATAAAGAGAAATTCCAAAAATCAAGTCTGTTTCCTTGGAGATACACAACTGTACACCCAAAATATGTGACATTCATTTTGAGCCAGCTAAAGAAGAATTGCATGCTTTGCAGCATGACTACACAAAATATTCATTTACTACGGGTTGCTACTCATACAAGAAAACCTCTGATACTTCCAAAGCATATATTAGGAAAACTGTAATCCAATGATATAGGAAGAATTAAATGTATGCAAGGTACAATAATAAGAGTTGATACTGAAATATTAGTACAAATAAATAATAAAGCACTGTTCACGGAAAAAAAAAAAAAACGAACTAGTTCAAACTCAAGTTCATCACGTAAAAAACGAGTTAGTTCGCACTCAAACTCATGTCTGAAAGAAACGAATGCGCTCAGTTCAAGTTCATTTTTAAAAACGAGCAAAACTCATTAAAAGTTCATTTTTACGTACTTTTTTTTTTTTTTTTTTTTTTTTTTGCTTTTCAAAATAGATCTTATCCTCTGTGAACACTTTCATAGGTAATTTTGCTTTTTCTCAAATTACCAATTACCATGAAAATTATTCTTAATTTAATGCTTAATTAAACTTATAACTCTTAATTACAACTTATTAATTTAATTGTAGTAAAAATTTATTTAGCAAACACTTCTGAATAGTGTACCCATTGTTTTTGTATGGTTTTTTATTCTCAAATTTCTAATACATTTGTTTATGCGCATGAGAAAACTTATTAATAGAAGACAAATTCCATCATTTAGAGGTTCCGTTGCTTTAAATCAGTGTTGTGCAGGACCGCACTCATGAGTTTAACTAAAACATTTTCAGTTTTGAGTTGAATTTCGCTCGTTTTTTAAATTGTGAACTTGAGCTGAGCAAAGTTCGTTTTCTCATGAATTTGAGTGGGAAAAACAACTCAAACTCATATGGATTTTATTCCTTTGTGAAATTTTTTTATGTTCTTGGTAACAATACTTTCTGCCCTTTTAATCGCAAGAGAGGACGCATTTCTCACATGAGAGAAAGGCATTGGGTTGGGTTATCGCTTATCACCTGCTTTGCTGGTCGGGTGCATGAAAAATTTGCATTAATTTTTATTCGCAAAATGTTTTCTTCGAAGATTGTTTTATGTTTTACTTATGAATCTAAACTTTTAAATGAAGAGATTGGATGACATTGTCTTCCTTCGTAGTAATTTAAAGACATGACTGATAACATGAATTTAATTATATTTACCTAAATATTAATACTTAACGTTTAAAGCTTTGCATGGAAAACTATTTTTTTTTTCAACCTATATTTGCTTCCTTATTTTACTGTCAAAATACTTGGAACAGCGTATTTTTTTAAATATAAGTTTTAATACAGCTGAAAGTTTGTTTATAATTAGATAAATACATTGTTGTAATATTTTTATGCAACATTTAATTTTCTGAAAGATTTTTTTCAATAATATAATTGTAGTTTGTGTAAAAGAACTTTTATTCAGTTTATTATAAAACACAATTTTAACAATATAGTGGCGGTCAGAAGCTGCAGATTCAGTTCGGGTTGAAGGTCAAAAGTCATTTTGCAGGTCGGGTCGGCTGCGAGTCAAGTTTACTCAAACCACAGAGTCTAAGTCAGTCCTTTCATAAGAAGAAATATAAATTCCGCTGATCACCTGGTGCTATTGGAGACTTAAAATGCCTCATCCAGTAGGCAAACTGGTACGTTTGGTAAATTTCAAATCTGGTTGGCAAACACTTTTCAGTCAAAAACTATAATGCATTTACAAACTCTAATTTTTTATTTCTTTCCCCCTCCCCTTTTTCACTTTATTCTATATTCAATAGAAGAAAGATTAGTTTCATAAAAATTTTCGGCTTAGGGTTTTCAATGGATTTACACGCTTTGACGATTTTTAGAAAACACCTGTCTCTCTGTGTGTGTGTGTGTGACCAAAATGTTTGGGAACTGTATCTCAGGAACTACCTTGACCAAAATTAGAGCCTACCAAATTTTCATATCAATTTCTCAAGAGGTGGCGCTGCTAGACCACGATTTCCACAGTTTCATGGAAGGCTATATCTCAGGAACTGCTGCACGAAATTGCATATAAATTTGTTTGATGATGCATTTGGATCCCGATTAGTGCCTGTCAACTTTTGGTGTTCATTACTCAATAGATGGCGCTGCTATAACGCGATTTCTACAATTACAGGGAAGGCTATACCTCAAATACTGCACGAATTTGCATATAAATTTATATGCAGATGCACTTTTTTCATTAAAATCAGTAAGATGATATAAAGACAATTATTCTCTTTCAATCTTCTCCTAGACACCGCTACTTCCCCCAGGTACATTCTAAGTGAAAGTAGTACAAATTTAATTGATTGAAATTTCTAAAAATGTATTATGAAAATAATTCTTTAAATTTAATCTTTGATGTTTATTATTTTTGTGATTTGCAAATTGCAAAAATGCCCTTTTTTCCAAGTGCCCTTTCCTGGGATCCATTTTGCACAATTATTCTCTTTTCTGTTCTTTTCTTCTTTTTTATATTTCAGTCAGAAATATTTAATATGAGTTTGAATTGCTGTTTCAGGCTCAAATTCGTGAAAAAATCGAACTTCGCTCAACTTAAGTTCATAATTTAAAAAACGAGCGAAGTTCAACTCAAAACTCAAAATTTTTTAGCTATGCTCATGAACGCGTTCGTGCACAACACTGGTGGCAAAAGGACATATAAATGAAAAAATGTATAAACGAGAGAAAAAAAAAAGGTGAATATTAAGAACTGTCTGTGAGTATTTAAGACCTGCATTTTAAATTGAATTGAGTTCATTAAATGTTTTTTCACTTGTATTTTGACAAACAAAATAAGCTCAAAGCTTTTCAATGCAGTCCATTGCCTTAAATAAGGTGGAAATAACTTATTTACAACTCCACATTCTACATCATCATCAATTAAATTAGCATTCAGACAATTTGTTTCCAATTAGTTAATTGAGTGTAAATAATTTTGAAGTCATGATATTGGTATCACAGTTCACGTACTCATCAAAAGTAATAATTAGAACAAAAAAATATGACCATTTGAGAAATTTTGTGACTAACTCATAGTGTGAATAACTTACTGACCGGCTTATAAATAATGAAGTTTTACATTAAAATGAATAGAAATGAATTGGGACTTCATTAATAGGACATATAAACAAAAATAACATATAAACGGCGTTTTACTGTATATATATCTATCACTTGAGTTTCTAGATCATTTTCAAGAAAATAATTAGCAACACACTCCCATAACCATATTAGGGTAATATATCTGCTGTCATCACAGCATAGTATTAAATTAATCTAAAATTAACTTTCTATCTTTTCTTCCCTCTCAAATAAGACTTGTTAATTATTTGAACATTTTTTTCATTAAACTTTTTGGAAAATTATTAGAGACTGTATGATGCTATATCAGAGATGCCAAGTTTCAATAAGAGCTATCAGTAATCAGAGTTATACACTTATGCAATGGGGAGACTCTAACCGCGTCACGGAATAATTTTTATACACAAGCCCACATATAATAATAAATTTCACTGTTTTTGAAAAAAAAAAAAAAAAAAAAAACACAAATATATTAATTAAAAAATGTCTAAAACAAAAGCAAATAAATATGAATTTCTTTACCTTCTTACAAAATGAAAGGTTTTTTTTATGTTACAAAAATTTACTTTATTTTTATTCTTATTATATTTTATGTCACTTTTATAGACAACTGTTTTTATGGCATTAAATACTAAAACATTGTTCTTTTTTTTTAATAAAACATTTTTATTATTTTTTTTCTTTATTACTTTGCATAAAATCTAACACATCTTGTGAGAAATATTGAGCACTTTTATCTCTTTTTTGGTTCTAGAAGCAATCTTTGATCACTAGCTGGAAAGCGAGAGGGGCAGTCAAAATATAAATAATTAGATAAATGAGAAATGAAACAATTCTATTTCTTTATAGGTTCTAGAACTTAATAAAGCAAGTTTAAAATGAATATTAACATTTATGTTGCTGATGGAGAAAAATTGGGAAACTAAAGGCTTCTGCAGAGCTTTTAATCGACGATGGCTAGTTGGAGCTCATCAGCAAGAAATATTGTATAATTTTATTTCTTTATAGTTTCTAGAATCTTATACAGCAAGTTTTAAATTAATATTGACATTTATGTTGTGGATGGAAAAAGATTAAGAATCAGAATGCTTCTGTTTTGTGTTTGATCGTCAGTGGGTTTTTCTTTTTCTTTTTTTTAACGAACGATATCCGCGACTTTTTTAAAAACATACAATCCGTAATTTTTAGATGTTGTCCATAATGCCATAATTATTGACGTAAATCCGTAATAATTACGGACAAATCGTAATACCTGGCATCTCTGCTATATTACTATCCTTTGTAGTAACATATATTTTTGTATATTTTCGCAATAATTTATCATTTGAATCAAGATAAACCTGAAAAATGTGAGAAGGAAAAATTTCATTTCTCCAGAACTTTTCCCCAAAATTTGGAATAACCGAAATCTTAATTTCCTATGTATCACAGGTTTTACCCCGAGGAGTATGAACTTTGATAAATATGGAAATACATAAAAATGACCAAAACTAAATGCAAAACTGGTGTACAAACGATAAATAGACAATAAGACTTCTTCACACACCATAAATTTTAAGCCAGCACAACTGGTTTCGAAAGGACGTAGCCTTCCTTCATCAGGTGCAAAAAAACATGTGCTACTGCCTTGGAGGGCAAAAGCAAGACTGTGTCTATTTATACATAAAAATGGTTAAATTTTTCTACTACAAATGATATTAAATTAAAATTATTTGTGAAACAAACAAACAAAACAGTCACTAACAATATTGTGAAGATTGCTTTTATTGGAAATCACTATGAAATTTTTTTAAAACTCAGACATTTTCAAATTTTGGAAAAAATGCTGTTATAAATTTTCTCCTTTCTCCCCCCCCCCTTTAACAGTAAAGTTAGTCATATATATATATATTTTATTTTTAAGTTATTTTTATTTATAAGAAATTTACAAATTTTGATATTAGAACTTGTTGAATTAAAAGAGATATTCTTTAAATCCAAAAAGATAGGAAAGATACAGAAAACTTACTTCAACCATTCCTTTACGTGGTCTAACATACTCATTGGAATTGCATTAACCATAGCCACTTTTTTATGATAATCTTTGAAAACAAATACCATGTCAAAATTCTTCAAATGAAATTGCACTCTTTCAAAATGTACCAGCTCAATTTCCTCAAGTGTAATAACAAAGGGTGGCTAAAATAAAAGCAAGTAAATTATTAGCAAATAAAAGATGACAAAGATTTTATTAAAAATATTCTGAAATGTTGATGACACAAAAATTTAAAATACACTAATGATACAATGTTAAAAATAGACATACCCAGTCTGTTAAACTGACAAGACATCCTGAAGTGGGTTGCAATTGAACTGTGCTTCGGTATGGAACACCAGGAAAACCGAGCTCTCTAAATGGAGTATCAAATTCAATTTCTTGTTTTGTCATTTGCTCAACTTTTTCACAGAAAGACTTGAAAGCAGTTTTTAATTTCTGTCTTAATTCTCTTTCAGCCTATAAAAAATGAATATTTAATTATTATACACAGGGTTCGCGCTAGAGCGTGAGATCGCAAAATGTTGAGAAAAAAAAAAAAAAAAAAACCATTTGAAAAAATTTTTATATGCACGCTTTTCCCGCATTTATTTTTCCACTGTTTATAAAACAAATTAGTACAGAATTCCTTGCCTAACTTTTTTTTTTTTAATACTATTTAATGGTGAGTAATTAATTGATTCCCCCCCCCCTCCTTTCTAGAAAAACAATAATGGTCAGATGATCAGCCTTTTTTTTTATTTTTTCCTATGTTTGTTTATCATCAATGAGTGTAATCGATTTATCACAGAAAAAATGCAGTCTGGAACTCCTTTTAATTATCACAGCTGTCAGCTCAGTGTTGAACCCAACTGTGACAAAGAAAAATTTTTTGCCGCGCAGTATGGTTGAGGTGAGGGGAGGGGGAATAGATTCAAATCAATGATCTCTTCACTCCTTCACTACTGTTTGACATAACTGTACTTTGTTTTTCTTTGTAGAATCCAAGGGTGAGAGAATCAGACGTCTGCTAGAAATAGGAAATTACAGATGGAAAATTACAATATTCTTTTTAGTATTATGTTCTTTCTTCTTCCCCCAAGGAAAGATAGGTTAAAGAGTAATAAAGAATCAATTTTAGATTATGTTTTGTGGTTAACACTGTAAAAAAGTTTACTAATGAAATAAATTGTAGGTTGGAATGACTTTTTTTTTTTTAAACTTTCTTTTATATTCAGTAGAAGGATTCATAAAAATTTTCGACTTCCAGTTTTCGATGGATTTACACGTTTTGAGAGGTCCAAAAACACGATTTGACCATTTTTAGAAAATATCTGTGTGGATGTGTGTGACAAATTTTATGGCGATGGTATTTCAAGAACTACTGCAGAGAATTGCATATAAATTTATATGTGGATGCATCTTGACCTAAATTAATGTCTGTCAACCTTTTGGTATCAAATGCTCAAGAAGTGGCGCTGCTATACAACGATTCTCACAATTTTAAGAAAAGCTGGATCTCAGAGACTAATGCATAAATTTGCATATAAATTTATATGTAGATGCACCTTGACCTGCATAAGTGCATATTAGGTTTTGGTATTGATTTCTCAACAGGTGGTGCTGCTATACAGCGATTTCTACAATTTAAGGGAAGGCTATATCTCAGGAACTACTGCACAGAATTACATATAAATTTATATGTACATGCACCTTGACATAAATTAGTGCCTGTAAACTTTTGGTGTCAATCTCTCAACAGGTGACGCTGCTATATAGCGACTTCCGCAGTTTAAGGGAAAGATGTATATCAGGTTCTATTGCGTATAATCAAACAAAACTTCACATGTTAGAATGTAATTATGCAACATTATGTTAATTAAATTTTGATGCAAATCAACCAATAGGTGGCGCTGCTATACTGCAATAATATTCTAAAAGAACGGGAAGACAATATCCCAACTTCTATGGCGTATAACTGTACGAAACTTGAAATGGAGATAACCATTATGAAAACACATTTTCTAAGATATTGATTATCTATAATAATAAAGGAAGATGTCTGTCTGTCTGTCTCTTTGTCTGAGTATCTATACGATCAAGCTCCTACTGAATGCAGAACTGCAAAATTCGACATACGGGTGCTCAGAAGCCTGCCTGAGTGCATAGTGAAAAAAGAATTAAAAATTTTTAATTAGTTCTGGAAATATTAATTAAAACATCGACCAATGCCTAAATAAAAAGCGAGCCGATCATATTTTCTGCCATCCAAGTAGAATTCAGCCCGTTCCTCAAAAGAAGAAACACAGAGAGAAAATTTCGTGCGTTTTTGTAAAGCCATCCCAGTTTAGTGGTTGCAGATATTGAAAATACACCTGTACCATGAGAAAGAGCATTTATTACCGATTCTTACGGTACAATTTTTTTTTTTTTTTTTGAAAAATACAGTATTTTTATATATTTTTAAAAAAATTTTCAAAAAGGGTCTAAAATTTCTCTTTTTCTCCACCGTCATTTTTGAATCGCCCTGTACGACAGAGTAAATCAATGTTCAATTTCTTAACAACGGGTATATTTAAAAAGGTCATTTAATCCTTTTTCGAACCATATAAACATTTTATAACATAATTAATAAGGTTTTTATTTTAATTAATTATGTGTAAAGTACTTTGTTTTAATTTAATTTAATTTAATTTAATATTTTATAACATGTTACCATATAAACAATCCAAATTTTTAGATTTTACAAAACATAGATTTTTTCACAAAACATTTTATAACTCAAAATCTTTTTGAGATAAATCATTTTTTTTTTTTTTTTTTTTTTTTTTTTGGTACATAGACCTCGAATCATATTTCAAAAGATTGAGAGATTTTTTCAAAAACTGAATCTGTTATAAATTTTTTAATTTTTTGCATGCCTGCAGCTTTTGATGACATTCTGAATACACGTTTGCGTTCGAACAACAGTGGAAACTCTCTTTTAAGTTCAGAGATGATATTTTGAAAGTAGAGCAAAAGAGAAAGATCTTTTTCTGATTGATGTTACATGTTTTTGGACTGCGATTAAAAATTGCAAATTTCAAAATTCTTCAATTTTCCTTTGTCGCACATGAAACTTACTATACAGAGTTTTTCATCGCAAGACAAAGTTGTAGTTCAAATTTCATCGATTTAGGAGAATAAACAAAAAATTTACATTTTAATTGCAAATTAAATTTTATTCTAATACGTGTATTTCAAATTCTAATTATGATAAAATTATTTTTAATTAACACATCATTCTAAAGATATTTTTAAGTTCTTTTATATTATTGAAAGTGGAATTAAAGATTTCTCCTTATTTACATGTTTTGAGGTGTCCTCATAAGGTTTTTCTTTTATATCTCAGCTACTATTAATAATTATAATGATCATCTTCTGTCAGGAACGATTCCGGTTTAGACCACTTCAAAACCGAGATTTTTGATAGCCTCCCCCCCCCCCCCCCAGAAATGCCATGTATTTTTATTTTTTTTATTAATCTGCATAAATGTTACATCATTAGAAAGATCTTTCAAAACTGAACATTTTTTGTGCTTGCACTTTTCCCTTAATCTCAACATGTAAAAAGATTTCAACGAAAGTTTATAACTACCATTGCAATTCTAAAATACCCATGGAGGATAAAATTAAACTGTAATATAAAATTCAATCATAAAAATTATGGGCTAATAGTTATTACATCATTTTCTTGCAATCATGATAATGCACTTATCTGATATAAACAAACAGTTGATTGTGACGTTATATTTATCAAATTAGTTAAAATAAATAAGGTTACAAATAAGGTACCTAAGGTTACTTCGTTACAAATATGGTACCTTTCATTTGGTACCTTATTTGTAACGAAGTTTTGATTAGATATTTTAGAATTAATTAAAATATGAAAATAATTTCAAAATTGGATATTTAAATTTATGATTGCTGCCAAAAAAATTTACCAGTTATTGTAATATATATATATATATATATATATATATTTTTTTTTTTTGAGGGGGGGGGAGATGAAATAATGTTTTCATACGAAAAATTTAAAAAATATTAAATTTCCCCATGCATATAAAAATACTTATTAAAACGAGTCGAAGAAGGAAGTGAAATAAGGACTGAGTTATATTACGATATATAATATGATACGTTATATTAGACCTATCGACCTGGGTTAGTAGCTATTTTTGTTAAAAGAAATAGTTTGTTCGTTCGGTGCAACTTGCACATTAGTCCCGTCATGTACAGCTTGCATATTGGTCCCATCAGGTGCAACTTGCACATTAGTCCCCTTTAAATATAGTGTCCAGGCAAAGCATTCGTTAATTCACTACCTTAATTGATTTCACATTCCGTCATTTTTGACGGGTTATATCAGGGCTGCCAACCTCTGGGAGTGCTAAAGTGTAGTTAAAAAGCAAAAAAAGTGTAGTTTTAAGCTACAAAGTGTAGTCGCTAAAAAATTAGAAAATACTTAAAATATAAATAAGCATAAAATCTTTTGTTTACATTATGACTTACTTTCTGAAATTTATTGATTTTTAATAATCAAACATTCAAAAATAATAGAAATTTTATCCAAATTTACTTTTTATATAAACATGGATACATGAAAATACACTAATTCTAATATAATACACTAATATGCAGGGTTGCCAACTTTTCAAAAACAGTTTGAGGAGTATTCAGAGAAATTTTGAGGAGCATTTCGGCTACTTTGAGGAGCAATTTTAAAAATTAAAAAAGAAAAAGAAAGAAAGAAACTACTAACAAAAATAAATTAGCAATAATCATATGAAATTAAGTAAAGAAAAAAAAAAAAAAAGGTAAGATGTAGGTATGCATCAAATTTTTAGTTATTCAGTATACTAAATAGTCATTATTCAGTAATAATCAAACATTTAGTGCATGCCTATTCAAAAGAAACTTGTTTAATTACAAGAACAAGACAATTGATGTGAAAATAATTTCAATGCTATACTTCAAACAGATACAAAAATTGGATTTTTTTAAACAAAATCTTAAATTTTTGGAGTAACAAAAGTCAAAATAATGAACAATTTTAATAGTTTAGATATTAGAAAATGTAATAAAACTGAATCTACAATAAAATAATCATTGTTATTAAGGATGGAAAAGGATTGAAATTGTACAACATTAAATTCAATTTCAGTGCAAACTGACAGCCATCAACTTTTCTGAAACTTTTTTCCCCCCTTAAGATTATTGCTAAATATACCTAAAAAATCGAGTTTCCGTAGAGGGGGGGGAGGGTAGAATTACGTTTTTATCATTAATTAAATAAATATGCTATTCTTCTCGTATTTGACAGAATTCGCAATATTTTTACGACCGATTGCCGAAATTCGTAATTATCTCACTGCAAATTTACAAAATCTACGTTTAATAGCAAATAATTGCTAATATATACTATAATTTTGCTCTAATTGATAAAATTCACTCTTCTTTAAAGGTAAATCCTAAAATATGCGATTATTATGCGGCCGATTGCCGAAACACGCTATTATTTAGCTACTAATTTGTGCAAAATACGTTCATCTGAAAGCTGAATCTTAAATACTCAACTATTTTGCCACTAATCAGTGAAATTTGCATTTTTTTTTTTTTTTTTTTTTTTTCAAAGTGTAATCTCGGAAATCGGGAATAATTTTGAAGTAGTTTTCGCTAATACGGGATCGCTTACCCACTAATAATCAAAAATTTACGTTTTATATGCTATCATTTGGCTGCTAGCCAATAAAGGTTTTTTTTTTTTTTCCCAGTTGATTTCAGTAAATGGCGATATTTTTGTAGCCGATGACGGAAATACGCAATCATTCCGCCGCTAATTAACAAAATTTATGTTTAATCACTGAAAAAGGCTTTATTTTGATGCTAATCGATGAATTTCTTGATTTTTTCAAACATGATTTACATTATAAGTATAATTTTGTGGCTTTTTATAGAAATACGGAATTATTTTACAGCTAATTTTCAAAATTACGTAATCGTAAACTAATTGCTAAAATAGATGTTATTTTTCTAAAAATGTCTAATTATTTAGTCATAAATCAGCTTTTTTTTTTTATTACTGAAATGTCATTTTTTGCGGCTGATTTATAAAATACGCAATTTTCTTGTGCTATTTTTGTGATGAATCCATTTTAAATCCGGCGATTTTTGTGAAAGTCCCATTTTCAGATATGAAAATTTCTTAGAATCACCCAATAAAAACTAAGTAATCGCGTATTCAGTTATCCTAAGAAAAAGCACAGAAAATATTCTTTTTCTTTCTCCAACGGTAGATACTTCGTACGATAAAGTTCGAAATTTTCCATGATTTTCTCAGAAACTTGTATATTAAAACACTTAAGAAAGTTTCCTATTACAGAGGACAATTCCTCCGTTAAAGTCCGACTTTATACTGTTTTCGCCAAAACTCGCGTGATTACGGCTTCAGACACTTTAGAAAGTCTCCCACGGAAGATAGCTCTTCCTGGTCTTAGTTTCCTTGCGTTGTCAATCGTACTTAAAGTTCAGTAACTTTGAATCCATTATTTTTATCGATAAATAATTAAAATAAACAATTTTTTTCGTTAGAAAGTATTATTTTTTAGCGACTTATTAAGCATTAAGTTAACTGAAACATTGATAGAGTTTAAATGAAAATGAAAATACAGCATAATCATAGCCATGAAGATAATCATAGCATTCGGTTTCTTTCTCCCCCCCTTTCAGCTTGCGGTGTCTGTGCTTGCGGTTTTAATTAAGCACACTCTCAGCTAATGTAAACAAATATGTGTTCCCGTTCTGAGTCAGCAATATTTCGATTACGCAATGCCTAGCACTAGAATGTTTTTTTTTTTTTTCTTTACTATTTATTTATGAGTATTTACGATGAAGCATGTGGTTCTTCAACTAGATTGTAAAAGTTAGTTTTGTTATTTTTATATTTTCAAGAAGCACTTTCATAGATAAAAAAATAAAATTGAAAGAATAATGTTTTATGCGGCAACTGTTGGAAATGCAAAATTAAAAGTTGATAAGGATTGGATTGGGATTTTTGTCTAGATGTGTGCAAGGAAAAAAAAAAAGAAAAAGAAAGAAAGAAAAAAGATAGTAGTTTTTTTTATTTATTTTTCAGTGTCTGCCACTATTTAGTTTTATATTATACTTTTTTAATCCGTGGTGAAATCGGAGTTCGCTCGTTGTAAACAAGATGACGATGGGGAAAGGAAAAGCATAGCTTTAAGTATACGATGCGTAGAGTGTAGTAGAAGCAGGCTAAAGCGTAGTTACTACGCCAATTGCGTAGTTGTTGGCAGCCCTGTTATATACTAGTATAAAATAATTTCATAAGTAATACATCATTTGAAAGCTGATTGATTTAGTGATTCTTTGTTGATTTAGAATCGAACAGCAGATTACAGATATTTCTACCGCCAGATGGCGCTGTAATATTTTAAATTCTAATGAGCGAGGAAGGTGTTGTAAGTTCTAAAACGGGGATAAGGCGCCGCAGCCGCCACCGAGAGGGACTTTGCTAAAGTCAGAAATTTGAAAGATCATAATCTGGGGAGCGAACAGGCTGCTTCAGATATTGAAACTGGAAGAGGGTGTCGCAGATGCTACTGAGCGGGAATTTACTGTGATTAAATTTTTCAATAAAGCTATTTTCACTATATGTCAATAAGCTGCTATAAGACCTAAAACTGGAAATAGGGGCCACCGAGCGGGAGTTTCGTGAAGTCGGATTTTTCAAGGATCGTGAACCAGCTGGTTGCGTAAAAGTAAATAATAAAAATATATTTACCTGCTCAGCAGCCAAATCATCACGGTCATGCATATGCTGATGTTTTCCCAAATCTGTTGTAATTTCACCAACTTCAGTGTAAAATTGAACATCGTTATTTCTCTTTTTGCCAAACATAATAGCATTCTATAAGAAGAAAAGAAAAGTATTAATTTACAGTGATAGTTTTTTATTTGGATGATTCACATATAAACAAACATTTTTGCTGAATTTATAAAAGAAAATTAAAAAAATTATGAAAGTAAGCATTTTACCTTCAGTGTGAAATGGAGTAAAATTATCATTTCTCCATCACATGGCTGGAAAAACGCATGCTTTATATTGTTATACAAAATATCTACTTTATCACCACGAACCGATGTAAATCTAAAACCTAAAAAAGAGAGAATATACATATATATCAAATAGGAAATAATTCTCAAATACATGGTATTTAAATCAATTGTCCCTAATTTTGAGAGGCAACTATTCATAACAGAAAGATAAAAAATAGAAGTAAAAATGTAAAATTAGTTAACAGGAGTCTCTTTTCAGGGGGGGGGGGGGGGGGGGTTACTACACTTCCAGTACATTTTCTGTTCTCTTCAAGTTTTTAAAAAAGTTTTTGCCACTTTTTAAACAGGGTTGCCACTCAAACAGGAGAATGAAATTCCCTGACTTTTTCAGAAATATTCTAAGAAAATTCCAGTCTAACCGTATACTGAGCACTGGTTATGTTGAGGGCAAAATCATTATGGTAGCACCTGAAAACATAAAAGTTACATATAGCTACAGCATCCGTTTCTTAGCGAGATAAGAAATTTTTTCATGAGTGAAAAAGAAGGGTGGGGGTGTTTAAAACAAATGGCGGGAGCTAAGAGGAAAAAAAAAAAAAAAAAAAAAAACAGAAAAAAAACAGAAAAATGACCCTACATTGGCAGAAAAATTGTTTATTTTTTGGCAATCATACGAAATTCCCTGACTTTTCCAGATTCTGGCTAAAATATTCAAATTCTCTAACTTTTCACTTACTTTTATAATCAATTTTCGAATTCCCTGACTATTCCAGGTTCTCCAGATAGCAAGAACACCCCGTTTAAAGTAGTATTGGGAGGATTTATTTTATAAATTGTTCAAAGCATTCTTTACACTGTTACTACAGTTTGTGTTCTGCATACCAGCGAACAACTTGTTCCCTCTGTGGTAATGCCACATAAAAAAACTTACTTTTGACATGGCGTACTTGATCTATAGGGCGTGCTTGTTTCACCGAAAACAGGTAGAGAAAGAGAAGCTTGTTTTCTCCTAAGGTTCGCCTCAATTTAACATGAATCATATGACTTTTGTTTACGTTTCTACTTATAAATTAATACTCCAGCTCGTCTATTATTTTGACATTGCAATTTTATATTATGTAAATATTTTTCTGAGAAATATAGTACTGTAATGTAAACTTGTTAATATTTGTTAAATAATTAACAAATATTTCACATATCTTTACATCATTGAAAAGCTTAATTTGTTATTTTCTTATGTTTTTTCACAAAAAAAAAAAAAAAAAAATTCCCCAATTTTGCAATGAACTTGATCTAGCGTATGTTTTTAATATTTTTCACATTCCTCGAATATTCCCTACTGTATTGTATTCATACCTACATATTTAAGCAAACTGTTATAGTAATAATGAAAATGCTTTTGAAGCTAAATACTATGTTTAAACAGTTGTTGTTTTATGAAAACTATGCTCTTTGTGCATAAAATTAAAATCACTAAATTTTATCTAACTTCAGTCATTGTCACCTCTACTCTAATGAAACATAATAACGAACAAATACAATATATTGCATAAGTAGGGTAAGTGCACCAGTGATTGACACTTTTAGAGCAATCTCTGATGTTTTTAATGCTCTAGTCATCAGAAAATATTTTTAGAAATCTTAAGTTAGTACATATGGCATTAAAGACATTCAGAACCACATATATGTTAAAATATATATACATTTGGTAATTTTTTTTTAATGAATTTTTATTTGACACCCACTCAATGTTCCAGTAATTGGCACTGCCAGTTTTTCATTTTATCAGTAATTGGACCCCTATGTTCCAGTGTTTGACACTCCTAGTTTTGACATAAAATGTTAAAATTCTTATATGTAAAATATATGATTTTATTATTTTTCTTATTTATTAATTATTTCGGGATAGATGTCAATTACTGGAGCATGCCAATCACTGGAGCACCTACCTATAGAATGGAGGCAGTTTTAACTTCATTTGTATTTCTTTATAAAATAAGTTCTCAAATATAAGTAAAATATGTCAGTATCAGTATAACAAATAAAATAAAAATATATATTTTTTTTGCATCAGTGAGAGTAAAAAAAAAAAAAAAAAAAGTAAACACTAACTTATCACATGCTAAATTCTTTATTATAAATACATTAATCACCTGTAACACAGTATGATATTGCCTAGTTAAGTAACTATTTGTAAGAAGTTTATTTCTTTATAAATATTAGACAAACAGTAATTAGAAGTAGAAATATTTCACTTTAACAAAAAGTATTTCCATTTTTACATGTCAAAAAAAAGTAAACTGACAAATCTTCATTTCAAAATCTTTTACAGTGTTTCCACCACTTTTTCCTTGCAGAATTTTAAATAAAGCTAAATTCTTCATGCCTGCATTGCTCATGACATTGTTTCTAGAGACTTAGCTATGGGAAAACAAACATCGCTAGAAACAAGAAAAATAACAATAAATTTGAAAAGAATTGGGAAATCATTACTTGAAATAGGAGAAATAGTTCAAAGAAGCCATTCAGCAGTCCAGAAAATTATTGATAAATACATCAGGTACAAACATATAAAGTATTTTCAGAGAACTGGGAGACCAAGACGACTTACCAATGCAGAAGTGAGAACTGTTCTACGAGGTAAAAGCAAATCCATCTACTAGTGCAGTAAAAATGTCTCAAAAGATCTTGTAAACATCAGGAAAGAAAGTAAGCGCAAGTACTACAAGAAGGACTTTTAATGAGCATGGGTTACATGGTAGGTTACCACGTAAGAAACCATTCATATCAAAAGCAAACCAGATTAGTGCTGGATTCATCAAAATCAATAGGGTTCGTGCTACGGTGACTTGCAACATGCATACCAATTTACAGCTCATTCGAGCAAAGCATTTAGACGCTAGTGTGTTCACTCATAGACACACATACACACATCATCATAAAAATAGTGAAAATGGACTCAGGAGACCTCAAAACATATAGAAACACCAAAATCTCGAATTCGGATTTTTGACATGATTACAATACTTTCCTTACGTTCCAATACTTTCCGTATGTTCAGAAAGTAATAAAAATGTGTTGTCAATATAATTTTTATGGTCTTGACAGACTTGAACTAATTTTCTCAGTTGTATCTCAGCTTAGTTTGGGTTGAGTTGTTTACATCATAATAAACCTTAAAATTAAATGAATTAAAATCAATTTTAGAATATAAAAAAATAGAAATTTAGAAAAACCATTTGCTATAATGAAATCAGAGTTGAGTTGTATCTCAGCTTAGTTTGGGATGAGTTATTTTACATTATAATAAATTTTTAAATTAAATTAATTAAAATCAATTCTAGAATGCAAAAAAAATAGAAATTTTGAAAAAACCAAGTTTGTTTAGGGTTTTTTCTAGAAAAAACCATTTGGTTTAAACCAAGAGATTTAAACCATGGTTTAAACCATCAAACCCTGATACCCGATCAAGCCATTTTCACGTCATACCTGGACAAAACTAACATTACAGACATACTTTTTAGCTTTTACGATGAGAGAAGCATGAAGATATCACGAAGTTTTTTGGCTCTTAGAAATTTACAGAAGAATGTAGGATTTTATTAAAGTCTGATTTCAGTTACTTCAATTTAAGTTTTAAAAAATTTCTCTCAAACTTTTAAGCAGTATTGCCAGAATTTGCGACTTTTTTATTTAATAGTCACCAATAAGCTTGAGAAGTGATATTTGCTATACATAATAGACAATTTTTCGATTTGATTTGTCTATTATGTATATCAAATATCACTGCTCAAAATACATTGATGATTATTGAATGAAAAAGTTGCAAAGTCTGGCAACACTGCTTCTTAAAGATACTGTACTTACAGCTATTGTCAACTTTGTTTTAATTGCAATATAAATATTTGTATATAGATTGATACCTATGTAAATGCTCGCCTCTATTTAAAGGCCACTTACCCTAAAATCCAGTATTTTCTTATACCAAATTCTGCTCAGAGGATTTAATACTATTTATTAAAAGTCTATATATAGTTGTGCACCTCTCTCAAGGATCATTTTCTAAGAATATTTTATTTTATTCTTTTAATCTCTTTACCTTCTTCTTCTAAAATTACATTGAGTGTTTAAATAATGCCTCTTGCGAGATGAAAAAAAAGAAACCTGCTCTTTCCTTCTGACAAGCTTACAAGATAACTAGTTGAAATTAATCAATAGACTTCTTACCCTCGCAAGAATGTTTGAAGAATATGATTTAGATAAATGAATTCTTAGAAGACTATATTATAGATAAAAATCTTTTGAAAGCCAAAGACACTGCTTCAAGCTATATAGACAAACAATACAAATTTGAGCGCTTTAAACCACTTAATATCAAAGACATTACTTGCAATTTTTCATACAAATCATACTGTACATTGCTGCTCTCCTCAAAGAGCAGTACCTTGTTTAGATTGAGTCAATACTTAAATCATAGCTCTTTTTATTGCATTTCATTTTTATTTTTTGAATGAACAGTATGTCTGAAGCTGAAATTTACCATTTAAAAACATGTAATTTAATTTTGATTCGACTGAACGAGTCAGGTGAATGGACTATCTATACAGGACAGTAGTTTAAATTTTTACAGGCAATATCAAGGAGAATTTTATAATTCAGGCAGATTTTGTTTTAGACATTGGCAATTTTTTATTGAAAACATATTTTTCGATAAATCGATACTTTTAATGTTTTTCTTAATTTAAAAACATAAAAAATGACATAGTTGTTATATATCCTTGAGACTGATGTAGTGCAAGGCCTCTTTTTGTCACGAGGCCCACGTCACTCGTGCCTTGCACCGCCTTCTGGAAGCAGCCAAAAATATGGAAACCAAAAAACAAAGAATTTAGTGATGAGTATGCAGCTAAAACAATTAAACTTGGGGGAGGTTCAGTTATGGAAAATATCACTAAAAATGTATGTTTATGTGAAGTTTTGCCCATTCTGCACTGTTAAGTAAAATCGTAAATTCAATAATATTCATGCCAGTATCTTACATAATATTTAAAAAGGGGTCTGACATCTTTACGATGAAAATATCCCTCAAAATTGATTTTTATGTGAAATTTTGCTCTATTCTGCCATGTTAAGAAATTCGTAAATTTCCAATAAATTACAAAATTTTTAAATTAGAAAATTCATAGTCAAGAATGTTTATGCCAGTATGCTAAAGGATATTTTAAATGTTGTCTGAAATCTTGCCCTATTCTGCCCTGTTAAGTAAATCGTAAATTTTGAATAACTTATGAAATTTTTAAATTAAAAAATTCATTTTCAAGGATGTTCATGCCAGTATCCTAAATGATATGTTAAAAGAGGTCTGATCTCTTTGCGATTAAAATATCATTAAAAATGGACGTTTATGCCAAATTTTGCCCTAATTAAAATTTGAATGTTAAGAAATTTGTAAATTTCAAATAACTTACGAAATTTTCAAAGTTGAATTTTCATAATTATGTTCATTTCTGCATTAGAATTTATTTTTAAAGCTCGGCTGACATCTTTACAGTAAAAATATTCCTATGCACCTTTAAGCGAAAATTTGCCCTATTCTCCCATGTTAATAAAATTGTAAATTTCAGACAAATTCAAAGGTTTTCAATTAGAAAATTGCAAATCAATAGGACTCTTGCCAATGTCATAAGTAATATTTTAAAGTAATACTTACCACTCTGTGATTTGTTCTTGAGATATCGTGTACACAGACTAACAAACACCTTACAGACAGGCACCATATCAATTTTGTCATTTTCAAATTCCTCACACCACAAAGCGTGTAAAACAGTCAAAAACTTGAGTATGAAAATTTGCACAATTATCTAAATTCCCCATACCTACAGTATGATGGGGAACTAACAATGGTAAAAGACTATCAGACTTTGAATTTGGTGCAGACCTGTGATCATTCTCTACATATATTAGCTTCATCCTTTAGAGGCAAATGAACACGCCTTATAGAACAAATATGCCATGCTTTTGAAGAGAAACAACCAAAAATTACTTTTCATTTCATTATTTATGGGCATGAAACATACTTTATAATTTGTTAATAAGAAGGCATTTAAATTAAATACTGACTAAATTAGTGTAGTTTTACTCACTAAAACTTAATTTCTGGTTTCCAGTATGCTATAGAAGAGTGGAATTTTCATATTTGGGGAAATTTTCAACTTTTGATTTATTATACTGGCTAAAACCTTATTGAATTTCAATGCCAATTTGAAAACTTCACTGGAAATTTGAAAGTTTCTAAAAAAGGAAAAATATGTCAAATCTTCCCATAAACATGTATCAATGGAATTATTCCGTGGAAAGTAGTACAGAATCCCATTAAAACTGTGAAAATTAAGCAGCAAGTTAGTATAAGTGTGTGTATCAAAGTGGGGAAATTGTAATTGGAGAATGAAATGGCGACTAAAAATTATCATCCACAGAATTCATTGCTCTTACCTTGCTAACTAGTTTTCAGTTTAAATACTACAGGAGTAAGCATCTGAATAATACAATGCTAAATTTTATCAGCAGATTTCTGAGAAAATTCGAAAAATTTATTATTAGCTTGCAAATATACCATTTGTATGAGCTTCCAGAGTTCCAGATATCCTTTTGGAATATATATTTGGTCTTATATACAAGTCTTTGAGTTTAGGATTGCCTTTATTTGAACTAAGAACAAGAGTATCTTGTTTAACAATTCCTTCTTTTTCTTTCTCTTCTGCTTCTCTCGTTTTGTACTTTTTCTGTACTTGTTTAATTAAAGCAAATGCCGTACTGAGATTTGAAGAAGGAGCAACAATTTCTCCAGGTTCTTTCAAGTTTGTGCTGCGGTACGTGCTAAGAAAGAAGAAAAAAATATTATGTATAAAAGGAATTAATCTAGTAATACTGAAAACAGAATTTTAAAATTTTAACGTAGTTTACATTAAACATATACATTACTTTGTATGCATTCTACTTTAATTATATCTTAAGCATGATAGTTGTGATATTACCTTTTGATAGTTTTATTTCTAATCTATTATATAAATATTTCAGTTATTTTTATCAATCATTAAACAAACAATATATAGGGTAGGTGCTCCAGTGATTGGCATGCTCCAGTAATTGACATCTATCCCAAAATAATAAATAAGAAAAATAATAAAATCATATATTTTACGTATAAGAATTTTAACATTTTATGTCAAACACTGGAGCATAGGGTGCTAATAACTGGTAAAATGAATAACTAGCCATGTCAAACACTGGAACATAGGGTGCCAATTACTGAAAAAATGAAAAATAATTGTTATCAAATGTATATATTTTGACATATATGTGGTTCGGAATGTCTTTCATACCATCAGGCTTGAAAGTTTTCCGCCTTTAGGCGGAAATCCGCCTTTTTTTAATCCATTTCGGCTGTTTCTGAGATCAATGCAAATCCGATGAGAAAAAGCGACCAAAATTTATGGGGGGGGTAATCGAACGACACTATGCTTAGTACCGGGAACGCAAGCGGCTTTTCACACCGCTATTTTCCGATTAGCAATCCATCGCTCGCGAGCGTTTCACCCTTTGTTGCAATTGGCGAAGCTTACGGAGGAAGGCGGAGCTAATTTCGTGACGCACACGATATACACGCAACGCGCTGCTTCCTCCCTGCAGCGAAAGAGCATCAAAGAACTTAACTACAACTTTCAGCGTTTTGTTTACGTTTTCAAAGGAGCGGTAGCGGAATTGGCTAATCCTATCGTATCGGCAATTTATTGAACACGTGCTTTCGTTACTTTTTTTGTAAGTTACATCGCAGAATGTTGTTTTAAAAATGGATATATTGACTATTAATGACGAGCATAAAGCCCGTGAAATCGATAGTAAGGAAAAAAATAAATTTAAATTCGCGTGGCTGAATGAGACTGTTATAATTAAGGGAAAAGATGATGAAGAATGTTCAGTGACCATCGGAGATTCAATTGTGAAAATCAATGTGAGTGGAAAAGTTAAGTGCACATTGTGCGCTGATTTTATTTATTATGGCTCCAAAGGTTTGACGGCGATTAAAAATCACGTTAAGAGAGACAAGCATGCTGAAAAAGTATTTATAAAGAAAAAGAATTTCACTTTGCCTTCGGACTTTCTTGGAAATACTCAGCAAAATCAAGAAACAGTTGCAGTTTGCCAAAACATCTCTCTCCCTGACAGAGTTGCTAGTCTGGAAGCAATGTTGCTTGGAGTGTTGGCACAGAACAATATCCCTTTTACTGCTGCACCTGTGTTAATTAACTTAAGCAAAGCCATGGCATCTGACAAAAAGGCTTTGTCACGTTTATCTATGTCGCACACTACAGCTTCATATAAAATGAAACTTGGGATGGCCAAAACTTTTTTTGATGACACCATAAATAATTTAAAAAACTTTAAATTTTCATTGAACATTGATGAGGCTACAAGCACCAACAAAATGAGGGTGCTATGTATTTTAGCTAGCTACTTTTGTCCTAACAGCAAAAAAGTTGTTATAGATCATTTAGCTTCAATAAGTTTGAGCAGAGTTACTGCTGAACAACTGTTCACAGAAATTATCAACCTATTTGAAAAAAAATGGAATTCCATTTCAAAACTTGGTTTCCATTTTAATGGATTCCTGTAGTGTCATGAGGGGATCCAAATCTGGTTTAGAGACCAGAATTCGTCAAGGAAAAGCGCCACATTTATTGGATATAGATGGTGACTCATGCCATCATATCCACAATTCATCTAAGACCATTGCAAACCATTTTGTGGATTTGTTGAAAGTTTTTATAAGGATCTTTACACTGATTTTAAGTGGTCTGCAGATCTCTGTGAAAAGCTTCAAGAGCTTTGTTTGAATTTAGGCATTAAGTACTGTGCTGTTGAAAATCTTATAAAGCATCATTGGCTGTCCGTTTATGACATTACTCTCAATACTTTACAAATGTTGGATTGCTTCACAATATTTTATTTTTGTTTTTTAAAGGAAACGGATAGACTATCTAATTTTAGTGTATGTGTGAGCATTTACAAACAAACAGATGTGACTTCTGAGGGAAAACAGCAAATTAAAGACATTCATAAATATCTGCAAAAAAAGAACCTCACGGAAGATGGAAAGAAAAGAAAAGACCGAATTGCTGCAAAATTATTTTCTTTCAGGAAGAAACTACTCTCAATTATGCATTTTTATGCATCTTCTCTTCCTATGCTGAAGAAATATGTGTGTATTTTCCAAATGAAAGAACCTCAGATACATAAACTATATGACGAACAGACAACTTTTTATAGATTTTCTGTCACTATTTGTTAAACCGCAAATATTACAGACTAAGCAGATGATCGAAATCTTGAACTTGGATTTTGGAGATGACTGCCTTTTGCTCACAGTCCAAATGTACTTGGGCAGTTATGCCACATCAATCATCTCAAAAAAAGCTAGTGACATTTACATTACGGAATTTTTGCAAAATGCTAAAACAGCATTTATTCACTGTGCAAAGTATTTGCAAAAAACTTTGCCCCTTAGAAGTCCTGTTCTGAAATGCATGTCAGCCATTGACCCTACTGCAAGAGGTCACCACACAACATTAGCCCGGTTTAAAAAACTCCCTGAATTAATTAGAAATGTTTTGGATGCTGATGATAGATCACAGTATGATTTAGAAGTCCATCGATATCAAGTGGACAATAATTTACCTTCTCCATCAAATAATGGTGAATTAATTAGGATTGATATGTGGTGGGCATTTGTTTTTCAAACTGGCAAGTATCCAGCCTTATCAAAAATGATAAAAACTATTTTAAGTTGCTTTCATGGCCCTCAAGTAGAGAGCGCCTTTAGCTCAATGAGTGCTATACTGGATCAAGAATCTGGCCGTATGAGCATAGAGACTTTATCTGCTTTGCAAACTGTAAAATATAGACTTTTGAAAAGTGAAAAGTCTGCTGTGGACTATTTCAAGCGTGATGATTGTTTACATACTCCAGTGCAGACATCATTATGCAGTAATTTAAGGAGTTCCTATAGACGGTATAAAGAAGAGTTGGATATTAAAATTAAAGAGAAACTGGCCAAAAAGGAAAAGTTACAAATTTTGGAACGACAAGAGATATCTAGAAAAAAGGCTATTAATTGTGTTAAAGCTGCTGAAAAAAAACTAAGACTTGCTCGTAAGAGGAAATTAGAACAGTTGGCAGAAAAAATTGCTAAAAAGAGAAAAAGAAAACCATAAATATTCTAAAAAAATACTTTTATTTTGATTCAAATATTTAACAGTATTGAAATTCTCTTCTTTTATTATTTTTTGTTTTTTTACTTTTTTATGTATATAAATTGTATTCATCATTTTTACTTAAAATTTGCACACACTTCTTACAATTCTTCAAATTTAGCTAAAATTATTTATAAATAAATAGTTAATTTATAAATAGTTTCTCAGATATATCTTTATTGTAGATAAAATATGTAGCTTTTTTTTCTGCCATTTTATGAAAATATTTAATTTTAATTAAGGATTTTTGCTATTGCCTGTAGCTTATTTTTACTTTCAAGCTCATAGAAGAAGGTTTAATTTTTTTTTTTTTTTTTTTTGCCTTTTTAAATTTGTAAAAAAATATATTAAGTATTTTAAGTTTTAAGGAATTTTGCATGCATTAAATATTTTGAAATTGTTTCAATATTTGAACTAATCTTTATTTGAGTAATTAAATAGTTATAAGCAATTTATATTATATCGCAATCTTTATTTCTAACTAAACTATTGTCATATTAAAAAAAACCTTTTTTCAAGGAATTTGGATATAGTGAACCATTGGTTATAGTGGACTTATTGCCATGTCCGCAGACGGTTCACTATATTGGGGTTCGACTGTATATTAATTAGTCATACTTACAACTTACACATGTCGTGTACACAGTTATATTGCGGTACTTTTGTGTCGCGCAGAAGTTCAGCCTTTTTGACCAATTTGCACTTTCATGCCTGTACCATATGTACTAACTTAAGATTTCTAAAAATATTTTCTGATGACTAGAACATTAAAAACATCAGATTGCTCTAAAAGTGTCAATCACTGGTGCACTTACCCTATATATATAAATTGAAGTTATTTTAATAAAAATTTTGTTGAAATTAAATTTGTAAATTTTTACAACAGAATATATCAATAACCAGTGTTGTGCAAGTTCACGAAAAAAAAAAAAAAATAAATAAATAAAAAACGAGCCAGTTCGTGCTCAAACTCATGTCTGAAAAAAAATGAATGCGCTCAACTCATTAAAAGTTCGTTTTTAAGTGTTTTTTCTGGTCTTTTTTTTTTCTAAATAGATCTCCTCTGTGAACACTTTCATAGGTAATTTATATAATTTTTGAAATATACGTTCAAAAATAGTACAGCATGCCATAGAAACTGACCATTTACCTGATTTTAACAGTACTAAAATAATCATATCTAATTGTTTAAATTATCACTCAAGAATTTTCCTGGAGGGCTGGTATACAAATCAACATTTTTCGCCACTTAATGAGCGCAGTTCCTGATGAATACGTTGTACTTACATAATGAAAGTCTGTTGTTCATCTCATCATTTACATTTGATGTTTTTTACTGATGAGGAGCCTGTAAAAGGCTCGAAATGTTAAAATTTATGTTTTTGTGTTTTTAATATTTTAAAATGTATATTTTTAGTGTATATTATCTGTCTCAGTTTTTAATGTGATTAAAATTTAATTTAACTACGACACGTAATGATTTTTAGATATTTTAAATGGTACCAATTTAATTGATTGAAATTTCTAAAAATGTATTATGAAAAATCATTCTTTATTGTTTGATGTTTAGTGCCCTTTTTACTAGTGCTGTTTTATCCGAGTGCCCTTTTTTTCTGGGATCCATTTTGTGCAGTTATTCTCTTTTCTGTCCTTTTCTTCTTCTACTTTCATTTTCATATTTCAGACAGAAATATTTAATATGAGTTTCAGTTTGAATTGTTTTTTTACACTCAAGTTCGTGTAAAAAACGGACTACGCTCAATTCAAAACTAAAAATTTTTGAGCTAAACTCATGAACCAGTTTAAATGAACGCGTTCGTGCACATCACTGTCAATAACCAATGCAAAACTAGCATTATAATTTATATATAAACATACATGAATTTAACAACATTAAATACAGTTGAAAACCACTCTGGTTATACTAGCCAGAGCCAACCTCGATTTTAATTAAATACTATTGTCAATAAAATCAATAATTTTTAACTAAAATGATATTTTTGGAATGTAAATTAACTCAAAATCTTGACCCCCCCCCCCCTCTTCACACACACACACACACACAAAGGTTTCAAATTTATAACAACCCTTCTTTACCATTAGAAAAATCAAAAAGTAATAATTAAAAAAAAAAAAACTGAATTATCATCATTTTTTTTTTGCAGGACAATACATGTTTCATAAATTCTTGCTTAAATACTGGTTATTATGGCACAAATCTGGACTCCTCCCATGCTTTCTCATTGGGCAGTTTAGCTGAGCCCCTGGCATCAAGGGTTAATTAATCTGCATTATTTTACCACTAAAAATAGAATATTGCGTAAGACTAAGAAATTTTTATTCTAAAAGTTGTCCACAAATCTGACTCCAGCGTTATGCATGTGCTTTGCCGCAAAACTAACTTTAAAGGGGAAATTTTAGAAAGAAATTCAAGTTAAGAATTTTTAATGGGATTTATCACTCAATATCAATTTAAAATATTAAAATAATTTAAAATCTTAATTCTTTATATCCTTTCATGTGTATATATATAACTTTGATGTTGAAAAATTTAAAACTCTTCTTAATTTCATCATCTATAATAACTATATCTTACACAATAACCTCATTTATTTACAAAAAGTGGGCATCACACAAGGGGGATGCAGCTCGAGTTTATTGACTGATCTTTATCTATATTATTATGCGTGCAAATTTACTTTTGATAATCTGTTACTATACCGATACATTGATGACGTCATCATTTTATTCATTAATAATAAGTCATCTGATTTAGTTACTTTAGACTATCCTTCAAATTTAAAATTGACTAAGACTATGCATAAAGATAAAATCATAAACTTTCTCGATCTTAAAATTTATTTCTATGATAATAAAATTCATATTACTTATATTAAAAACACTTTAAAACACACGTAAAATTAAATTTTATTTAAAAGATATTACAAATTTTTTATCCAAAGCTTTTCGCTTTAATAGTAAAGCATCATCGGGGATTTTTATTACTTGTTTCCAATGAGCAGTTTTTACATATTTTTTCTTTTCACAGTCAACAGTTAAGTCTTTTAATAACGAGAATAGCAGCAAAAACCCCTGATGATGCTTAACTATTAAAGCGAAAAGCTTCGGATAAATTTTTTTAAACATCTTTTAAATAAAATGTAATTGTACGTGTGTTTAAAAAGTTTTTAATATAATTAACAAATGAACATTTAACTCTTTTTTTTAGAGATAATTTAAAATTCATATTCATATTTATGACAAAAGACAAGATTTTAACTTTAAAGTAAATTTGTTTACTCATTTTAAATCATGCCTGTATCTCTCTGTTTTTAGAAATATCATTTTTAATCACTTATATTGAATCAATAATTTATGTTCTGATAAATATTAAAAAAAAAAAAAAAACCATCAATGAACTTATTAAGGAAACCTTAAAAATGGGATTTCCAAAAAATTTTGTTTATTCACTGGTATATCAATAATTGTATCTCTCAAACACACACACAAAAAAAAAAAACACTCTTATGTGTTTAAAAAAAAAATAATAAAAGACAATAAAAAATCTGGAGGATGGGTGGCGTTGATGGTTGGGTGGAATGTTGAATTAAACAAAAAAAAAAAAAAAAAAAAGGGAAGGAAGGATTGCTGCATTTAATTTTATTCCAAAATTTAATGCTTGAATTAGAAAAGATAAAATTATTGAACAATTAAAACTAAAATCTAAATCTTTCATGGATTATTTGCAAAATGCCTGTATGAATTGGCAAAATACGATTCTCAAACCATAACAAAATAAACAAAAAAATTAAAACTAAGGTTAGATAAAAATTAATTGGTTGAAAATTGGTTATTAAATAAGTTATCAAGGAATGATACAACTCATCTTCTAAAATGCCATTTTCTCCTGTTAAGTTCTCTGGTTTGCTCATGTTTTGAATTCAGTTTTTGTGGCTCGTATTTTGATTCTATTTTATTTTTTCTGGTTGGTGTTTCAATACATCAGGATGGATTGTGTCTAAATTGCCTCTCTTTCATTTCGGGGTGATTTTTTCTTGTGGGTTTAGGTTTTGCTTTTATTACTTCTTAGGTTCATGGTGTGTTTTTGTTTTTCTAGAGGTTTATCTGTTTTTTTTTTTTTTTTTTTTTTTTTTCTGGAAAATAATTTGTTATTGTTTCATTTGATTCATTTCGGGGTTCTTTTTTATTGTGGGTTTGTAATCAATAAATTTCATGGTTTCATTGTTCTTTAATTGCTATGGGGTTTTGCTTTTTTTTTTTTTTCCATCCATGTGTCTCCTAATCTGGTCTTGGCAGGCTGGGGGAGTGTTGCCGGCGTAAAACTAGTTTAACCCCACAGGCAAGTCACAAGTCTTGCCGCTTGCCTCCTTCCTTCCTTTCTTGGGTTGTTTTTTTCCCTAGATTTCGATTTAGTTTGAGTTTTTCTGTTGGGATTTGGTTGAGTTGGTTCGTTGGATTGTTTGTTTTGTGGGCTGTTAAAAATTAAATTTGGTTTCTTTAAATATATGTATTTCATTCCCTGATGATTTTTCTACCCCACCTTTCTGAGCTTCTCCTACACAGAGAAATTGTTCATTCTTATTGGTCTTTGTGGTTTCGGTGATCCTGTGTCTGTTGCTTGGCTTCTACTGTGCTTAATGGGTCATTGTTCATTACAGGGTTCTCTTTTTTCACCTTGAAATATTGTCCTAGAGTCAACCTTCTTTTCCTCAGAGTCTAATTACACGGTCCTATTTCAATTTGTAAAAGGTATTGTTGTAAAGTGGATTGGATCAGAGCTATTTTTGAACTTGATAATTGATTCAATTTGGGAAATCTTGTTGCTTTATTTGGCGCGTGTATGTCTCTTTGGTGAATTGTTTGACTAACTATTCTTCGTTCTCGTTCTTTGCTTCTACTATCAAAAGGATTATATATATCAAGAAATTTTGGGCAAGCCCCAACTAGCTCATGGTTCATACACTTAAGGGTAAAAAAAATTCAAGGACTTTTTAAGTACTTTTCAAGCACTTTCCAGGAAATTTCCAAGCACTTTCAACCAGGATTTTAGATGCGTCCACACACCTTTTTTGGAGGGGGAATTACCTACTTAAATACTCAGTATCAAATGTATTTATTTTATTTATTAACATAATTAAGGGGCTCTGCCTCCTGCTCGTTCCACTCACCAACCCCCGACTCACCCTGCTTTTTTAACCCCTGCAGGGCTTTTCCTACCTGTTCGCAGTTTCCTGTACAATAAATAGGAATATAAATAGTGCATTTGATTTAAAAAAAAAAAAAAACAGAAAAATATTATAGAAATCCCCATATTCAATGCCGGATTGAACTACATAACATTTAATTGCACTTAAAAAAAAATAAGATTTAAAAAAAAAAAAATATGTTAAAAATCAGTAATGTATTTTTTCAGAATAGAAGAAAAATTTTTTTATATCTAGACCACTTTCTGCTACAGATTTATTATAGGACTCTGTTTGGCAACTTTTAATTTTTTTTCACTATTTGACGAAGACTTTTTTGATAACTATTTGTTTAAAAAAATCTAGTAACTATTTTTTCTAATGCTTATAAATTTCACTATTGAATTTTTTAGTTAATTTAGGGCAACATATAACACTATTCATATATTTCTAATACACAGTTATGTAATAATTTTATTACTGTCATTTTAATTTGAAAAAATGCCCCATGGCTTCAATTTTTAATCCCCTCCTGCTTATTTCTTAATAATGCCAAGTCGCCTTAAACAAAGGTTTCCTAATTCTGTCTGTAATATCTCTTTTGAACAGAACAGTGAGAAAAAAAAATCAATAGCAGTAGAATAGTTTTTTTTTTTTTTTTTTTTAAATTTAAATTCAAGTACTTTTTAACATATTACAGCAATTTTCAAGCACTTTTAAGCACTTGAAAATGAAACTTTTTTTCTTCAAGCACTTTTCAAGGATTTTTAAAAGTGTACGAACCATGTAGCTACACTTATGAAATAATCAAAAAAAGGTAACCGCAGCAAACTTAAGCAAGCCATAAATGATTAATTTATATGATCTTTTGAACGTCTTCATCGTTTTGCCCGATATATTGGAGCAACTTATACATTTATGAGCTTATAGTAGATTATAAAAATTTTACTTTACTCTTATTTTTAAAAGAAAAACTGTATCTTAACCAAGTTGAAATAACTTACAGAAAAATGTGATAAAATGTAAAATACATACATTTCTTTTAAAAATGTGGCCTCTGGATTAGGAAAGAGATTCCCTTCATTTCTCCCAAGAGCAGACCCAGGATGGAAGAAATTAATACGTAGATAGGTGTAGGAGCCTTCAACAGACTGACTTATATTCTATGAAAAAAATAAACATATCTTAAATAAATAGAATTTTTAAAACTTCAATCAGTTTCTCTAATAAAATAATATTTGATTGATTGCCTCAACAAAAATTTCTTTAGACTTATAAGAATGCTATAATAAAAAAAAAAAAATATATATATATAAAAATAAACCGAAAGGAAAATTTCAACATAGATTTTTTGATATACTCCACAAAAAGTGATGAAAAACACTCATTCATATTTTTGGACAGTTGTTTCAAAAGAGAATGTATTTTTTTAGCTAATGTAATTTATAATTGGATACTTCAAAATTAAAGGTGATGCAAGAATTTAAATATATCTTTCGCTGAATGCTTCGTAAACTGTGAAAGAGCAACTTGATTTTATTTTAAATTTATTTTTAAATATACACTTTGCAAATAATATTAAGAAGTTTAATTTGTGTTTCTATCTTTATTCCACCCATAGAATTCACCTACCAAAAATTTTATTATTATTTAAAGATAAATTTTTAAAACAAAAATTTATAAAGCATAATATTTTAAAACAGAAGTGAAACTTTTTTTTTCTTTAAAGACCTTTTGATGCATTTTTAAAATTAGTTGGCGATACCAAATATTTTACTTCACTGAAGCGAGAAATTACTATTTTTATATTATTTTTTTTTTCCTTTACTAAATTAAAATTAATGCAGTTTTTTAAGCACTTAAATATAAAACCCTTTCCTTAGTTTGCCTGGATGACATTGCAGTACATATCTAATTTTGTCATTAGCTGAAAAAATGAAATGAAAATAAAGTATACTTAATTTTGTAATCTAATATTAGCAATTTGATGCATTTCAGTTGTCGCACAAAAGATTAATAGGTTTCAGAATTCTTTTCAAACAGTACAACATCTGCACAAAATAAATAAATGCATAAATAAACTAGTTGGCATAGGTGGACTCTGTGCAGTTCCCCATCATTCCACACACTTTAATTACTGTTAAAAACTATCAAAGCAAAACTGACATATCGCATCCCGGGAAAAAAAAAAAAAAGACAACTTAAAAATGCACTATTTGAGAAAATAAAATAGTCCGACATCTTTATGATCTCAAAATGGACATGTCATTTATGCAAAATTTTGCCCTATTCCACCATGTTGAGAAATTCGTAAATTTCCAATTTGTGAAATTTTCAAAGTAGAATGTTCTTAATTAATGATGTTCATCCCAGCATCAAAACTGATATTTAAAAGCTGCTCAGACATTGTCATGCGAAATCAATATTTCGTCTGACATCTTTCTCTAATAAATAGTTTTATCTAATAAGAAACCCAAATTTTCTATTTAAAAAATAAATTAATAAAATAATAATGATAATAAATATGAAAGGGGGTGAGGAGAAATTGAAATAAATAAGAAGAAAAACATTTAATTTTTTTTCTTTCTGCATATTACATCGTTTTTATGAAATAATTATAGTATAAAAACATAATTTAATTAATAGCCATTTTGTTCTCATTTTAAAACATTATTCCGTTTTCAGAAAATAAATAAGTATTTTATTATACACTATTTGTATGTGGTATGTTCTAGAACTTTAGTTTTTTTTTCAAAACTCGGTGAGCACCTTGTCAATCAATCTTATTCAACGTCTTCCCGAATTTATTTCTAATTTTTCCATTCGCCAGTTTGAGTTTTGAGTTTGCCTATGAAAAACGTAAATAATTATTTAAATTTGATTAGTAGAACTCTTTATACGTCATTTGGCTTGTCTTCCTAATTGGCATTAGTCAGGGTAACAATATATTTCTAAATTTCTTAATTTTGGCGATTATATAATCATTCTTTTCTTTTGTTTATAACATGTCCGTTAGCCTGTCAACTAGCTTTTTCAATCGTCTGCGTTTATCTCGCACCTGGCGATGGTCGGTGATTAAGATAACCTTTTCCCCCACATAAATAGCGGACACGCGCCGCGATCGGCGGTTCGCTCTTTCTCTCCGGCTCTCTTCTTCTTTTTCTCCCTGCGCAAGTTAACGGAAGATGCCGGGCAATAATTTTAACGATGTCTAATAAATGGGATGGAAGATTTTGGGTCTCGGATTTATATTTATAGTGGACGTCTGATGCCCCGAAAATAAATTGATATAAATTTATTTATAAAGAAGAAATATAAATAAAGGAAATGTAGATGTTCAGTGGAGTCTTCTTGCTTAATATTAGTCTCAATTCCTTCTTATATAGCAAAGAACACATGTGGTAAGTCTCAACAATATATTATTTTAATGATTAAAAAATATAGATTTCCAACAGAATGTGCTATTCAACCCCTGGGTTGATTTATTTCTTGGTGGATCACGGCGATTTATTTCTTTTAGTTTATTGCCAAGATTTGGCACGACAACATGGTGCCTAATATCCGGGATATTTTTTTTTATGATCTAGATTTGAAACGTTTTGTTGGAAATGACTAATATTATATAGTATTTTATATTTCTATAATAAAATAATAATGACTTAATAAAAAAAAAAAAAAAAAAACGATAGTTTTGTTCAAAACAGGAAATGACTTTATAAAATGTATTATACTTAACCGTTATTATAAATGTCTACCTGGATGTAAAAAAAAAATAAATAAATAAATAATAATAATAATAAATAATAATTAGGTATTCATTAAAACTAAATGTATTCCGATTGTAATGAAGACAAGGTGAAATAAAATAAAGATTAATGGTCTCACTTCCTGATGTTTATATATGTATATATATTTTATTTTGGTCACATATAAGGTGATTATCTATTTATTTTATAATTGTATAACTTATTGGTACTTTTAGTTGATATACCTAATTTGTGAATAAAAGAGAAAACTAGATATTTAATATCTTGAATATTTTAAGTAATTCAACAAAGAAGAATGATATACATTTATAGGTGTTTTGATAGTTTTCTAAAAGCAAAATAATAATAATAAAAAAGAAAATATATTATAGATACACAATAACCATTGTATGTAACATAATAAAATATGGCTAAGGTAAATTTACCGTCTTCGAACATTGTTCCCTTTGATGGGGATCCTGAATATTTACCTTTTTTTAAACAACAAATTACAGACCTAGCAAAAATAAACAAATGGTCAACAGAAGCAACGTCAATTTTTCTTAAAAATAACTTAAAAGGCCCTGCATTGAAATATATTATACAACTATCTCATACACAGAATTTCACAACTCCACAGGAGATTTTCTTGGCATTGGAGAAATTCTTTAAACCGTCTTCATTGCCACAAGCACTTGTAGATTTAGCAAACTTTAGGCTACTCCCAGGCGAATCCATGAATAATTTAGCACATCGCCTGAACTGCACGGTGGCAAGAGCCTATACAGATATATCGGATCAAAATGTACTTGCTTCTATAAAGTATCGTAAACTCCTTGAAATTCTCCCACCTGATATAAGATCACACATACTAAAAAATAATGTCAATAATTATGATCAGGCAATAGAACAAGCACAATTGGTACAAGAATGTTCTGTTTCCAATGAAGTGCTAAATCAGATTGCTAATAAAGATAATGATATCGACAAACTAAAACAAGAAATTCACTGCATCAAAGAAAGTTTACAAAAGCCGAATGAAGATGTTAGAGTACACCAAACAAAAACACATCCTAAAAATATTATGTTTCCAAAAGCTAGATACAGAAACAACGCAAATAGAAACCACTACGGTATAAAAACCTCTCCCAGCAAGTTTAACTATAAAAAACATACACATGTCCAGAACAAACGCAAAATGTTATTCCCAGAATGCATGTGTTGTGGCCTTAATAACCACCTGTTAAAGAACTGTCGCAAACTCCAGAACATGTGTGATGCAGCTGGTTTTGCTCGGGCTTCCCCTTACCAAAATGCTTACAACAATACACCCCAATGCTTCCCTGCTACTCAACATCATTTTATGCCAGCTCCTCAATCAGCGCTTCCACCAAATTATCCTCATGCAGTTAAGAATAGAGACATTAATTATGTTCAGACTGTACCCGATTCAAGTAACGCCTGTCCACAGTCCTGGTCTCAGCAAACCACAAATACAGCAAACTCTAACAATCTTCCTATGATGTCTTACTCTGCACAGGAAAACCAGTGGTGAGGACTTTGTCTTCAGATGCCCTTTGTCCTCCTAACATTTTCAATAACTGTGCATCTGACAACTCTCATTTTAACCGAAATAAATTACATGACAAGGACCCGCAGACACAACAAATTATTGTCCTGGACAAGGAAACTCAAATGGAGAATTATCTCCAAGATCAGACTTATAATAATTGTCCTGAAATAATAGCTAATGTCACCCAGACTCAGTCTTCATACATTCCAATTATTTTAATCAAAATTAAGGAGTTAAAAGTTCCATTTTTAATCGACACAGGTTCTTCAATTTCAATAATCAATAGAAAATATTTTCAAAAAATAAAATTCTTACTTACCCCAAAATACTTATCAAGAAGAGTCCAAATCTCAACTGTTAATTCAAGTGTACAATTCCATGCTTGTGTACAATTTTCTTTTAAAATAGGCCCACATTTCTTAAATCATCAATTCTATGTTATTGATTTACATACAGATTCAAAATTCGTAGGAATTTTGGGATATGATGCCATTAATAAGTTCAATATTCTAATCAATCCTGCAGAAAATTGTTGCAGTGTTAAAGATACTATTATTCCTTTCCATGTAAACAAAAATACAAACATTGAACATTTATATGACATCCAGGAAACACGAATGCCTTTTCATAACAACAATGAAATATGTAGTTCGCAAGATAATTTTCCCTGTGCTAAAGAAGAAATCCATACCATTGTACCATCCGAAGATATTATTGCCTTAAGAAAAGATGAATTTAATATACAAGACTTTCAATTACAACATTTAACACAAGATGAAAAACATAAATTACAAGAATTACTCAAAAAAAATTTTAAAGTCTTTTCAAAATCTCTTAAAGCAATTGGGCATACTGATTTAATAATTCCTGAAATTAAATTTACTAGTACATTTCCAATACGCACTTTGCCATTTCCTATACCCCAAGCTCTTCAAAAAGAGGCCAAAGCACAAATCCAAGAACTATTAGATGCAGGAATTATCGAAAAACATCTCTCCAGCTGGGCATGTCCCATGCTGCTTGTAAAAAAGAAATCAGACAATACAAATACCCAAAAATACCGCCTTGCACTTGATCTAAGATTACTTAATTCTATCATTGAACATGCTACGTATCCACTTCCCAAAATAAGTAATTTAATTAATCAATTATCACAATATACATTTTTTACTTCATTCAGGGTTCATACTCAAATATGGGAAAAAAATTCCCTGAGTTTTCCCTGAGTTCCCAGACAATTTCAAGAAAATATTAGCGAGATATTACAAGAAATGCTCTTCTAGACAAGACAAAATACAACTACTTCTGCTGTAGGATGTCATATTACTGCCGATCATAATAGAAATTCAGGTAGAAATCATATTTACATGCATATTTTCACAATAATTCATTATTTAAATTTTGATACGAAGCTAAACAAGAAAACAAACATAACTTGAGAGGGAAAAAAAAAAATGTTTTTCCAGGTTTTATAACTGATTTTCCCTGAGTTTTAATGAAAATTTTCATTTTCCCTGAGTTTTCCCTGACTTTTTTTAACTAATTCCAAATTCCCTGAGTATTCCCTGTTTTCCAGGTTTTCCCTGAGGAGTATGAACCCTGTCATTGGATATGCCAAGTGCTTATCATCAAATCCGTTTACCAGAACAATATCAAGACAAATTAAGTTTTATTACTCCATGGGCTACTTATAGATATCGACGAATGGTATTTGGTCTTAAGACAGCCAGCAGCACATTTCAAGCCCTTATGGATGCAATTATTGAAGAATGTAATATTGATGGAATTTTTGCTTATCAGGATGATCTGATAATAGCAAGCAACTCATTCCATGAAACTTATTCTAAACTTCAAACATTATTCAAAACTTTGGAAAAACACAACATTACCTTATTTGCTGCTAAATGCTCCTTCCATCAAAGGAAAATTAATTATCTTGGTTTTGAAATTGCAGATAATAAAATATTTCCCATTCAATCTAATATTATAAAAATTACCTCTTTTCCTAAACCTACCAGTAAACGACAATTAAAACGATTCATTGGAACAGCTGGATTTTATCGTCATTTAATTCCACACTATGCTGATATCTCTAGTCCATTAATTGCTCTTACATCTCCTAAGGTGCCATTTAAGTGGACTCCTGTTCATGACCAGGCTTTCAAAAATCTACAAGACATATTTCTATCCAAACCCTTTATTAAACAACCTCAATTCGACAAGTTATTTTATTTAAACACAGATGCATCACAAATAGCAATTTCAGCAATTCTTATGCAAGACCACGGGGGAACTCTCTTTCCTGTATTATATTTTAGTAAAACTCTAAAAAATTCAGAATCTAAATATTCCGCACTGAAACGTGAATTGATGGCAATTGTATATGGTGTACAGGCATTTCATTATTATCTTTATGCACGGAAATTCATTATTTTATCCGATAGTAGTCCACTCAAATTTTATTCTAAATCATCATCTCCTTCAGATATTACAACGAGATGGTTAATGAAGTTGAGCGAGTATTCATATAATTTTCAACACTTACCTGGTAAACAAAATGTCTTAGCAGATCTTCTGTCACGAACTGTCCTATCCAAGCAAAACATCTCAGATCTAAATAACAATCCACAAATTATAGAATCTAATGAAGTATTGCCTATTACTACTCAACAGGAAAAAGATGAGGCCATAAATTGTATTGAGTCCCAAAACATACATAATATTCATCCACAATCAGAAAAAGAAGATCCTTTACTTGAGATTTCTATCACGACAATTTTAAAAGAACAAAATAAAGACTCGAAAATATCACAAATATATAAAAACATTCTACATAAGAGAAATAAACAACATAATGAAACTTATATTATTGATCCTGCCACAAACTTATTGATGTACATTAAGGATTATGATAGTGACAAAACAGTATACCCTAGAATTCTTCTGCCAAAATCTCTACATACAAAAGCTCTTAGAATTGCTCATCTAGGCCATTGTGGCATAAAGAGAACTTTACAAAACTTAAAATTAAGATACTTTTGGTACGGCATGACTGCCGATACCATAAATTACGTTAAATCTTGTCATCTTTGCAATTTACTCAAACATCACAATATTCCTCAGGCACCATATCAAAATAACCCTATTTTAATTCACCCCGGAGATTTTGTATCGATGGATTTTGTGGGACCATTTCAGAATGGACATCACATTTTAACTATCATCGACCACTTCTCAAGACATTTAGCAATGTACCCCTTAAAAATTATATCTGCAGAAAATGTTGTTCAGGCTTTATTTAAGTACATTACTGTACATAGAAGACCGTCACTAATTATGACAGATCTCGGTCGTCAATTTACTTCACACATTTTCCAGATGTTTACTGAAAAGTTTGGTATTCGTCTTACTCATTCTAGCATTGCTCATCCACAGAGCAACTCTTTGAGTGAAAGGATCAACACAGCTATTAAATCGACCATCACTGCGCTTATTGCTGAAGGATATAATTTTCATAATAGTATTTTCATCCATCAAATGCTTTACAATTCATCAACTCATTCTACTACCAAGTATTAACCCAACTTTATACATTTTGGGCGTCATCTATCTAATCTATATGATACATATATCATTACTCATGAAGACCTAATCCTTAATGCTAATCGCACATATTTACAGTTGTCACAAGATTTGAATGAAATATATAAAAAAGTTCATCAAAACTTATTGAATGCACAACTTCTACAAAATCAACATCAACAAAAACAAAAGTTGCGTAGAATTCAATTGAATGACATTGTATACTTAAAAAGTCATAATACCATAAAAAAAGCATACACTGGTCCGTTCAAGATTGTAAAAATAATATCGCCTGTAGTAGTTAAAATTCAAAGAGAGGATGAAATAAATGCACCACAACTTACCGTTCATATAGACAGATTATGGATTTCACCACCTCGTCGAACTTACCTTATATCAGAAACTGCACAAGCTGATACCAATCAACAGCAAAAGAATTCAAACAATTCATCATCTTGCACTTATCCAAAAGAATGTGTACCTCAAAGTGTTCACACGAACAGTGGTAATGCAAAATTCTCCATCTCTGACTCATGCAATATGGAGAATAATCAAGAACTTTTTGAGTACTCTTCAAATTCTCAAATTCCAGTTCAAAACAATAACTCAACTATTGACATTTCTTCATCAGATAATAATTCTGATACTGAACTGGACATTCCTCAACTGTCTCAACATAATCCTCTTGATAGCAGGCAAATAGACAATTCTAGGAATAATTCCTCGAAACACTATAAACAAACTATTCCTACATTATCTGGCCCATTTGTAAATTGATTTTTTTTTCCCAAAGAAAAACACGTAAAATTATTATTTATGTTTTAGAACTTACTAATTATAAATTGTATACTATAAATAATCGTTTTTTTTTTTTTAGTATTCTTTTGCAGATGCTGCTGATACCTGATGCAATGCATAATGACAGTTCCATAAAATTTAAAGTAGTCATATTGTTTTTTTTTCTTTCCCTTATTTTTCTGTGTTTTGGTATAACTTTTGTCAATAAATGTAGTAGGTTCTAATAAAATCTTAATTATTTAACTTTTAAGCATTTGGATTTGTGAGACTTGATCACCCTCACATCGTCCAAGTGCATATTTACTGCTATTACTATTTCTTAACATTATGCTTAAAAAAAAAAAAAAAAAAAAAAAAAAAAAAGATATGCAATAAAACTTTTAACTATTTGTAACTACATAATAATTCTTACTTTAGTATAAGATAAATATTTAAATATGTATCTGTGCATTTGTTCAGTATTGTTTTAAGCAGCATTTAAGTTAATACAGGTGGCCACTTGAAAATAACATTATTATAAAATAAAATTCAGCTGTATGTGTAATTATACATCAGTGACATGATTTTGCCAGCGCTGGTCAATTAAAAAAAAAAAAAAAAAGGAAAAATAAATAAAATAAAATTATGTGTACACTATGATGTAATAAATGAGGTATTATAAAATACTATCTATAAATCTTATTATTCAATATATTGTATCCAAGTGTCTGTTGATATACATGGTTATATATATGTACCTCAGTATTATATTGGATAATTAAGTGTCTGGTTACATCTATAACAGTATTTATGTATATATATCTATATATTTTTTTTTCCCTCAAGGATCCTTGAACTATATTTTACTTATTTAGTAGTTATATTTGGGTAGATTGCATTCTTATGTTCAGTATTTGTTTATATATATTTCCACATGTCACATGTATTAATTAGTATTACTATACGTCTTATGTAACCAACTATGCCAACTATTTTATAGAATATTGTACTACTGTATTACGGTATATGGTACAATAGGTGGTTATCTATATATTTCTGATTTATGTACTCTTATATTGTATTATTTCTCATATATTTTTCAAATGTAACTGTGCTACTTCAAATATTTTCTTTTATGTTATTAAATAGTGTTGATGCATATTACGAATCATTGGGTGCATCCAACGTCTGCGTCTTCCCATTATCTTCCTCCAGACTAATTTATTAATAAAAAAAAAAAAAAAAAAAAAAAAAAGAAGGGGGAAACTAGGCCAAAAATTAATTTTTTTTTTTTTTTTTTTTTGCACATTTTGCGGGTGTATGTCATGCGAAATCAATATTTCGTCTGACATCTTTCTCTAATAAATAGTTTTATCTAATAAGAAACCCAAATTTTCTATTTAAAAAATAAATTAATAAAATAATAATGATAATAAATATGAAAGGGGGTGAGGAGAAATTGAAATAAATAAGAAGAAAAACATTTAATTTTTTTTCTTTCTGCATATTACATCGTTTTTATGAAATAATTATAGTATAAAAACATAATTTAATTAATAGCCATTTTGTTCTCATTTTAAAACATTATTCCGTTTTCAGAAAATAAATAAGTATTTTATTATACACTATTTGTATGTGGTATGTTCTAGAACTTTAGTTTTTTTTTCAAAACTCGGTGAGCACCTTGTCAATCAATCTTATTCAACACCTTCCCGAATTTATTTCTAATTTTTCCATTCGCCAGTTTGAGTTTTGAGTTTGCCTATGAAAAACGTAAATAATTATTTAAATTTGATTAGTAGAACTCTTTATACGTCATTTGGCTTGTCTTCCTAATTGGCATTAGTCAGGGTAACAATATATTTCTAAATTTCTCAATTTTGGCGATTATATAATCATTCTTTTCTTTTGTTTATAACATGTCCGTTAGCCTGTCAACTAGCTTTTTCAATCGTCTGCGTTTATCTCGCACCTGGCGATGGGCGGTGATTAAGATAACCTTTTCCCCCACATAAATAGCGGACACGCGCCGCGATCGGCGGTTCGCTCTTTCTCTCCGGCTCTCTTCTTCTTTTTCTCCCTGCGCAAGTTAACGGAAGATGCCGGGCAATAATTTTAACGATGTCTAATAAATGGGATGGAAGATTTTGGGTCTCGGATTTATATTTATAGTGGACGTCTGATGCCCCGAAGATAAATTGATATAAATTTATTTATAAAGAAGAAATATAAATAAAGGAAATGTAGATGTTCAGTGGAGTCTTCTTGCTTAATATTAGTCTCAATTCCTTCTTATATAGCAAAGAACACATGTGGTAAGTCTCAACAATATATTATTTTAATGATTAAAAAATATAGATTTCCAACAGAATGTGCTATTCAACCCCTGGGTTGATTTATTTCTTGGTGGATCACGGCGATTTATTTCTTTTAGTTTATTGCCAAGATTTGGCACGACAGACATCTTTAAGATAAAAATATTTCTTTTCATGCATGTTTAACTGAAATTTTGCCCTATTCTTCCATGTTAATAAAATCATAAATTTTGAATAACTTACAAAGTTTTTAAATTAGAATGTTGCACATCAATAGGGTTCTTGCCAGTATCTTAAATGATATTTTAGATAAGTAGTCTGACATCTTTGTGATGAAAATATCCTTCAAAAGGGATATTTACGCAAAATTTTGTTCTATTCTGCCATGTTAAGAAATTCCTAAATTTTCAATAACTTGAAGCTTTATGACTGGGGTATGAACAGTAAATATTTATTTAGTATAGAATTAATCGATTGATATATATATGCTAGTTCGCCTTTGCCCGCCTTGCAGTTGATATTTAGAAAAGTTTTGCTGATTTAGTTCTCATACCAGTATATATCATTTAATATTAGCTCACATGATATTTTAAAAGTAATGGCATATTTTACATTGTAGTGTTTAAAGAGCCCTGAGGCTGCCAAGAAGTTTTACAGGGTTCATACTCATATATGGGAAAAAAATTCCCTGAGTTTCCAGACAATTTTCAACATAATATTAGCGACATATTACAAGAAACGCTCCTCTAGACAGGACAAAATACACAGCTACTTCCATTGTATGGTGTCGTATTACTGTTGACCATGATAGAAATTCAGGTAGAAATCATTGCTTACATGCATATTTTCACAATACTTAATCAATTGAATTTTGATATGAAGATAAACAAAAAAAATCTAACTTGAGAGAAAGAAAATATTTATTTTTCCAGGTTTTATAACCGATTTTCCCTGACTTTTAATGAAAATTTTAATTTTCCCTGACTTTTTTCAACAAATTTCAAATTCCCTGAGTATTCCCTATTTTCCAGGTTTTCCCTGATGAGTATGAACCCTGTTTTAAAAACATCATCTTATATATTAAAAAAATTTATGAAAACTAAAGTCAGTCCGTCTGGCCGTTCTATCTGGCCGATTTCCTTCATTTTTTTTTTTAAATGAAAGGTATTTAGACACAGATATGTCATCAATCATTGAAATTTACTCAACTTCCACCTTACTCAAGTTATACTCAAACTCGATTCTTCCCTGTACATTTCTTATGGGACACATTGACTCAAGCAATTCGAATGCTCATAGCTCCTCTTCTAATGAATGGATCTTGATCGTTTCACTCTCAGAACACTCAGTGGATCAAGCTCTTTCTTTTGAGCTATTAACTGCTTAAATTCGTTGAGATTGAGGAAAGTTATGCTTGCACAATCAACTTTACATTCAATTTTTTCAAGATTTTCCTTCACTCAAACCTCTATAACTAGAGTTCTAATTAACGTAGGCTGTTGACACAAGTCTAAGAACACTCAGTGGATCACGTTCTTTCTTTTGAGCTATTAACTGCTTAAATTCGTCGAGTTTGAGGAAAGTTATGCGTGCAGAATCAACTTTACATTCAATTTTTTCAAGAATTTTTCAAGATTTTCTTTCACTCAAACCTCTATAACTAGAGTTCTAATTAACGTAGGCTGTTGACACAAGTCTAAGAACACTCAGTGGATCAAGCTCTTTCTTTTGAGCTATTAACTGCTTAAATTCGTTGAGTTTGAGGACAGTTATGCGTGCAGAATGAACTTTACATTCAATTTTTTCAAGATTTTCCTTCACTCAAACCTCTATAACTAGGTGTAAAAACTTGGTTGAGGTGGGGGGAAAGGGGGAAATTAGTTTGAGAGGAAAACCCGTTCCAGACCCACACATGTAGCCCCTCATTTTAAAGGTCTTGAAATTTCATGTCGATTGGGGGTGTTTGTATACAATATAGTGCGCCCCCTGGTGGGGAAAAATGGAACTAGGTAATTTTGTTGTTGAGCCTATCATGTTACACCTTATTTTAAAGGTATTGGTATTTCCTGACCGTTGGTGATTTTGTACAGAACACGCTGCACCCCCTGGCGGTGGAAAGTGCAACTAAATGATTTTGCAGTTGACACCACCGCGTGACACCTTATTTGAAAAGTCTTGGAAATTCAAGGCGATTGTTGATAAAGGTCTTGAAATTTCATGTTGATTGGGGATGTTTGTATACAATATAGTGCGCCCCCTGGTGGTTAAAAATGGAACTAGGTGATTTTGCAGTAGACCCTATCATGTTACAACTTATTTTAAAGGTCTTGATATTTCCTGACCGTTGGTGTTGTTCGTATAGAACACAATGTGCCCCCTGGTGGTGGAAAGTGTAATTAAAGGATTTTGCAGTTGACACCACCATGTGACACCTTATTTGAAAGGCCTTGGAAATTCAAGGAGATTGGTGATATTCGTATACAACATACTGCGCTCCCTGGTGGAGGAAAGTGGATTTTGCAGTGCGTGCGTAGCATGCCTGCTATACGGTGCTGCAGCCACAGGCAGCGGTAACACGAGTCAGAGGTTCGTTCGGTTCAAGGTTAATTTTTGAGAATTTTTTCATGTTATTAGCGGCCTGCATATACGTGCCGCAGGAACTGGGTCACAAACCCGAGTTCCGTTCGGTCTGAAATAATTTTGTTTGTTACAAATGATTTTTTTTTTTTTGTGATGTTTTCATTTAAAAATAGAAATTCAAACAAAATCGAGTTAAAAATACAAAACCATACAAATTTAAGAGGCATTTAAGGCTATTATCATGGGCCCGGGCAATGCTGGGCGGGTTCGTTTCGTTCCAGGTTAATTTTTTGGAATTTTTTCATGGTATTAGCGGCTCGCGTATGCGATGCCGGGGCACCGGCATCACAAGGCAGAGTTTCGTTCGGTTCGAGGTAATTTTTTTTTGCTACAGCTGATTATTTTTTTTCGCAATGCTTTTATTCAAAAATAGAAATTAAAACAAAATCGAGTTAAAGATATAAAATCATACAAATTTAAGGTTCATTTAAGGTTATTATCACGGGCCCGTGCATTGCCGGGTGGGTTCGTTCGGTTCCAGGTTATTCTTTGGGAATTTTTTTATGTTGTTAGCGGCCCGTGTATGCGCTGCGCAAGCACCGGGGTCACAAGGCAGAGTTTCGTTCGGTTCAAGGTAATTGTTTTGTTACAGATGATTATTTCTTTCGTGATGTTTTCATTTAAAAACAGAAATTCAAACAAAATCCAGTTAAAGGTATAAAATAATACAAATTTAAGGTTCATTTAAGGTATCATGGGCCAGGGAAACGCCGGACGGGTCAGCTAACATATAGTCTTAGTATTAAACGAAATAGAAAATGAAAGATAGCATCTGTTTATTTGGAGTACTTTGTAGAAAGTGATGTCATATATAGTATTTATATTTATAAGCATTTTTCAGATTTTCTTTTAAGCGAAGTGTAGTAAATTATATTAGATGTTTTAACTTGAAGTACGTTTAAATAATGATGCGATGATTTTTGAAACATTACGGACAATAAAGTGTCCGTCGAATTCGACGGGTTCCAGCTAGTAACCTTTTAATTTAATTACATATAATCAGTTATATACAGTTCGAGGCAGCTATCACTGCTTGTTTAATGATTTGTACCCACTTAATATAAAAAAGATACAGGAATTAGCAGGGTTGCCTCACTACCTGGAGAACCTGAAATAGTCAGGGAATTCGAAAATTGACCATAAAAGTCAGGGAATTTGAATATTTTAGCCAGAATCAATCTGGAAAAGTCAGGGAATTTCATGCGATGGCTGCTAAAGAAAAAACAATTTTTCCGCCATCGTAGGGTCATTTTTCTGTTTTTTTTTTTTTTTTTCCCCTTTAGCTTTCACAATTTTTTTAAACATCGCCAGCCTTCTTTTCCACTCGTGAAAGAAATTTCTTATTCTGCTTATAAGCGAAAGATGCAATCACTGTATGTAACTATTGTCATATGTATTTTTTGTGTTATCAAGTAGTACCATAATTATTTTGCCCTCAACACAACCAGTGCTCAACAGGGTTGGGTTTCTTCCGGAAGAAACCAGTTTCTTCCAGGACAGTGGAAGAAAGTGGAAAAAACTGGAAGAAATGGAAGAAACCAACAAAAAGGCAAAACAGATGCTCAAAATTGAAACGCATTAACTATATATTACCTCAAAGCATAATATAGTGTCAAATTAAAACTATAATTCAATTAATATTAAAAATATTATTTTTAGAAAAATAATTTTAAATATATACAGGTGATGTTTTCTTACTACTTTATAGATAAGGTGTTTTTTAATAATTTCTACCATTTCTGTAAAAAAGAAAATCTTACAAGTTTTTTAAGTATAAAAAAATGCATAATTTTATATGTGAAGATTACTGTGCAACATATTAAATTAAAAAAAAAAAAAGGAATTAATTAATCATTAGCTATTTTTTAAATGTACTAGATTTATTTCAATGCTAATTTTTAAAGACTAATAGTTTTAGAACGTTTTACATAGATAATATCTCATATTATTTTATATTATATATTCAAGTAGTACAAGTGATAACAATAATAGAATTTAGACAAAATATTTATTCACTTAAAAAAAAAAAATCTTTATATGACCTCTAAGCTGATAACCAATGAACTGTATCAATGCATCAAAATACTTTTAAACTTTCCAACAAATTCTACAGGATAAGAAAAAAAAAAAAAAAGTTATTTTATTCATTCGGGCCACACTGTATGTACTGTACAGTCATAAAAAAATCCCCCCCCCTGCTTTACCGACTAATTCCGCCGTAAATTAATGTAGAGACTTGCGACTGGTGCCAATCGATTAGTAAAAAGGCCTATTTCGGACGGTTTAGTTAGATTTCGCTTAAGGGATGTATACATATTAAAACTGGCATCAACTTCATTTTTTTTTTTTTTCTTTAAGGCAACCCGCAATTTCGACAAGCTTTTTGGATTAAAAATCACATGTCATTACCAATCGCTAGGCATCAGCTGCTAGTTTCTACGATGATTTACGGCGAAATTAGTCGCGGAGGAAATTATTACTATTATTATTATTTTATGACTGTACGTATGCATATGTGTATATATGTTTGTGAGTATATGATTTATGTATATATATATACTTTTTTCGGAGAAGGGTAAGGTGAAAATTCGGAGAAGAATACATTAATTTAAATTATTTTTATTCATAAATTAACAATTGTAAAAAAAAAATTACGACTATATATTAAAACTATAATAAAAAGAATGAATAATGGATCTAATAACATTCCATTACAACAGTTCCTTATCGACCATAATCGTTGAAAGGTATTTTCACTTCGAAAAGTCAGAACGTATTTATTAATTTTTGATTCGTTAACCAAAGTTGTCAAACTTTAAATATCGTTAGTCTCCTCGCGGGCCGCAAGAAACTACGCGATGGGCCGCGGGTTGGCCACCCCTGCTGTATATGATAATAAAGAAAATGAGGTTTTTGATGACATTTTGTGATACAATTAATTATTGCTTACCCGTTCCCTTAATTAACTGACTGTTAATTAAAAGCTCTTTTATCAGAAAGTAAGCAAGTGATCCTCACTATTTACTACCAGTTAAAGAAATAAAATAGTTTAAATTATAAAACTTTATACTGATTAAATTGAAATTGATTTCTTCAATGTATTTTGAGTATTTTAGAGAGCGATCTGATCTTGGCTAAAAATCTCTTATAATTATGAATTTAGTATATATAATTAATAATTAAACTTTTATAGACATAATAAAAATTGCTTTAGGTTGTTTATAAGAAAAATGCACCCATTGTATCTTACAAAGCTGCAACTTACTACTATATGATAATTTTTTTAAAGAAAAACAGTTTCTTCCATTTCTCCCACTTGGAAGAAACCTATTTCTTCCACCTTGGAAGAAACTTGCCAACCCTGGCTCAATATATGGTTAGACTGCAATTTTCTTAGAACACCTGGAAAAGTCGGGGAATTTCATTCTCCTGTTTGAGTGGCAACCTTGAATAAGTAAAAGTATTAAGATGGTAATGAAGATGTAAATTTTGTTAATGGGTAAAGTGTGAAAATTTTTTCTTGATTCAAGTGATATTTGTTTAGTTTAAATTAGAATATAAACTTTTTCTTTTTTTCTTCTTCTTAAAAACTATGAGTGAACATTTATTTCTCTTAATACATTGCTTCAGTCCTTCAGTAATGATATAAATTTTCCTATTAAATCATCATTTTCCAAAATTACTTTATGTGCTCTATACCGTGGGTGAGTAAGATTTTATTTTCTTTATTTCATTACATTATTGTAGCTATAAAGTCAAAGACTCAAATTGAGTGGCTCATGCTACTGCATTTGTGATTGCTATAAAACTATTTCTTATTATGAAGACACTATGTTTAATAAAAATATTGGTAATAAATGCCTACATGAATTTTTTCTATGAGAATGAAATATTATTTATATTTTTATAATTTAAATAAAATGATTGATATAGTGTGGATATTGTGCATATATATACACACACCACACACATACACCAGGGTTGCTACACAAAAGAGGAAAAAAAAATTCCCTGAGTTTTCCATGTCCCTTTTAGATCGTGCAGCATTAGAATCCAACTTGTTTACAAGTCAATTGAACATACTTAGGGTACAATAATTTTATTAACTTATTATAGTTGAGGAAAAAACATAATTGATTCATTATAAAGCACTAAAAATTTTTAAAAAATTTGAAAATGAAAAAATTTTCATGAAATCAAAATTCCCTGAATTTTCCTGTTTTTGCAATAAATTTTGAAAATTGCCTGAGTTTTCCCTGTTTTTTAATAGATTTTCAAAATTCCCTGAGTTTTCCAGATATTCCCTGTTTTCCAGGTGCCGTAGCAACCCTGATACACATAATAAAACACAAATGTTGTACAAAAATGCATGAATAGTTTAAAAAAAAAAAATCATTAAAATCAAATAAATCTTGATTTGAATAAAAAGAAATCCGATTTACATTGAAAAAAAAAAAAACGATTTTTTGGGGAAAAAAAAAAAAAAAAATCAACCCTGATTAGCATGTTTATAGTTAATGATGTTCATCCTAACAAAACTTATATTTAAAAGCTGTACTTACATCTTTACGATAAAAATATTTCTTTTCATGGATGATAAGTGAAATTTTGCCATATTCTCAACATGTTAAGAAAATCATAAATTTCGAATAACTTCCGAAATTTTTTAATTAAAATGTTGCAAACGAATAGGGTTCTTGTCAGTGCCATAGATAATATTTTAAAACTGGTCCGACCTCTCTGCGATCATTTGTTTGTGAGTTATTGTGTACACAGGCTAACAAACTAACAGATACCTTACAGATGACCACCATAAGTATTTTGATATTTTCGGATTTTCCCACATCTGACAATGTGTAAAAAAGTAAAAAAAAAAAAGAAAATAAGACGTCAAAATTTTCACGATGACCTAAGTTCCGCATACCTATAGTATTGATCAGGGTTCATACTCAAATATGGGAAAAGAATTCCCTTGTTTTCCCTGAGTTCCCAGACTATTTTCAAGAAAATATATTAGTGACATATTACAAGAAATGCTTCTCTAGAGAGGAAAAAATACATCTACTTCCACTATATGATGTCATGTTACTGCCTATCATGCTAGAAATTCAGGTAGAAATCATTGTTTACAAGTGCATTTTTACACTCTTTAATCATTTGAATTTTGATATGAAGCTAAACAAAATATAACTTGAGAGAAAAAAAATATTTGTTTTTCCAGGTTTTATAATCGATTTTTCCCTGACTTTTAATGAAAATTTTTATTTTCAATGAGTTTTGCTTGATTTTTTTTTTTTTTTTTTTTTTTTTTTTTTGTAATAAAATGCAAATTCCCTGAGTATTCCAGGTTTTCCCTGATGAGTATGAAAACTAACTTGTTGGGAACTAACAAATAAAAATTTATTTTGAAATGTCAGCTTGTATTTGTTCTAGATAGAAGGATAGAGATTATTTGGTTATTATATAGGATTATTCTTAGAATTCAAATTAACAATTAAATATTGGAAGTGTATCATATGCATAATCAGTTTCCTGGTAGTTTCTATTTTTTGGCAAAATAAATAAAAATCTAATATAGTAAAATATTTCTTCATTTTCTTTCTGTATATGTTTTTCTTTAAATAACAGATAAGTTATTTATAATTTTCATTATTAAGTAACAGATGGGTTATTTATAAATTTTCACTGTGACAAACTAACTTTCTACTGACATAATAAATTATTTTAGTTAAAATTTTACATGAATGAAGTCACAAGGAACTCTTAGTAAAATAATAAAATGTTGATTCCAATATTTATCATTTGAATTTCAATTTGCACTTATCTAATAATCATTAAATATAATAAATTCAATATTTTCAGCTGAAAATAAATATATTACAAATAAATATTTAAACAATTTCAAGCAAAATGAAACAGAAACATTATGAAAATTAATACCTTTATTGTAGATATATGGAAAGGCACACACACTCCAAGTACAGGCAAAATGACTGTTTCATACTTTTTATCTAAAAACAAAACAGGCTTTATTGTCATTTATTTATTTATTTTTACAGTTAAAGCATTTATGCATAAAGAAAGACTATATTTTAACAGTAATTCAGAATATTCATTGTTAAATCTAAAATTCACAATGATTCATAATTTTAAAATAGAAGTAGCCAAAGCCTTTCTATGTGATCCTAAACACAAATTTTGGTGCAGCATTATAAAATTTTGTCCTTACTCTTTATTAATTTCTATCTTATAAATTTATCATTAGTTTGGATATTTTTTCTTTTTTTTTTTTTAAAACGGAGTTCTCATAAGAAGTAAAAACTAGGGGAGAAATTCTCATTCTTACTCAGAAACAGAGTAAGATTTCAAAAAAGTATGTAAGACCAGAAAAAAAAAAATTCTGGATTAATGTAAATTACTAATAATCACATTTAATTTCACAATTATGTGAATTTTTTTCGCTGCTTATCAGTGAAATAGGCAGCTCCACTGTAAATTGATGAAACTTACTTTTTTTTACACCTTCAATACAAGATTATTTTACCCAATTCCAGTTTTTCTGATGTTTTATTACAGAAATATGTATTTCTGCAACTGATCAGCAAAATATGTTATTTTCTTGCAAAGTTCTTTTAAAACTTTTTAAAATCATTTGACTTTTGCGAAGGTTCTGTTTAAATTTGCTGATTTTTGTGCTTATTATTTCAAGATTGTTGATTATGAATGACTTGTTTTCGGACAAAAAATTTTAATAAATTGCCTTCAGAAGAATGCATGAATTTCTCTCAATGTTAAAAGATTTATGTAAGAAAAAAAAAAAAAAAAAAAAATTGTTTTTTTAAGTAAACTAATACAAAAATTAAAATTATTGTGATTGAGCATAAAATGAGTAGTGATTGAAAAAAACTATTCAACACAAAGTTTTGAATAAGAAATAGATCTTGATGTAGTCCCCTCATTAAGGGGACATGTATCACAGTGTGTCATGGCTAACTAAATCCAAGGTTAACCTATGCAGAAATAAACTCAATTCACATAGGTGCTAAGTCTCCCGTTTTTAGAGGGAAACTTAATACTGGAAAATTTTTACAATTGTTTTTAGCTTATTTAATCGTTGAAAATATATGTGATATTTCTCTTTAAAATATTGGTGATAAATCGGATTAAAAAATTAAAAAGGTTGGCAGCTATGCATTAATATTCGTTACAAAACAAATATATTTTAAGTTTATTTTCACATTCAGAAAATACATGACCATATCAGTCCTTGTTTTCCAAAAATTGAATTTTTAAATTTTTATTTTGAAACTGTATAACAGAAATTTTGCATTTTACAACTTTAAAGTACTTTGAATGCGAAAACAACTTTTATGCGTTACATAATGAATAAAGTTTAGCTGACTTCGACACACTATGATGCATCCCCTTAATGCAATTACTTCCGCTTTAGGCCCTAAACTCCCCTTTTCAAAAAATAGTTTTATTCAGCTGCACACATACACAGAGCACAATTATTGTTTTTGTAATGAAATCACAGGAATTGTTATTTATTTCATGCTTCTAACGATATATGCATATTTTTAAAATAACTCACTCTTCTTTCCTTACAATAATCTGAATTAAAACTTTATTTAATTTCACATTGTTTATTTTTTTTCAACTTACAATGCTGCTACAGAAAGACAGTAAAAATTTGTATATACAAAAGCATACATGCACTTACCAACAAATAATTTTAATTTCTTTAACTCATCTTCTTTAGGAAGTTGCCCAACTGATTTATATGAAATATCAGATTTCCGAACTCTATAAAATAAAAAGAAAGCTAAATTTGCAGAACATCTATGAAATGTCAAATAACAACGTTACAAATATTTTAAGCCAAAATTCCCCCATTTATATTTAATTGTTTGACTTAAAGGCTTTTGCCAAAAGCTTTTTTGTAGCAACATTGCCATGTATAGTCATAATTTAGTAAAACTGCTATTAAAAATCTTAACTGCTTGGAAGAGCCTCGACCTTTACTGACTGAAACTTTTAATAAATATTTAGAGTTTGGTGTCTACACTTTGTAAGTATAAAAGTAAAGGTTTTAATAATATATATACAGTGAAAAACGTTTAACACGAAACTGAGGGGACTGAAATATTTTTTCGTGTTAAAAGAATTTTGTGTAAAAAGATTCGTAAAAAAAGTACAAAACTGGCCAATGTTTTCCATGTCGTCAATTATTATTTCCATTTCCTGTAAAAACTACTACTAACTTGTATCCATTAGGATAAAAATCAAGTACTAATATTATTGTTTTTGGAAGAAAAAAATCACATATGTTTTACTTCTTTTTTTTGCACCATATTGTTCAAAAACTGATCGAGATCATACATTATTTTATTCATCTCTGAATTTGAATGCGCATCTAAATAACATACTCATTATTTTCTTCATTTCTGAAGAAAACTATTCAGTTGTCAGATTCGTCATCGAAATTTACATAAGTGGAATTATTTTAATGATGAACGATGTCAAAAATCCTATTGTTGGTGCTATAAACACATGATCATTGACGGCAACATGTAGTAGGATAGTTACCAACATTTTAACTTATTCCATAACATTTTTAGCCCTGCCTACAATCCATACCACTTTATTTATAGACTATTTTCCTTGAATATATAATTATGATAGAATAAGTAAAAAATTATACTTTTAAGAAAAAAGTGGTATGGAAATAAAGACGGGTCTAAAAATGCTTCGGAATAACTTAAAATGTTGGCACCTCTGTTGTAGCAAACATACCTCTGAAGATCGAAAACGAATTTTTTTCATGTTAAAAGAAACAAAAATGCATTAAATAATATAGTATACTGTTCGGACCGCTGTATTATTTCGTGTTAACCGATTTTTCATGTTAAGAGTTTTCGTGTTAAACGTATTTCACTGTATATTCTTTTAAATTACTACCATTTGTTACTAAAACTAAATTTCATAACCAAAAAATATTCCTTTTAGCATTATTTCTTTTTTTAATGTTGAGTGTAGTAGAACAAGTTACGTATTAATATAAAATAATATTAAGCCTTTTAGATTAAATATACATATATGCCATATTTATATGGAGAATTTGCATCCATTATTATTTTATTTGTTTATTTTTCTACAATTATTTTTAATTAGCATCTTTGTTTTAGATTTACATCAGAAAAGTTTTAGAAATACGGTATCATACTTGCCAACCAATTTCAATAAAAAAAGGGAAGATTTTTGTCGAAAAACAAGAAGATTTCATAAAAAAAAGGAAGATTTTTTTTTTTTTTTTTTTTTACTTTTTTTTTTCTCTTTGATGTAATAAACAATACAGTTTTACAACTTTAATATTTAGAAGCAATCTATAAAAACGTTTTACTATAGATTGATTATACTAAATATAAAAAATCTTTAAATGAAGTTATTCCTCTTCAACATATAAATATCTACAAAACAGAATCTGTAAGAAATTTACTTAACAATAGACAAAAAACTTAGTTAGGTTAAAGTATAACTAATTTTTTAAATAAATAGAATAGGATTTTTGTGTATGTACATTAATCATACATATAAAACAAAGTAGCAGTTGCAGTAGTTAATTATCAGCTTCAAACGTGCATAAAACCAACTGAGTATTAATTTTCTTAAATTGATTTGGAAAAAATTTTCCTACCTGAAAAAATTATTCATTTTTTCCCCACGTTTACACATTTGGTACAAATATGACATATAAATATTTAATTTAATTTAGGAAAAATAAACAGATTCATTAAATTCAGCAATAAAGATCTAAAAATAATTACATACGTGAGAAATATTGAGCACTTATATTGCTTTATTGTTTCTAGAATTGATCATTGATCAGAATCTAGAATTGATCAGGGGGGGGGGGGGGGGAATACAAAAATAATTACAGAGTAAGAAATATTAAACTCTTTCAACTCTACTTCTAGAATCTAATGAAAGAAGTTTAAAATTAATATTATCATTTATGTTGCAGATGGACAAAGATAAGGAAACAAAGACTTCTGCAGAACATTTGATTGCTGATCACTAGTTGGAGATAAATGAAGGTTGGAGAGGGGGGGGGGGTGGAAATAATTACATCAGCAAGAAATATTTAACAATTCTATTTCTACAGACGTTCTAGAATCTCATAAAGCAAGTTTGAAATTAATATTGACATTTATGTTATGGATGGACAAAGATTGGGAATCAGGAGTTTTCGTAGAACATTTGGGTTTTCTTTTTAAAACTAACGATATCCGCGACTTTTTTAAAAACGGAAGATTTCATCATCTGTTCGGAAGACCGGAAGTCTTCCAGGAAAACCAGAAAAGTTGGCAAGTATGTCGTATATATATTCCAACAAAGATACACACATTTTGTAGAAAAGAAATTTATCTTGCTAGGTAAATCAACTTTGCAATATTTTGATCCTTAATTGAGTAAAGTAAAGAACTAAATAAATAGTTGAAAAGCTTTGAAATTTTTAAAAAATGTAAACTGGGACTGAAAAAATTATAGTAAATACATACTTAGCTTCTTGCTGAACACCAGTTTGTTCAGCCAATCTCGCTCTAGCTTCTTTATTTAGCTGCTCTGCTAACTCTTTTTGATGCAGTTTTCTTTTCTCTTCTGCTGATTGTTCAGTCTAAAAATACAGATTTACAAATTTTCTCAAATATTTTTCTAAAGAGCATAAAAATAAATTTTATAAAAAATTCATTTAAAAATTTCCTTAAAAATTTATTAAATTTTCAAATTTACTTGAAATTAAATAAGTAATAAAAATATAGATATTAAAATAAATTTTCATATCTGAAAATACAACTTGTGCCATATAACAGATTAACTACTAAAACAGTTGTTGTGTACACAGGCTTTGTGCATTGTCTGTGAATGAATGATAAGTCTTGGCGAGGCTTAAAATTTCTTTCAGACTATTACGGAAGGTTACAAGTCTGTCAACTGAGTATCAGCTTCAGATACAAAAGAAAATACAGCTTAAATACAGGGATGCTACTCAAAATTAAAAAAAAAAAAAGGAAATCACGCGTAAATTAAAAATATCCAATATTTTTCAGATATTTAAATGCAAATTTTGTAAATTATTATACATAAAATAATTGATATATAACATACAATTTAAATACAATAAATTGAAAAATAGTTACTTTGTAACAAAAGTTATATTTTAAGCAATATAAAAGAATGGTGTTTCATCACAAGTAAAAAAAATACACCATAGTTTATATTTATGTCTATCCAAAGTCTGTATATACGGTAATCAATATTAATATAACATAATTTAAAACAAAATAATTACACATATAAGGGAATACTTCTAAGTCTTTGTAATTTCTAGAATATAATAAAAAAACAAAAAGCTTTATCAGGAGCATTGACATTTATGTTATGGATGACGAAAGATTGAGCAGTATTGTGATCGCTAATTTTAATAATTTTAAGTGGGGGAGGGGGGGGGGGGGTAAAAGGCAAAACTGGGAAAATTCATTAGTGGCCAGTGGCCGGTACTGTCAGTTTCATTAGTAGCCACTTTTTTAAGTTAGTGGCCACTTTTCACATTATAAGACTATTTCTTTCAGACTGCAAAAAGCATTTTCACCATTTTGTGGTATAATTACCACAAGAAAAATATGAAAATAAGAAATACATATAATAAAATTAACACAGGGACACTGAAATTGTAATTACGCTCTTTTTAAAAATCCTAAATTGCACATCCTAAATTGAAATCTGCTTAGGGCTGTAATAATACCAGCAAAAGTTTTTATATTTCAGATAATTTAGTAGTACTTTTTTTTCAATTTATTTAAGTGAAATAAACTGTTATCATTCACAGTTCACATTGCTATTTTCTAAGTAAATGAATGATTCATCATCATCACAACCTTTTACATGGTTATGTGTAAATACAGTTAGTAGTTGTATTATTTTTTTCTTATTTCTAAAGACACACTTTTTTAAATGGTTTTATTTCAATAGAGTTAAAATATTTCCTCCTAAAAAGTATAGATATGGAAACTTAGCTGCTTCATTAAAAATAATTTACTTAGCTGCCAAATTTGTAGCTTTAAAAATAGGGAGATTTCCACTTTAAAATGGGAAGGAAAAAGGAAGATTTCTACAAAAATTTTTGAAAAATACACATTTAAATCAAACCAAATTTTGATACACACATTTGTCAAATATCTTAAATGTGTAAAATATACACTAAATACTATGGAGATAATAATGGAAAAAGACTGTGCTTTGCAGGACATTTGATCATTAACTGCTGGTTGAACTGGAGCGCACATGTGTGTGTGTGTGAGGGGGATACATCCATATACTTTTTTATAGGTTCTAGAATCTAATCAAGAAAGTTTAAAATGAATATTTACATTTAGATTTATGTTATGGATGGAGAAAGATTGTAAATCACAAGGTTTCAGTGGAGCATGTGATTGCCAATCATTGGAGGGGGGGGGGGGGGGGATTACAAGAATTATGAGTAAGAGACATTAAACAATTCTACTTCTTTACAGATTCTAGAATCTAATAAAGTAAGTTTAAAATAGATATTTATATTTTTGCAGCAAATGGAAAATGGTTAGAAATTATAAAGCTTTCTATAATCTGTGTGATCACAGATCGTTAGGGGGAGGGAAAGGGGGGGGGGGAGTCCAAAAAAATTAAATGAGTGAGATATATTAAACAATTCTACTTCTTTATAGGTTGTAGAATATAATAAAGCAAGTTTAAAATGAACATTGACATTTATGCCATGGATGGAAAAAGATTGGAAATCACAAAGCTTAGATTCCCTATTGTCGCTCGATTTTTAGAATCTTTTAATGATCACAAAAAGTGGCGACTTTACTGGCGATCGATGCATAATTTTTAATCGCCATCTTTTTTTATTTAGTCGCCACGTGGCCGGTGGCGACCGTTAATTTTGCCCTTTAAGGGGGGGGACAATAAAACTATGTACATGAGAAATATAAAGCAATCTTACCTTTCAAAGTTCTAGACTCTGATAAAGCAAGTTTAATATGCATATTGATATTTATGTTATGAGTGAAGAAAGATCGGAAATTGCATGACTTTGATGGCCTATCTGATCTTCGATTGTTCGTTTAAAGGGTGGGGGACGGAAAAAATTTATAAAAAGCAGAAATCTGCTGTTCAGCGGAAAAGTGGCATCCCTGTAAATAATAACTGACAACATAATCATTAATAACAGCATAAACTGTATCATAAGCATAACACACAGTATAAGCTGCATTCTATAACAGAACTTCTAGACGTACAAAGCACTTAATTTCAACTGAACTGACTGCGGATGACTGAAGTGCGATCCAATATATAGCCTCATACATTTCAGAAGTTTACGAGTATTTGTGAAATGTTTGATTTAGAGCTTTGATAATTGGTAATACAAATTTGTCGCCATTGTCAAAGAAGTCATCAAGGGGTGATAAACTAAACAACATGGTGTAAAATTTGTCACAGAGGTCATTTTTGCTCCAATAAAACTATTTAATGTGTTTTCTAAGGAAAAGAGCTATTTTAATGCTGTAACAAGTTAGTAATGTGGAAAATTAACATTTTATAAAATGTCTATGCCTCTATACATGGTCGTCATCTGCTGTGTCAATGAAACTCCAAAAAATGCCAAGAGGAAATCCCTCAACTGGGATTTTCCAATTTTTACATACAAACAATAATAATAAACCATCAGATATAATTATATCAGTTATGTATATTATTTAATAAATATTATCCACTTACTCTTAATTTAGAATCTAAAATAGCAGTACGACGTCCTCTAACTAAAGTATCTTCTTGTAAAGCTGGCTCAGGTTCTTCTTCCTCCTCTTCTTCATCATCATCCTTAAAAATAATAAAGATTATTTCTATGTAAGAAGCAATATTATTATAACATTTTTAGTTTTTGATGTAATAGTGAAACTTTTTTTTTTTTTTAAAGAAATAGAAGCTGCTTAATTTCTGCAAACGAGTTAGAGATAATTGTTTTATGTGACTAGCATATTGTGGGTATCACATATTATTTCTCTTATATCATTATAAAACATTTTCAAATACGGTAATTACTACATAAAAATTATATTCACTTCTCTTTAACCAATACTATAATGCTCACTTCTTTTGCACTGAAACTGATTTTTTTTTTTTTTTTTTTTCTATCTCATGTACAAATCATGTTTAAATTTTCAATATTTTCCCCCATTGTTTTAATTGATTCTTAAACTTTAGTTTCTTCTCTGTTCAGTAAGAAGCAGCATTACTCTGAAATTTAACAAATAATGTTACAGATGAAGTCAAATGTAAAAGCCACTTCAAATTTTTAGTAGATGTACTTCCTGTTTTAACTGATGCACTAGTGCTTAGTTTTTTACATGATGAAGGGTCATGCTATTATTTTGACCTATCAAACTGTTATTTATTATTATTATTATTTTTTTTTTGTGTGTGTGTGTGTGTGTCTGTGGAAGTGGGGGGCAATTTATAGTGTTTAGTTATAAAATTATTTATTTACTGAATTATTTGAATTTAATAAAGTTAAACTAAAAATTTCTTGAATTTTTTTTTTTTTTTTTTTTTAATAGCCATACAATCTCTCTAGCAATTTTCAAAAGAAAATATGGAGTGAACATTAGAGTTAACCCTTTGAGTGCTGAATACTCGCGGCCTATGCGGTCCATACAGATTGCGTGCGGTCGACGCTGACAATTTCATGCAAGTAGCATTCATGTAAGTAATATTTTGTTGAAAATAAATGAGAATCAAGTTGTCTCATTCTTACCGCGGACGCGCTTTATGCGAGTGTTGCATAGTACACTGATCATTTTTGCCGGGCGTGTATTTGCGTCCATAGTCCATACTGATAACATCCGCTAAGTGCGTATTTGCGTCCATAGGCTATATTAATGACTTTCTCTGGATGCATATGTGCGTCCATAGCACTCAAAGGGTTAACAGAACATGAGAAACAGATAAAAGTACAATTTTTTATTAAAATCACACATCAACTGTGGAAGAAAATCATATTTATTGAAATTTTATTTTTTCCCGGCTGAGTGAAAATAATGCCTGGACCGGGAGTCAAATCCCGGATCTTTGACTTACAAGGTCAAGGCTCTACCAATTGAGCTATCCAGGCCGACAACCCGGTCAGCATTACTCACTCAGACAACCTTTAGGCAGAAACATCTCTGGTCTATCATGTAGATAGCTCAACAGAGATAAGCCGCAGGAAATGGAAAACACCATTAGATAATGGAAGAAAGAAATACAATTTTTATTAAAATCACAGAATCAACTGTGGAAGAAAATCATATTTATTGAAATTTTATTTTACCGACTAGCGTGTTCTTTAATTTTTTAAAACTATAATATTATTATTATATACTTTAATAAATAAGACGAAAAATTGAAATTCTAAACTTAGATGCATAAGAAATTAAGTTTAATTAATATATACCTTTAATACAATGGCTATATTCTTTAATTTTTTCTTGTTATTTGTTAAAATAGTTGCTGGCTGACCCTGAAAGGAAAAATATTTTTTGTAAAATTTATTTCACTTAAAATACAATACAATAAAAAAAGAAAGAAAAAAAAAGGAACACCTACTTCATTCACTAAGACTGTATCACCGATATATAGTACATAGTTCTCAACTTTGTCATCAGCTCCTTTTTTCTGAAGGCCAGAAAATCCAATATTTATGGTGAATACCATTCCTAAGAAAATATATTAGCTGTTTGAATTAATTATACTACAAAACTATTTAACTTTTATTATTATTAATGGTAATGTTAAAATACTAAACAATTATACTACAGTAAAATATATGATTAGCAATCCTCAAGTATAAAAATATTGTAAAAAATTTTCACATAATAAAATTACTGGCACTTTCATTTTTTTCATTAGAGGGTGATTGCCAATCTAAAGGGTAGAAACGAAGACTAATTTGAAAATATATAAATTTTACCAAAAAAATTAAAAAAAATTCCCTAATTCCTTTTGACAACTATGAATCTAATTTACTTGATGAGCTATCTCGTTAGCTGTTTTTTGGTTGGTAATTAATTAATTTGAAAATTAATGTTTAAACGGAGTGGACATCACTGACTACGGAGTGGACTCTTATAAATATTCGAACCTGAAAGTTATTTTGCAGCTGTATTTTTTCATCCATATTGTTTTACTTGTGTTTTAGAAAATAATCAACAAATATTTTTACTTTAATTCTTTTGAAAAATGAAAAAACAGGAAAATAATTGTTAGTTCGGCATATTCTTTCTTTTCTTTTTTTTTGTTTATGTGATTGATCTATATTGAAGATACTTGTATTTCTTTGCTATTTTTCCTGTTAAAACTTGGAAGATTCTTTGATTTTGCGCCTTAAAAACTTTCTTTTATTGGCTCTTTTATAACCTCGCCAAAAATACATTTTTCAATTACTTTTGAATTTGCTTTTGTGATAATTTGTTTTCACTTTTCTCTTGGGTATTTCAGAATCAGTAGTATTGTTTTTTCAAGCTTCCTAACCATTTTTTTGTTTTCTTCACGAAGCCTTTCACTGTTCTTTTTCGACCTTTCTAATCTGCTAGATGATGATACAGATGGTCTTGTTGTCAGAAATGGATTAATTTGTGGTAGTGTGATGTTTATGGCTGCTGAACGAGGTGTCTCAGGAGGTGCATCATCTCTGAGATGTTCTTTAAAGATTATGCTGTTTCTTCAATCTCTCCCTTTGATTTCTGTTTTGGTTCTTCCATTTTTTCCTAACACTTCTTTTCATTCGTTCAGACATTTCAACTACAGTATTCTTCCTTCTGTAATAAATTTATCTTTCTTTAGCTTTTCTTTCTTCATGTCTTGCGGGATCATTTCTTATGCTCCTATTATACACAAAGATGTTTCACGCGACTTTCATTTCATCCAATTTTTTGAAAGCTGTAAACCGAAAGAAGGTTACCATAGTTGAATCAAAAATTGTTCAAAAAATTGGTTTATCCGGTGTACAGTACATGTCAAGGCACACCTATTTATTGCTGTTTTAACAGGGACGACATGGGAGAGCGAAGAAATTTTAGTTTCGCTGTAAAACAAAAATATTTTTATTTTTTTTCTTCTGAAACTAAATTTAATTATATTTTTTCAATTAATTTTTTTCTAAAGAGTTATGTCACTTTTTCTACATTTTACCTTTAAAACTAAAAAAAAAAAAAAAAAAAAAGGAATATAGTATACATCATATCTTTTGCATTACTCTGTAAACAACACTCATAAAACTGTTCTTAAATTTATATTATACGAATTCTGTTCTTACATTTAAACCATGAAGAGAAATGCTTAACAATTCAGTAAAAAATAGCAAATACTGTTTTAAAGAAGTTGAAATGACATTTTTAGAAAATCACGAATAAAAATATAAAAGTTAGGGGGGAAAATATATTTTCATTTGCAGATTAAGCAATCAGTAGGCTAACAAAAAAAAGGGGGGATAACATTTATTTATCAAATATATTTATAAATTTTTTTTCAAGTGTATCTTTTTTTAGATTAATTTTGAAAGATTAATTTTAAGATTAATTTTTCCACTCCGTGAAAAGAAGTGTCCACTCCGTGATCAAATGATGTCTACGGAGCGGAAGTCCACGGAGTAGACAGAATGTCTGATTTTTAATTTTAAGGAACAAAGCAACAATGTCAGGATCAATTTAACTTTAGTGTCGAATTAAGTCTTATAATCATTAATTGAAATAATAATTAGATAATAAATAATCCTTATAATTACCTGTATACTTCTGACCACGGAGTGGACAGATGAGATAGCCAAATATAGGTATCACAGATGAAATCTATTTTAACAGAACGAAATAAAGCATTGAGTTCAGCACATGTAGGTGAAAACAAAGATGGCTACCCCCTCTTTCTTCTCAGTTACACACTGGTGACAGGCAGTGCCATCTACTGAACTTTATGGGAAATTAAATAGTTGTCCACGGAGTGGATGCATTTCATTAGGGACATTTGTTATAAATTAATTAAAAAAACAAGATTCTTTTTATAACGCTAAAATTTGATAAATATATTTTTAAGGATAACTATGTTCTGCTTAAATCAAAATGTAATTAAAAAACATAAATACTAAGCTTGAAAATAATGCTATATTCTGCAGACTTTCTTTGGGGACAGTCCACGGAGTGGATATTCCAGGTTTTATCGATAGATTTCTAAGAAAAATAAATAACATTAAAAACTTTTATAATAATATTGAACTAGAGAAAATCGTAAGAAATAGCCTAGCTGTAAATTTTTTTCTGATTGAAAATATTTTATATTTTTGAGGGCTAAGGGACGTGGTTTCTACTCCTTGTGTTGGCAATGACCCTAGAGTATAATTTATTGACTTGTTAATTCTATCATAGACAGGATTCATACTTAAATATGGGGAAAAAATTCCCTGAGTTTTCCAGACAATTTTCAAGAAAATATTAGCAACATATAACAATAAACGCTCCTATAGAGAGGAGAAAATACATCTACTTCCACTGTAATGATGTTATATTACTGCCGATCATGATAGAAATTCAAGTAGAAATCATTGTTTACATGAGTATTTTCACGATACTTAATCATTTGAATTTTGATATGAAGCTAAACAAGAAAAATATAATTTGACAGAAAAGAAATATTTTATTTTTCCAGGTTTTATAATTGATTTTCCCTGACTTTTAATGAAATTTTTTATTTCCCCTGATTTTTTTTAACAAAATCCAAATTCCCTGAGTATTCTAGGTTATCATGAGTAGTATGAACCCTAACAGAGTGAAATAGGAAATCTAACTAAAAAAAAATATATATATATATATATATCATTAAAAGTAATTTATTGACTCAATGTTTTACAATATATATATTTTTTAATAAACAAAAACCTAAGAAAACACACGACCCTTCATCAGGCGAACAAAGTAAGCACGAGTGCTGCAGTCAAAGCGGTGCGTTGCCGCTTTGACTGCAGCACTCGTGCTTACTTTGTTCGCCTGATGAAGGGTCGTGTGTTCTTTCGACCCAAAACAATTGTTGCGAGTTTATTGCATTTTATGGTGTTTATTCAAAGTTTGTAAGTAATAATTTTTACAACGCCAGTTTTGTGATGCTTCTTTATTAAAAACCTAAGTTATTTTTATCATATGAAAGCACTTCTTTTTAAGATTAAATAAGGCTAACTTTTATATCCTTTCATAAGTACAGACAAAAAAGAAAAAATTAACATCTAGTTATTAATGCAGTAGTTAATTTTTTTTTAGGGAGTTGTCTACATATTAAAAGTTACCACAACTTCTTTATTTATTTATTTATTTTTTTTTCAACACTCATTTTTGACTCTTTATTCGAATTCATGAAAACAAGACAGTTTGGAAAAGGTATAGTTTACATACTTTAAAATTAATTCTTGATAGTTACAAATGAAATTGTATAAGGGATTCCCCTCTACATTAAAACAATAATAATAATAAAATAAATGAAAATAAGATCTCACACAGAAAAGTGTTATACCCATATATATAATAACTAGAAAAGAACTATGAAAATTTTAAATGCAAAATAAATTAATGCTAATTACGAAAAAATATGTGCATCTACATTTGAATAAGCATTTTTAATCATGTGTATGCAAAGTTATAAATAACACAAATGATAACAAGTGATGGACTCTCTCTTAACAGCAATAAGATATGAAATATCACTGTAATTCAAAAAATACTGATAGGAATGAGCTGCAAATTTGGGAAACCCATATTTCTTATGATTGTTATTCTATCTGTGCAAAAATTATTATTACTGCATTTATTAATAACTTTCATAATTGAAAAGTTTTTTAATCAAAAATATGTATGGAATATATTTGGGGCACTTCATTCTAATGCATAAAAAAAGTGAAATTTGAATATAATAGGAAGATATGAATTAATTTTTGTCATATTCATTTAACATTAGCATCCACGCATTTTGACAGCTTATAACTTTATGAAGAAGTGAGAAAAATATATACCCTTTTTTCGGGCTGATTTGGTCCAAATAATAAAAAAGTAAAAAATGGGGTTTCCATCGAAAAAACATTTTCAGGCAATATTTACAATTTTCGCTCACTTCCCCCCCCCCCAACTAATTTCAAATTCCCTGACTCTTCCAAAGTTCTCCCTGACCCATGAGAACCCTGAGTAACATATAAGAAATATTAAGTTCAATAATGATTGGATTGCGATGATAAATCTTATGTATGTACTATGCATTTACACTATTGATAAAGCATAACTAATTTTACCTTTTTTTGCAACTGCAGTATTTTTAGCAGTGATTGAAAGGGTACTTTCTCTGAATTCAACTCCAGTAGCAAAACTATAATACAAAGGTATCAAAGCATAAATATATAAATAACTAAGATTCATGAATTTGCATATTAAATTTAATACAAAATTGAACCTTACTAAAGAGAAATAAAATATTTTATGAACATAGTTCTTAAAATATAAATGAAATGTTTTTAATACTTTACAGAAGGAAGGGGGAAAAATAGATTGTATGCTTAATTTTAAGTCAATCCAAATACTTAACAAATCCATGCTATATTTATTTAATCTTTTATTGAAAACAAAAGATAGAATTATTCTACATATATAAATCGCTAAATTTTAATAATTATAAATGCTAACAATTTTCGATTAAGGGAATTTTTGTCTTATGTTTTGATAAATTCTATCTGACCAATAGCATAACTAAAGTAGCCATCAGAGATGAGTTTTAGTAAAAAGCCAAATTACAATACTTTCCTTACACAGTATGCTCAGAAAAAAAAAAAAAAAAAAAACTGAAATTTATATACATGAAACACATTTTAAGTAACATTTAAACATTTCATAGAATAAAACAATTAGATATAAATCACCTTTTGTTTTTACAATTTTTTGTTTTCTAGGTTTGTATTTTTTTTATTTTTTATTTATTATAATTGTTGTTTTAATATTGTCTTAATTCTTCCAACAAGTTTAAGATTGTATGTTGGAATATTTGACCTCTCCTTTAGATGTTTCAATTTTTTAAGAAGCATGGTTCTACCTTATATAGTTAAGAAAAAAAAAAAAAAAAAAAAATCTTGATTCTAGCCTAATCTTTGTTTGGCTTTATAGTATTTTAAATTTATTATAGAAAAACAAACAGAATAACGTGAAGAGAAATGCTATAAATATAAATAAAACTATTGTGTATGATGATCAATATACATTCATACATTAGTAACAAGCAAAAGTAAAAAATATTAAAAAATAAGATTTTTTTTTTCCTGTTAATAACTGAATTTTGATATTAAGTGTCTGTATTTTATATGTTAAACATGATCTTAAGAATCTAAAATTGTCCTCAAGAATTAAAAAAGTGACCTGTTTAAACCTGGGAATTCTCTGAATAATAAAAAGAAGAAAACTTGTACAGAAAAAAATTGTGTGTTTGTTATTTTCATAAACAATACAAAAATCTGGAAAATGATGTAATACATACCCTAAATTTTTCGTCATCTTTGGAACTAAGTCCTTATGTGACTTTTCTACAAAGGCAACAGCATCACTGTAAACATCACACAGTTTTACTCCATGTTGCAGTTTATTTAAGACTTCTTCATGGAGAGACAGTAGAAGGTTATAAAACTCCTCTTGTTCTTTTGAAGGATTTATTAACAATGTGCGTACAATATTTGAACAATAAGACTTGTAACGAATTCCCATAGCAATAGTTATACAATCAAAACTTAAATTGTTTTTGTCACTGGGAAAAGAAAAAGAGAGAGAGAGAGAGAGAGAGAATATTGTTTAATTATTATAAAACACAAATACAATAAATCTATAAATCAATTGAGAAAATTTGTCTTAAAAATAAATAAATAAAATGCTATAATATATAGGGGTGACTGTGAATCAAAGGTAAAAACCCTGATTATTTTTTTTTTTGCGATTTTGGAAGGTCCCCCCCCCCCCCCACACACACACACACCTACCTGAAAATTAAATTTTATTAGCATTTAATATTACCTTTATTTTTAAGGTTTAAAATTTCAGCTACATCACTAAGGTTGACAGATTTATTTATTTAAGTTTCACTAGTTTTTTTGCTGTTGTTGTTTTTTCTTCAATACTGACACTTTTAATTTTTTACCAAACTAAATTCTTTTTTACACTGATTTTCAGAAAAACATGAGATTTTTCAAATTATTCAAAAGTAAAATAAAATTACATCTAAAAATTCATTAAGTTCTGCTTGTTTACTTAAAATATTAGTGCCATCTCCACTGAAATTAAATTTTACTTTTGTATTATATGCATACACACTATGTTTAGTTATGTAGCAAAATGCATGGGGGGAAAAAGGTAAAACTTTTAAAGTAAACTAAAAAATCTCAGGAGTATTAATAAATTGTTGAAAGTGTGGTATGTAAAAGAAAATGGAAGAAATCCTCATGGGAACAATTTATAAGTTTGATAAACGTACAATTTATGGGGAAAACCTACAATCTGGTAACTCTAAAAAATTCATAAAATGGATAATATTCCAAAAATCACTGAAAAGTGAAACAAAACAAAAAGAAGCATATAAGGGATTTTAGTTCAGGTTGTGGTGCCTTCCTAAGACTGTCATAGTGCAAATTCTGTCTTATGATGTAAACAAAATGCAACTCGTACATCAATGTTTCACTTTCTAATGAACAAATCAGATATTCTATCCAACAAAATGCAACTGGTTATGTGTTTAATAACAGCATAACTAACTCCTTGTCTCCAACTAGTAGCTGGTTTGTTTATCCTCTATGGGACTTGCATTTGAAGCATTGCAGTATCAAGTTATGATCATTCATAAATAGGTCCATTTACTAACTTTTAATTAATAATAATAATAATAAAACTTATTTTTGGCTTCATTCTAAAGTAACTTTTGCAGAGGCCTTGTAGCATCATCAGTGGTCTCCATTGTGGTTGGTGTTTCTTCACTAAAATGATGTTGTCTGGTTCTTCTTGAATAACATTCCTTTAGCAAAGAAACATTGACCACAAAGGTAACCACTGATGATGCCATGGGCCCCCTGTCAAAAGTTACTTTGGAATGAAGCCTAAAGCTTTTTTTTATTATTATTATTATTATTAATTCAAAATTATAAAGTAGGTTTCATTTTAATCTTAAACTGAAGTCCATTTACAATCAAATGTAAGATTTAAGATCAATCACAAAGTAGAGGCACAGCAATTCTGGTCTTAATTTTTTTAAATATACACTACACAGAAGATATTATTTCAGTAACTGATTTTGCAAACACAGAAAATCATTAAACAGATAAAATGAAAAATTCAATATTAACTTATTGAAATATTGTATTATTTAAACTTAATTTAAGAACACTATCTACACTCACCTAGAAACACTGAATTTTAAATTATAATTTCCACCAGATTGAATGATGCACGGATAACACATAGTGACATCAGCAATATCAACTCCTTGTACATACTTCTTATTATTGATGGCTTGCTCTATGTTTTCAGATAATTTTAAATGCTTGACTTTCTATAAGTATGAAAGAATAAAAAAAATTAAGATTTCATTCAAATATATCCTTTTTTAAATTATAATTCAGAAATATAAATTAATAATTTTTGTTTCATTGTTAGTTTTAACTTTTAAATCATTAATCTTTCACCTTAAAAAAAAAAAAAAAAAAAAAACTGACGTCAATTTTCTCCTTAACTCTTCATTTATAAAATAACAAATAAAGAACAGGGTGAAAAAAATCACAAGATTAAATTACTATACCTGAAATTTATATTAAGTGCCTAATAAACTAGAGATGTAATGAGTATTTAGCCCTTTTACAGAATATTTGGTCTGGCCGATTACATTGCACTGCAAAAAAAAAAATTTTTCGAGCCCTGATACCATTCCTGCTGACTTTCTGAATCCGAATATGACCACCATTTTGCCCAATCACGCACTATTTTCTAGAGATGCCCCCTCAACCCCTCACTCAATTTTTATCACTGTTCAGTAATTTCATGGTCATTAATTTAATTTGGAGAATGGAAAAGAATTATTTTAACAATTAAAAACAGAAAAAATATAATAAATGCAATTTATAATTTCAATAGCAAATCCTCCCCTCCCCTAAATTTCTTCATTGCTGCAAATGTTCACGTTTTAGAATTTTTCACTTCTGTAGCCCTTCATAAAATATTCAACAATTAAAATAACCTTTTCCTCCCCTATAAATCAAATTTATAGCCATAAAATTACCGAAAAGGGATAAAAATGGGGGGGGGGGTCCTCCTAAAAAATGGTCATCATATTTCGATTCAGGAGGTCATTTTACATAAGAATTTGCAAAAATGGTGTTGACGCCGATTTTCATGCAGAGCATTGTTGTTAGATATTTGGTTGAATAAATTTATGATAAAAAATAAATAAATAAATAAATAATAAACTTTGACTTTAAATATAATATTTAACGGAAATATATTGCAGTGTTAATCACTGAACATCAACACTAGTGCTATTTCAGCTTTAAGCTCAGCATGAAAACAGTGAACGGAAATGGCTATTTCCCCAAGTGTAGCTATTGTTATTTTAAGAGTTTAAAATAAAATAAATAACTTTAATTAGATTTAGCAGTCAAATAAAATTGATATTTTAGCCTTTAAAAAAAAAAAAAAAATTCTAGTACTGTAATTTAAATAAATACCTGAAATCGGGTAAATTACCTAAATACCTACAATCGCCCCTTGATTATGAATTTTTTCTTAAAGTATATATAATACAGATATACAAATACTCTTACTTTATCAGCATCAATGATTTCCATTATTTGATCCTTTAAATATTTTGCATACACATCAACAGTAAGTTGGGAAGCCTTTTTCAATAGAGCAACTTCAGAATCATCTTTAGGTGCCATAAGATAAGCAACAGTAGCACTTACATCCACCTATAAAAATGAAAGATTTTCTTTTTCTTTATGAATTTACACTCATTCAGAATATTAAGAAAGTGCTAATCAAATGTATCAAACAATTTTTTCATGAGTGTTTGTGAATATTTGGAACATAATCTATGTAAATAAAGCAAAGAATTTGTCGGCGGAACATTCGTATTTTTGATTGGTCTAGACTTAACTACATTGGTGATGAAAGTCGGCCATTATTTTTAGTAAAAACTGATGACTTTTTAAAAAAAATACTGCACAGATGTTATACTTTTTTAAAAGAGCTCTAAAAGCTGTTCATTTTTTGTGAGGTCACTGTATACATCAAGTTATTCAATTTGAAGATATTATATTGCAAAGTTTCATAATGCAATATCATTCAATTGTTTTTGATGAAGGTCGGCCATTCTTTTTTTTTTTTTTTTTTTTTTTTTTTCAAGTTAAAATTGATGAATTTTTTTTTAAAAGACACTACATAGATGTTATACTTTCTTAAAAGAGCTCTAAAAACTGTTCATTTTTTGTGAGGACACTATACACATCAAGTAATTAGATTTAAAGATAGTATGTTTAGAGATGGGAATAGGAGCGGACTGGGTCTTCTGGAAAGGCGCATACCTTGGATTTTTGGAGGGCACAAGTCGCTATTAGTTAGTGTTACATATAGTAACAATATCTTTATTTTAATACTTCTTGTTAACTTAAATCTATAAATATAAACTTTATTTCTTATGTAAAATAACCTTTTAAAACTCACCTTAATCAATTTAATTATTTAAATAAATCTTTAATAGAAGTTCAGTATCATCGCATAATATCCTCGTTTGTTTACTTTTTAAAGTTGATCACGCTTCTTAGAGCTATAACTTTAGCCTGGAATGCTTAGTTGATCACCCTTCTTAGAGCTATACTTTAGCCTGGAATGCTTAGTTGTTGGAAGTTTCGGTAGATGGCGGACTCGTTCCGGTGTTCCTTCTTTCATCTCTCGCCACATACGATTATTGAATCCCGGATGTAGGCATTGTCTTTGCCGGTCATATGTCCTTGCTGTTTTCATATAAATATCACTTATTATAGATGTACCTTCGCTCTCTTTTACTTTTGTGTTACGTTAGCTTTTACAAGATGTAGATTGTCTTTAAATGTCATCATTATTTTTAAATGTATTTAGCTAAGATGACATAATACGATTTTACTCTGTCGATGTTTACTTTATTTTTTTTTTGTAAGTTAAAAGTTTGGTAAGGCCTTCCTCAGTGGTATGTTTTTCCTTTTGGTTTTTCTGTGCCATAATAAAATATTTTAACTTTTGAATAAAACACTTGAGCTGGGTTTGTTATGTCATAATATAATATATTGTTCACTTTTATTAACTTTATTACTGTTACTGTTAAAGTTATATTTTGTTTAAAGTTTTTAATAAAACTGAGATTATAACGTAAATTTATCTTGTTTTTCAATCGTATCATACACTTCATTTTTCATCCAAGTCAAATTCAAATCACACATTCCACTGTAACATTATTAGATGGAAAATTGTTTTCCCAAAATACCTCTGCTAACTTCAGATATCCAGTAAGGTGGATACCAACTAGTTTTTGGTTGTAGCACTATTTAATAATCATCTGAATACAATCCTAAATCTTCTATTTGTAAAAATTATAACTTTTTATATTTTATATATTTATTGATACTGGACACTCTAATACTATGTGTTTTACAAGACTCTTGACTGCAAAAGCTGCAAATTTGTTTTTTATATTTCTTAAGCCTTTTAAACTTAATGTATGTGGATTCCATAAAACCGTATTAACCGACGAGAGGGCCCATGCCCTCAATCCCAAAGATGGCAACACTCTTGAACAGGGGTCTGTCCAGGCTTTTCGAACAGGGTCCTGTTTTTGTGAAATTGTGAAAAACTCTACACATATTTTTGTGAATTTAAATTTTGTGTGAAAATAAAGTTTTTCCGAACTTTTCGGCTAGGGCCCTCTTTTTGTGAAATTGTGAAAAATTATATTAAAGTTTCATTTTAGACAATGACAGTTCATTTTTATAGAACTAAACTTAAATATATGCATAGAAGCCCTTAATAAATTAGAAATTGAATATCAGCTTTTCGGGAGAAATACAGCAAAACATCTGATTTTTCATAGGCAGCCTGTTCGAATCATGGAAGATTAGTTTTAAAAATGAAATAGCTTTATCAAAGGTCTATTTCTTAGGATAAAAAATTTTTGAAGGGTCATGTTTTAGGATAAATAATTTTGTGATGAAGAGTCCTGTTTTATGAAAAAGAATTTTGTGAAGGGTCCTGTTTTAGGATAAATAATTTTGTGAAGGGTCCTGTTTTAGGATAAATAATTTTGTGAAGGGTCCTGTTTTAGGATAAATAATTTTGTGAAGGGTCCTTTAACGGACCCAGATTTGCCTCTGGACAGACCCCTGTTGAAAGTATGTGGGTGGCATTTTTAGATGAGGAATACGAAAGGGCGCCAAACGTTGGGTCCCCCCCCCCCAAATCAAATTTTCACGCTACACCCCTGATCATAACTTTTGAAGTCAGCGCAAAATTAAACAAAAATTGATACATTTTATTCAATACATAAATTCAAAATATACATCTATCTCACTTTGACACTTTTAAAACACAACAGAAAACTACTGAGATGCAAATGAAACAATTAAGATTTCACAAGCAGCAAAAGTTTGCAAAGAAAACTAATAACTTCGTAGAAACATAAATCTTGAATTGTAAAGCATGTTCTCTGCTCTAAATGAATGTTACTACTAGTAGATTAATTGTGTACAAGGGACTGTTTTAAAAGTTCTACAGGGTTCATACTCAAATATAGGTGAAAAAATTCAGACAATTTTCAAGAAAATATTAGTGATATATTACAAGTAACACTCCTCTAAAGAAGAGAAAATACTTCTACATTCATTGTATGATGTCATTTTACTGCCGATCATGAGAGAAATTTACATAGAAATTATTGCTCACATGTGTATTTTTACAATACTTAAATCATCTGAATCTCGATATGAAGCTAAACAAGAAAAATATATTATGAGAGAAAGAAAATATATTTTCTAGGTTTTATAATCAATTTTCCTGAATTTTAATGAAAATTTTCATTTTCCCTGATCTTTTTAAACAAAATTCCCATTCTCTGAGTATTTCAAGTTTTCCTTAATGAGTTAAGAACCCTATGTGTTCCAATTTAAAATACAGTAATAAAACGAGACTTAGATAATAGTGTCCTTCTGTTACCATACATTAAATTTCAATTTTTAAAGAAGTTACAAACTGAAAATTCCTAGGTTTTGCATTTTTGGTAACTTGCATTAAAGTCAAAACTTCAGTTTTTGAGAATTAATGTATTTTTTTTTTTTTTTTTTTAATTACTGCATAAAATAAATATATTTTGTTCTGTAAAATGTCCTTTCATTACAATCGGAATTACCTTTTTAGTATTATTTTGAAATAATATAAAATATTTTTATTTTTAATTAAAAAAAAAAAGTATACATATCAATATTTTTACAAATGTTTTAGGGTATATTTATAATAGAAATGCATTTATCTCATGCAAGTACTGTATCATACTTACAATTTCAAATTTTTCCTTTTCAACAGCTGCTCTCCACAATTCATAAAGCTCACCTGGAAATTTATCTTTTGAAAATTCACCAAGAGTTCGGCCCTATAATAGAGTTTTAATATAAATTATAATAAATATTTTATTAATTTCAATAAAATGTACAGAAAAAAAGAACTATAACCAATTTAACACTTTTGCGACCGCTGGCGTAGATTCACGTCATTTGAAAGTCTCTAACTCTGCCAGTGCACGTTTCTTTTGCAATTTGTATGTCATTTATTTCTTAAAAATATACACAATATTCATATTTGTGCAACCAATATACTATGGATATAAATACTTTGATTAGAAAGAGTATAATTATAATGTATATCCATTTGTAATATGAATCTGAATATAGAAAATTCTATTCTGCAATATTGTAACTTGGGAGAGAATAACGCCCACAGGCAGATCTTATTGTCAAAAAGACAAAAACATGTTGTCGCAAAAGTGTTAAAATAAATCAATGTCTTATTTTCTATGATTCAAATTAAAGGTAAATTTTTATAGACATATGCTTCCAATTCCAAATTGTGAACAGTGACAAAAGTTTTGTCATTAGTAAGTTCATAATGAATACACCAGAAGCTGAAAATAACATATCTCTATATTCAACATTTATTTTTCTTAATCATTTTTAAATACATTTAATAAAATCTTAATTCTATGCTAGCTTTATCTATATATTAATATCAGGGTTCCCCTTTGAGCCTTTGAGAAGGGCGTCGCGCCCTGCCTGCCCTTTAAATTTTTATAAGCGCCCTAACTGCCCTTTAAAGTACAAAAATGCGCCCTTCTTGCCCAAAAAACGCACCCTTTATGCCGAAAATCGCGCCCTTCTTGCACCCAAATTTAACCACCACGACCCAAAATAGGGCATTTTCAACCCCTTTTTAAATATTCTTAGTGCTTTATTAATACAAATTTTCTTTCTAAAAGCTTTTTCACTTTTTTGTGTGATCTACTTATTGCAAAAGCGAGTTGACACTTAGCAGGTGTGTAAACTATTTATCAGCGTAAACATAGTTGCCGCGGAACTTCTTCAAATGACCCTGCTGCCTGCTGGCTTAGGGTGGGGTGGGGAACAGACAAAATGCCTCCTCGTTGTTAGCAGAAAGAGAAGGGGAAAATGTGGAAGATTTTGCTCTTTTCTTTTCCAATAATCCTTTTGCGACCTCGTTTTTCCCCTTATCCCCTCCGATTTTCCAGAAATTAAAAAAAACTGGCAGTGTCCAATCTCTTTTTTTCGCGATGTATTTTTATTTCTTTAGCACAGACAAGGATATCTTTATCTGTGTTATTTAGTAAATAGTAAGGACGTTAAGTATTCGGAGGAAGCGCAAAAAAGAAAAGAAAAAAAAAAAAAAAAAAAAAGCATACTTTTTTACAAATTTCGGGTAAGATTTCAATTTCGTACTTTTTATTTAATAAGTAGGACTTGATAAATTTTTAAATACTTGGTAGCCAGGAAAAAATTTAATATTAAAAAAAAATCAATTTTAACTGTATTCTGTACTAAAGATGACTTGTTAGATTGTGTCAATTTGTGAACGAAATTAATAAAATTTAAGTATTCATAATTAACTTTAAAATAGATACTTTTTTTTTTCCTTTAACGATTTTTAAAAAATACGCGTAGTTTTTAAGGGCATTAACAACAGTTTGAAAAGTAGTTATTCTTACACGATGAATTTTTAAGAATTTTGAATAGAATTCTGACTTAAACAATAGCTCCCCCCCCCCCACCCAAAAAAAAAAAAAAAAAAAAAAAAAGACTATTTTTGGACAATAAGAAAAAAATATTATGAAATGAAAACATCAGCAATGAGTAAAAAGTTGCAGAGTCCGCATAGCTCCTACTTTTACAAACACACACACAGCCTATTTTTCAGAAACTCTTAATCTATTTCTTATTTTTTCACACATCTGAACAGAGATTGCGGTATAATCCGATCTTTTTCTTTATAAATTTTCGATCTTGCCTTTAACTAACCAACAGCTGCTTCATAAATCATTATTTATTTATTTTTTATTTTTTTTAATCTTTGAAATCGCGTTAACAAAAATAACAAAATCTACTTACTTTTACGATCTCGCTGAAGAATCACAAAAATCATCGTTAAGTTCAATCTCATAAATAAGTTTAAAAAAAAAAAAAAAAAAAAAAAACATTGACTCAGGAAAGAGAAGTGTTTGTTTACATTAGATGAAAAACCGCAATCAATTGGAATCAAAAGCTGAAAGAAGGGCGAATGAAAAGGAAATTTAGATTGTGCAGTGCTTTGATTTTTTTTACACGATAATCAGACGAGGATATTCTATTTATTTGTGACAATAGCAAAAGTTCAGTTATTTTAATGATAAAAATTATAAATAGATAAAATAAAAACTTCCTGACGTAAAATAATTATTTGATAATGGATTTAAAGCTAATAAACTTCTAACGGTGATGTTGTGGTATACAGGTTTAAGGCTGGTCGACTGCGCGAAAGTCCTAGACCTGGGAGATATGCCTTTCAATAGAGACTTTTTAAGTTGTTTTAATCCGTATTCGCGCATTTCGGAGTCAAAGACGGTAACTCCGACGTTTCATAGGCGGAGTGTCTACCATTGTAGAAAGAAAAAGAATATTTTTTATGAGTTTTATTGGGATAATTGAATATATGATAACTCAGTTTTTACAGTGTGGGGCCATTCTAAGAAAATTACAAATATGAAACGGATATTTCACCAAGAATTGGCACAAAAATTTCACTAAAAGCTGACTCTTCACGAAAATCATACGAATTAATTGCACATTTAGAGATGAGCTAAATCAAAACATTTAATTTTAAAGAAATCAGGCACCAAAAATCAAAGACTTCTGAATTAAGATTAAATATTTTAGTATTTTTGGAAAATTTTGAAATTTGTGTAAAAATGATCTCACATTTCGGTAATCAGTCACAAATTTATTACAAATATCACAAATCATTTAGAAGAAAAAAAAAAAATACATCGATTAACGTAAAATTAAAGCCTATCTTAGCTGTTGCTATTAAACATAAATTTTGAAAATTAACGGCAAAATGATTAACATACTTCCGCTATCGGCTAATGCGGCTAATAAAAATATTGTGAATTTAGAAAGTCAGCTTTTTATAAAAGCGCGGATTTTATTAACATCGGAATAATAAAGTATTTCATAAATAGTTGCAATTAAACGTAAATTTTCGAAAGTTAGCGGTGGAATCGAAATGATCCTGTATTTCCGAAATCGGCTGCAAAATTACTGCATATTTTGAGATTAAACTATGAAAACAACTCAAATTTTATCGATTAATGACGGAATAGATAATTATTTGGAAATTCAGCTTTGAAAACAACGTGATTTTAATCTTAGCATCAAAATAATAGAGTATTTTTATTTTTATTCTTACAGTTTCCTTTTTATTTTCTTCTATATTTAATAGAAGAAAGTACTGGATTCGTAAAAATTTTCGACTTCCGGTTTTCGACGGATTTACACGTTTTGAGAGGTCTAGAACACAATTTGACCATTTTTAGACAATGTCTGTCTGTGTGTGTATGTGTAATAAAAATTTTGTGGCAACTGTATCTCCGGAACTACAGCTCAGAATTGTACATAAATTTATATGTGGATACACCTTGACCTAAATTAGTGCCTATCAACTTTTGGTGAAAATCGCTCAACAGGTGGCGCTGCTATACACGATTTCCGCAATTTAAGGGAGGCTATATCTCAGGTTCTGTTGCATCTAATCGAACAAAACTTGATTATATAAGAAGGTCATTATGAGACATTATGCTAATTCAATGTAAATGCTTATCGGCCAACAGGTTGTGCTGCTATACAGCGATTTCTGCAATTTATGGGAAGACTATATCTCAGGAACTACTGCACAAAATTGCATATAAATTTATATGTAAATGCACCTTGATATAAATTAGTATCTATCAACTTTTAGTGTCAACCACTCAACAGGTGGCGCTGCTGCAGTGTTTTCTGCAATTTAAGGAAATCATTTGCATTCATCATGTTAGATAATTTTAATAAATAATAGTTTTAATAAATTATTTGTCCTTAGTGAATTTGTATAGGAAAATACAGAAGAAAGTCTTGTGGTGGCCACAACATACTATTTTTTTTTTTTTTCCACGAAATAAATATATTAACCTGTGATAATCTTTGATGGTTAGATAATGCGGTGTTCAAAATTATTAGGAGCGACCTCTGATTTTCATGCTAGTTATTTTGTTTTTATAGAAATTTCTCATTTTGGGTGTTGAATTTGCCTTATATGTATTAAGAACTGTATAAATATAACTCATTATAGGTACAAATAAGTACTTTTAATAATAACCTATATAAGTTTTCCTCCATTATTCATTCTACAGCCAAGTAACAGTTTCCAGGGATTTTGCATGTTGGGTAGTTTTATCCCTAAAAGTTGTAGGAGCTACATTTTTAGAGATCAAATTTCAAAAGAATATTTCATTTGCCATTATTGAAATTCAGCAAACAAAGTGAGTAAATTCCAGGGATCTACCAAATTTACCAACTGATTGTAACATTAGAAATTGGCAATAATACCTAAAAAATTGGAAACTATTAGAAAAAATAGCATTAATTAATTAAATCGAACTTTTTATCACTACAATTTGATTAGAATGTTTAATATTTTTCTTTAATAATCACTAAAAAAGGTCTTTATCTTAAGAAATTTGCAAAAATCTTATTAAAGGTAATTTTTATTATAGCTCTTTACTTTCGTTTCAACATTTATAAGATTTTCAAGAGCTTTTGCATATTTTTCAGGAAACAATTTTAATACTTTTTATTAGGTTTAATAGTTAAAGATAAAAGTAACTATAGTTAAAGATAAAAGAATGTGAAAAAATAAATTTATTTAATATTTGCTGACTAATTTGTGCATTTAGTGAAAATTCACTATATTTTCAGAAGGGGGGGGGGGGGGGGTGGCAAAAATTGCTGATTGCTTAACAACTGCATTTATAAATTTGATAAAATTGTTTGTAATTTTGGTGGCTATTTTTTGCGAAGCGATATGCCCTTTTTTATAAAAATGTGCCCTTTTTCATTCTCCACAAATGTGCCCTCTTTTTATAGCACCCTCCTGCCCCTTTTTCCTTGGTACCAGCACCCTGCCCTTTTTCAAACCTAGGGGGAACTCTGTTAATATGCAAGCATGAAATTTGTTGCACATTTTTAGCCTATTTTTAATAAGAGGAGGGTTTTAAAAATAGTATTATTTAAAAGGTATGTTAATATCATTGGACTCTTCCCAGCGCCGTCTGCTCAATCACTTGATGCTTGAATAATGTAAAATCGGATGCAATTAAATATTGTTCTTAAGAACAAAAGTGTTAATATTTGATATAAAATAAAATAAAAGTAATATTGTGCATTTGTAAACAGTAGAATAATTGTACTTGTAAATTTAACAGGGTTGCCACTCATAGCAGAATGAAATTACCTGATTTTTCCAGGTTTTCCAGGCTTAGTCTAAGAAAATTCCAGTCTAGCCATATATTGTGCATTGGTTGTATTGAGGGCAAAATAAATATGGTACCACTTGAAAACACAAAAGTTACATATTACTTTCACCTAAGGCAGGGGTCTGTCCAGGTTTTTTTTCCAGGGTCCGATGCCCCCACATGCACAAAATTTTTTTCCTAGCTAACTACTACTATTATCAATAATTCATATTAATTTTACAATCACAAGTGTAAAATAACTCTCATTATGCCCATTTATACGGAATTTTGTCCTATGCTGCCATGTTAAAAATTTGCATAAAATGCGATCACAACGCCACCTATTGAGCGATTGATCCCAAAATCTAATCAGCACCAGTTTATGTCAGGATGCAACTAAATACCAAGTTTGGTTAAATTTCATTCATTGGTTCGTGAGATACAGCGTCCACAAAAAAATGATACAGACAGACAGACATTTTCTAAAAACTATTAATTCGTGTTCTCCATATCCCAAAACATGTAAATCCATCAAAAAGTGGACTTCGAAAATTTTCGCGAATCCAATACTTTCTCTATATTACATATAGAAGAAAGTAAAAAAGTTGCGCCTTTGCCTTTTATTGAAAATAACCATCAAATTAAGATATGTTATAAATATAAATAAATGTAATGTATTGTGCATAACAATCAACAGTCGTTCATATATCAGTAACAAGCAAAATTAAGTTGTAAAGAAAGTTAATGTTTGAAAGTTTTTCTTTTATTTGTACTTAAAATCGAAATTTTAAAATAAATGTCTGGATTTTAAATATTAAATGAGCCCTTAAGAATCCAAAACTGCCCACATGAATCTAGAAAACGCCTTTTCATTAGCTGCACATTGCCCTTTTTATAATCCCGGGGGACAATCCTAATATATATGCTTATACTTTTAATGGATGATTATAACTCATAGGTAAAAAACCCCAAAAAACTAGTGTTTCAGAAAAAAAAAACACCTCTGAATTTCAAATGATACTCAAATTATTTAGACAGAAGCCCTAATCTTTCTGTACCTTGTTATCAGTCAATCAATAAAAGAGGAGCAACGTAATTTGAACGTATTTTTTTAACGTAATAGTCCGAATAACGGGAATTTACTCCCGGGCCGGCCTCGCTTCATCTTTACTAAATGGAAGCGATCAAATTCCTGACAAAATTACGAAAATACAAAATCACACATCTATAGCTATGCTACTCTACAAACCACATACTAAAGAATTACAAACTCAACAAAAACAAACACAACACGGCAAAAGATGTTGCCAAAATATTTATGTAATTTTCCACAGAAAAATTTCGTCACATCAAGAAAAGGTACACCACACCCATTATCGTGTTTGACGTCATTCCCTTACTAATCAGCGTGGACTCCGCGAGAAATGGAGGCGTGGTTTTATTGTCATGTAGTAACGATAGTAAGAGAAAATTGATGGGATGCAATGTTTATATATTGCTGAGCAGATGTTTTTGCTCGGTATTATTTTATAAATGCTTTGTTTTTCCAAAAAAATTAGGGAAAAGTTTGTTTATCTCCGAATTGAATTTTGTGAAGGGTCTGTTTTATGAGTATGGAATTTTGTGAAGGGTCTGTTTTATGAGTATGGAATTTTGTGAAGGGTCCGTTTTATGAATATGGAATTTTGTGAAGGGTCCGTTTTTTTAGCCTGGAATTTTGTGAAAGGTCCGTAAACGGACCCAGTTTTCCCCCTAGACAGACCCCTGTAAGGACAAATTGCTTTCAATGCAAGGTCTTTCTAAGAGGTCTTGTTTTAAAACTAGTTGGCATAGGTGGACTCTGCTCAGTTCCCCATCATATTAATGTAATCATAAATTTCTAGTGCGAGACATATTATAATCATGTTAAAAGAAATTAATTTGACCAAAGCTTGATACAGTGACAGAATGAAATCCCCGCCTAATAGGCTATCCACCGTTCACTTCGATATATTTATCTTATTCTAATCTATTAATTTATTTTATCAGGGTCAATTCTGTTGTTTAGTTTTCATGCTACTATTTCCAATGCAATAATCCTCAAAATTCATATTTATATGAAAAATTTACAATTTTCTTATTAGAATATTTTATTCAATCATGTTCAAACAAATATCATAAATGTAATTTTGAAGTTGTCTAATGTATTTATGATCCTAAAAATGGAAGTTTTTGCTCAATTTTGCCTTATTCTGATACGTTAAGTAAATCGTAAATTCCAAATAACTTACGAAATTTTTATATTGGAAAATTCATAGTCATTAATATTCATGACAGTGTTCTAAATAATATTTCAAAGTAGTCTGACATCTTTACGATGAAAATATCTCTCAAAATTGACATTTATGTGAAATTTTGCCCTATACTGCCATGGTAAGAAATTCGTAAATTTCCAATAACATGCGAAAATTTCAAAGTAGCATATTTATAGTTACCGATGTTCATTCCGGCATCAAAACTGATATTTTAAAACTGGTCCGACATTTTTACAGAAAAAAGTTTCCATTTAATGCACGTTTAAGTGCATTTTTGTCCTATTCTCCCATGTTAAGAAAATCAAAAATTTCTAATAACTTACGAAGTTTTTTAATTCGAATGCTGCAAATGAATAAGGTTCTTGCCAGTATCGAAAGTAATATTTTAAAACTGATCTGACCTCTCTGCGATCATTTGTTCGTGAGATATCGTGTAAACAGACTAACAAACTAACGGACTAACACACTAACGGACTGACACAATAACAGACACCCTACAGACAGACACCATACAAATTTTGTCATTTTCGGATTACTCACATATGAAAACGTATAAAAAAGTAAAAAAACCGAGGTCGAAATTTTTCACGATTACCTAAGTTCCCCATACCTATAGTATGATGGGGAATTAAAAATGGTGGAAACTAAGAAAAGAACAAGAAAAATGACTATGTTGCAGGAAAAATTCGTTTTTTCTTTGGCAATCATTGTATGAAATTCCCTGACTTTTCTATGACTTTCATGGTCAATTTACTAATTCCCTGACTATTCCAGGTTCTACAGGTAGCGTGGCAACCCTGATTTAATAATTTTTAAAAAATACTTTATGTGTTTATTTTTTTTTACCTGTAAGAATCGATTTTTGTATGTTGTAGTGTAACTAAACTGTAACATTAACTGATCTAGCAATAAATAATAGCTTGTTCTTGTGGAATGTTTATGGATTATAATTTGAAATTGTAAAGTGTTTTCAATTAATTTAATTGCATAAAGGTGTTACAACAAGTTAATTAACTTATAAAAAAAAATAATTACATGAGCAAGAAATATTTAACAATTCTACTTCTTTACATGTTCTAGGATCTCATAAAGCAAGTTTGAAATGAATATTGACATTTATGTTATGGATGGAGAAAGATTAGGAATTGGGAGCTTTCGTGATCACCAATCGCTCCATGGTGTTTATTTTTTTTTTTAAACGAACGATATCCGCGACTTTTTTAAAAACAGAAGATTCTGATAACTATCACTGTCCTCACATATAAACATATTGTTAAATTTCATAGATATAAATGTTTATTTTTCAAGAAATAACTTTTTAATTTACCTTTTCTTTTCAAACTTCTTAAATATCTACTTGCTTTTTTATTTAAAAATCCAGTTTGCAGCTTTACATGCATCACGTATTAACGATCGATGTTTGTTTACTTCTTTGCCGTTGCCATTTTGAATCTGCATAATTTTTCTATTTTTGGCTGTTGCCACTGCTGTTAAAATGATTGTTATAAATTATATTTTTGGCTTTGACCGTTGAGTGGCAACAGCGATGTTTTGTTTATATGCAGATTTGACATTTTAGTCAGTATAAAAGCTCGCTGCGAATGTGTTAGTGTGCAGTTGTCAGCCAGCCTTCAATTAGAGATGAAGTGTTAATAGCTTTAGATAATTGAGCAGCTTTGAGCTGTTGGTGAGCTAAGCACTGGCAGGTGTGCTTTTAGCATGTTACAGCTAAGCTTATGTTTTTTTTGGCTGTTGCGTTTTATATGGCTGCCGTTGTTATAAATTTTACAAACGTTAAATCTTTCCTTGTTAAGTTTGTTTTCCTTTTAAAAAGGATAAGTTTATAGTCTTTCGTCATTCGCGAATGATAGAAATTCTAAAAAAATTAAAAATGATAATCGATAGTTGAATTGAATCTGTTCACGTTTGTTTTTTGCTAATGTTAAATCATGTTTAATGGCTTTTTAAGTCATACTTGTTAAGTTTAAAAAGTTAGATTGAAAATCTTTTGAATTAAATCATAGAATTAATAGTGTGCAACCGTAATCTTCATTTTGTTATATTTTGACAATACATCTTGTTTTTTTCCGCTGGTCAAAATGGCGACAGCGGATGTTTTGTCTTTATAGAACGAAATATATAATTGTGTTTCAAGTGTGTTATAATAGATCTTCGATTATACCTACTGCCTTATCTTGTTTATCACCTGAAAAGAGGTAACTCTGATTTTTGTCATATTCTGAAAGTGTTTTTTCCTAATATATATTTATGCTTTATTGAATAAAAAAAATTGTTTCTTGTTAAAACTTTTGTACTTAATGTGTTATAACAATTAAACACTAGTCAGGTCACTTTTATTGAAACCCTTGAAAACTTAAAATTAATTAGTTTCCACTGTATGCTACCTGCATAATAAGATTAATTAAAAGATTGACCTTTTGGTCTATGTCAGATTCCATCATCTGTCCGGAAGATAGGTTAAAAAAACGGAAGTCTTCGGGGGAAAACCAGAAAAGTTGGCAAGTACGCAGATGTTAAACTCTACTTAACCTGCAATTTCCCCCATAGACATAATGTATTTGAATACTTTTGAGTGTCCCTGTACATGAACCATTTGCTTCATCTCAACAAAAAGCTTAGTGTAGCATCCCTATATGATACCCATTTAGAATACCGAGTTTGGAATTTCTGCTACTATATGTTCTTGAGATATGCTGATAACAGACAGACAGACCATTCGCTAAAAACATGATTTTCGTATTCAGGGGACCTCAGAACACATAAATATAACAAAAACTCACTTTAGAAAATTTGACCCTAAAACAATACTTTCTCTACCGTAAGGGTAAAAGAACGTAAATAAAAGGTTAACATTTTGACTAATGGGTGATATTAGTAAAAATTAATATACAGTCAAACTTCATTAACGTAAATTACTTTTAATATGAATTGTTTCCACAATCCCCATCAAAATGAAGATTCGTTACTGATAGCATAAACTACTGAAAACATGAAAAAAAATTTTATCCCCTTGAGATTCATGTTAACGGGGTTTGACTGTACAAACATATAAAAGTATATTCTAAAGAAATAGATCAGTAGATAAAACAGAGTTCATACTCAAATATGAGGAAAAAATTATGTGAGTTTCCAGACAATTTTCAAGAAAATATTAGCAACGTATTTCAAGAAACACTCCTCTAGATAGGAGAAAATACATCTACTTCCACTGTATGATGTCATGTTACTGCCGATTATGATAGAAATTCTGGTATCTCATTGTTTACATGCATATTTTCACAATACTTAATCATTTGAATTTTGATATGAACTAAACAAGAAAAATATAACTTGAGAGAAACAAAATATTTGTTTTACCATGTTTTATAATCAATTTTTCCACAACTTTTAATGAAAATTTTTATTTTTACTGACGTTTTTCAACAAAATCAAATTCCCTGAATATTTCAGGTTTTTCTTGATGAGTATGAACCTTGTAAAAGCAACAGTGGACAAAAAAATTTCAAAACATACTAAAATAAAGAATAAATCTGAAATAATAAACATAAATAAAAAGTTTCAGTCAAGTGGGAGATATTTATCAATAAATTAAAGCAATAGATTCAGTGATATATTTATTACAATAAAAACTTACATTTCTGCTATTCTTGATTGCACTTATTATTTTATCAATATTAGCTTTAGTCTTTTCTTTGTCATCCTAAAATACAAAATATCAAATAAAAAGGAAATCATCAAACATTAAGGAAATACAGTTTCTGGTATTTCTTGTTACATAAGTATAATGTATATATAAATACAAACAAATCACAAAATCTCCTGTTACATATGCATTGTAAAATTAAAAAAAAAAAAATGGATTTTATGGTGCTAAAATAAATTGCTCAAATATTATTGTGTCAAATTTTTTAAGTCTGAAATAAATTGGACAAAAAACTTTAATCAATAACTTCTTTTTTAAAACAAAACAGATGTACTAATTTAAACTAATTTTAAATGAAGATATACTATATTTAATTACTTTAAGTACCTTTAAAACTGTCATAAGGTATCTTTCGTCCACAGACAAAGAGCATCTTTAGATATTGCTGCAACACTGAGATTTCCCCCTCTTCCGTTTTAGCCGAATGGAAGAGGAGGAAATTTGGATGTTGCAGTAACATCTGAAGATGCCCTGGGCCGACAGGTGAAAGACATAAGGATTTTAAAGGTAAAATACTTAAAATAATTAGATGCACTAATGTTAAAACAAAACTTTTTAGTCTGACAAGAGAAAAATAAATCAGAAAAAATTCCTATTAAAATCAAACCATGCACAAAATAATAAGAATGATTGAAAACATGGGGATAAGTCACAAATTTTTACACACATATACACAGAAAAAAAAGCCTCTCTAAAAGTCAAAGAACCTAGAAGTTTCAGATCAGAGTCAACAAAGAAAAGTTATTTCGCATGTACTGTGATAATGTGCTTAATCCCTGTGGCAGAATATTTTTATGTTTTCTGTGATAAGTCTCATTTGTGCAAACCTTTTCTGCAAGATGACAGTATTTAATAACAACATATAACTTACACATACATACTATGCCTATTTAATTATAAAAATATTAATATTATCAATGTATTGCAGAAGAATTCTTAAATGCAACACAAATTTGTGTTTTCTACTGAAATATGGGAACATCTGTAATTATTATGAGCAAATCTTTCTTCAAGCAACAAATTCTTTTCTGCGATAATGTCGACGTGCCCCCTAAATTTTGCCCTGAGATGTTTAGCTTATGTCTTGCAGAAATTACATATGAAACCTGGTTGGGTACATTTTTAGTCTTTACTTAAACTGAAGAAATGTTATTTTTTTTTTATATTTATAAATAAAGTGAATAATTTACAGAAGAAAAAATAATTCTTTTATTAAATTTAGTTAAATTTTACAAATGATTCATATTAATCTATATATATAAAAATGAATGTTTGTCTGTATGTTATTTACAAAATCGTAAACGGCTTGACCGATTTCGATCATTCTTTTTTTGTTTTTTTCCTTATAGGTCAGGGATGGTTTAGGAAAAAAAAATTGAAAAAATCTTTAAAATTAATTAAAATATGAAAATAATAAACTTATTGACTTATATTGACTTAATATAAGCCATTTAAATTTTTAATTGTTGCCAAAAAAAGTTTACGAGATGTATTTATTGTTTTCAGCATAAAATGAAATATGCTTTCACGCGAAAAGTAAGAAATTACTAAATGTTAAATTGGTCGATGAGAAAATGACACTTTATAATTTTAAAATAAAATAGTAATATTACAAATCTAACATATTTCTTCTGAATTTTATTTCACAGCATTTTTTTTTATATACCTCAACTTCAGATTTTTTTTTTTTTTTTTTTTTTTAGTATGGCGGATGAAACACGCTTGGCATAAAGGCATAAAAGTTAATTCAGCATTATGGTAAAGGTATTTTCTTATTGATAATTCTTGACAATTTTTTATAATTTTGATGCTGAAGTAGATCGGACATTTTTCGCCAAGGAAAAGATAGAAAGAAATACGCAAGCGAAGTGATGACGTCACAGGCCGTTCGTGGATGCAAGAAAAATATTTCCTATTTTTTTGTAAAAAATTATTAAAAATCGAGGAAAAATATTTCCCAATTTTAATCCGCATATTTAGGTATAGATATGTATTAGTTATCATGTCCATGCATTAGATTAAGTTATTTTTGTTGTAAAATTGACAAAATTTGAATTTTTAATTTCAAAACTCTAGAAGAAAAAAAAATGGCAAACTTCCATATTCGATTGAAAACACAAACATTTAATTTCAAAGGATGATATTAACACAATAAATATCCAACTAATATACTGATTAAAAGGGAAATGATAAATATTCTATCATAATTTGAAGTCAAATTTCTTTTCAAATGTCTAAATAAAGTATCTGATATAAGATACTAATATGTTGTAGCGGAATAGATTTGATATCGGTCATCCTTGGTAGAAAAATAAAATATCGCCAAATTATTTGGCGAACATAATTCCTTTCAAAAATCATGGTTATTTTAACAACTTATTTTAAGACAGTAATGAATAATATGAAACAATATTTCGTACAATACATATTACGAAAATATACATCTGGCATGTGTATTTTCGTATTACGTTTTTGATCACCAAATACAATAAGCGCCAAGAACGACAGAGTTTTGAAATTTAAAATTTTGTCAATTTGACAGCAAAATAACTCAATCTAACACATGCACATGATAACTAATACATATGTGTACCCAAATATGGGGATTAAAATCGGGAAATAATTTTCTTCGATTTTTAATCATTTTTTACAAAAAATCCAATGGGCGATTGACATAGGAAATCATTTTCTTGCATCCACGGACGGTCAGTGACGTCACACTTTGCTTGCGTATAGGAACAATAATCGCATAAATTATATTTTGGTCTAAAACGGCAACAAAAATTTAAAAGTCGCCAAGGGCATTAAGGCTGTAGCATGATCAAGTTTACATACTAATTTATTTATTTTTCTATATACCAACTACTATTAACTAAGCATGAAGTATATATAACCACAAAATAATAATTGTCTCATGCGATAGAAGTTGCCGATCATAGCATATTGTAATATTATATGTGGCTTGAAATTGCTGTCATTCTATGGTTGATTGATTAAATCAAATAAATATAGGAAAGAACTTGAGAGCAAATATTATGTACATCACATATAATGTTGTTCATATGTAACTGGGATTCAGATATAAACGAGCTACTTCAAATTTTTCGATACTGTCCGTATCGAAACTGTTATGTATGATAAGCAACCAAATGGAAGCCCACGGGTAAGCCATTGTCGCAGGCAATAGGGACAGGCACCGGAGATTGCAAGGACGAACAAGGCGCTGCCTAAGGCAGCGGGAACCCAAAGAAAGCTTTTAACCGATTTCAGTTTTTTTTTTTTTTTTTTTTTTTTTTTTTCATAAAGCATATAGAAAAGAGTTTGCCAGCGAAGCGGGCAAAGCCGTCCAAAATTGTTTAAGAACTAAAATATTATTCAACAATTCGCCGGGAAATGAAAAAAAAAAAAATAAATAAATAAAAAAAAAAAAATTAAAAATTTGAAACTCATAAATATTATATGAATTTCACCACATAGTTAAAATTTTAATTAACCAGTCATCAAATTATTATTAGAACCAGATTAATATTGTGCAATAGTGAACTAAAATCATACAAAGAAAGGTTTCGAAATAAAATTCATAATCGACGACCCAGTTTTTATACTTCCACAACGCAGTACTGTTTTAGTACAGAATCCCTATGGACGAATTTTAAATTTTTATCGCCATGTTGGCGATAACTTTTTATTTATTTATTTTGGAATTTTATTTTGGCTTTCAATGAGTTACAAATTTTTTTTAGTGTACTTTATCAGACTCTGTTTTGCACAGCACCACAATAAGGTTTCATTTCATTACATATTATGATCAAACCGTCAGTTCCCACCAGGGTTGGCA